>JAQFVV010000139.1:1227048-1766378 GCA_028023455.1 Epiperipatus broadwayi | reverse complement strand
TATAAAGGCCATAGAGTTGACAAAGAGTATGTTGTGGAAATGGGATGGGGCAGAATATGGGAAGACTTAAGAGTGGGGAATGGAGAATAAAATGGCTAACAGGTTTATCTGGGCATAATTGCTGAGATATTCTTGACTTCGTTTAAGGAGAAGCCAAAATACATCACATCATATAAATATGCTGTTTTCAAGGCCGCTCATAGATCTTACGGCCTAGTAAACTGTTCAACCGCTAAGATGTTGAAGTGCACCCATTACCCCAACACCTCTAGTATGATGAACATTATTAGTGACGAGTATGCAAGACTCTCTATAGACATTACTCTTAACTATTGTACAGCGCACGATGTGAAGGTTTCTGTATTTTGAATGTCGAAAACTATATTATAACGTTTTTTTTTTTTGCTTCGGTGTATTTTTTTTATTTTTGTTCGTAAAAATTGTAACGATTTTCCTAATGCCCCTGGTTTCATTGTCAGGGGTCAGAATTCAGTTAATGAGGAGTGTTAGTCACAATTTGGCAAAGTTCACGATCAAGTCGCGCACTTTCTGAGACTTTTTCGAGATCAAAACATTTCAATGGCAGACTACAGAAGCAGATGTGGTGGCCTTTCTTCAACAGAGAAATATTCTCCTCACCCAGAAGAACTACCTTTGTGGTAATTTAATGAAAGTAAAAAGCCAAAAAAAAAATAAAAAAAGTTACTTTAAAAAAAAGAAGACCGTAATCAAAAGCGGAAAAAAAAAAAAGTTACTTTAAAAAAAAAAAGACCGTCATCCAATTTTGTTAAACAACAAGTTTTACAAAAAAATAAAGAAAAAAAAGGTTTTACAAAACATATTAAAAAAAATATTTAAAAATCAATTTATTTATTTAAAAAAAAAAAAACGGTCCAAAAAAAATCCAAACCAAAAAAAAAAAAAACACGATAACATTACAAAATAATAATAATCAAATCAGCCCGGTAACGTTATATCTATTTGTTTTTCACTAGCAACAACGCCATCTTATGGCGTGAATAAATCGATGCTGTATTACCAGTAATTACCATAAAGATATGATTGAAAGCAAGAGATCGAGGCTGCTACTAGTTCATGATGGTAAAATTGGAATTCACCTAAAAGTAAAACCAACTTTCCTGTATTCTCCATAGCCAACATTATACTCGATAGCTTGCCTGATGTATATCCAATCCTAGACTAAAAAGAGCCGATTAAATGTCAGCAGTTACCTGAATTATCCCTTTCCTGATGATGACTATAAGCCAGTCTCACCAAAACCAGCTCAACGAGAAAATTCCCCAACTTGCTAAAGAATTAGTTCATACATATGCTGATTTATATATATGCAGAGAAGCACAAATAAATGTATATATATTGTACAGGCCATTTCTTTATTCCTTTTGATCACCGAGGGCACCACCAGGTCACTGCATACCTGGAAAATTTAATTTATGGTAATCAGAAGTTAATGGTAATGATGATTGATACCAGCTAAACCCAGAAAGAGAAAAAAGATTTAAGATTGTTCAGACAATTGAGAAAACACATCAGAGACAAATGTCAGCCAAAATAATTTTAAATACTTCAAAAGTTTATTAGATTCAAGCAAAAAATAAATCTGGTAAACAAAATACAAAAGTTTGAACTAGATTTTACTGGCGTATTTATCCAAAAGTGTATGCGAGTATAGAACATAAAACACCTTGGCAGATAGATTTGTTTTCTCACATATAATTTAAAAGGGGATTGATAATATCTTTCTGATAGCGATTTAGAAAAAAAACAATTCCAAATTTTCCCATTCAAAGATTTCTGAAAATAAGGTGGTCTTTCAGGAATTCAACGAAACAGCATGAGTGAGCTTTCCTCAGCCCAGAATAAAGCATCAGGACCAAGGATGTCATATTTCTACAGAACAGCTCATGATAAAATCACTTTTAATGTCATCAAGGTTAAATTCAAATACAAGACCAGAAAGAACAACAAGAAAAAATTACACTTTTATGTAATCTTAAGTAAACGCAAATTAAATTTCCGAAATAGGAAAAACAAAACAAAGCAATCGAAAAACTGCCAGCCAAAAGATTTTCAATTTGCCAGAAACATAAACTATGCTTATTCTAAATTAATTACAGTATATCAACAAAAGGGATAGTTGAACTAAAGAAAATTTTGAAGATCTGCCAAATCATTTAGCAAACAGTTTACACTTTGTGGCTAATTGTTCTAAATCAAAATATATAAAATGCGCTAACACGCACAAGCACACAAAGCTAAAAACAAATAAAGAAAAGTATATATTATTTTATTTTAATATATATACTTAATCAAATGGCTAAGTGCTTTCAAGGGTCAAAGCCCTCATATTCAAAGCCGTTTTGTAAAAATATAAGAAATTGATTGGAGCGATGTAAATTTATGCAAATGAAATGATTACGCATTCCATTTCTTGGATATTTTGTAGCAAGTCTTTTCTATTTATGGTGTCGCCATCTTTAGAGATAAACCCATCTTTTATCCTTTTAAGATCGTGTTGCTCTCTGCAAACCACTACTGGATTTCTAGGTTGGCAATCGTGACCAGCTGAAGTGTGGGGCTGTGCAAAAACTGAACTATAGGCAGTGTCTACCAGTACTTTATTGTAGGAGTGTGTTGGGAAAGCCTAGTGGACAGAGAGGCCCTGGTCTCACCATAATATCATGACTATATTTTTCAGGGTAGGCAATATTATAGACCACCTGAGGTGTCACCGAGTGTGGTAGGCTGTCCTTGGTGTTATTGATTAGTTTGTTGGAGTTAGGAGATGTGTGAAAACATAAATGGTATTTATTATTGAATATATTGTAAAAACATTTATGCACATTAGGCAGATAAGGGAGTAGAAGTTTTTGCTTGTCTATGTTAGGGGCCTGATTATTTATTTTAGAAAAAAACTGTTTTATTTTCCTGTCGATTAAATTCAGATTAAAACCAACTTTTATTAGGTCGTCCCGGTATGATGCTAGGTTAGCTTTTTTATCTGCCTCAAATTTACACAGGTGCATATTTCTATACAAAAACGAGGTTAAGCCAGAGTTTGTGGTTAGTTGGTGAATTGGAGAGGGAGTGGGTGTGTCCTCTAACATCAAGGGGTTTGATGAGCATTTTATAATTAAGATGTGTGTGTTCTCGCTGAATGTGTAGGTCTAGGTATTTAACTTCTTTATTGCCATTTTCATTCTCTATGTTAAACGTAAGCCCTGTGGTGTTTTGAATTTCGGTTTTAATTTGTAGAATAATCGGAGTGGGAGCGGCTATGAAGAGATCATCAACATATCTAGTGTAGATGGATAGCAAGTTAGATTCTTGGTATTTTGGAATTATTTGTTTTTCAAGTAATTTAATACTATACTTGAAATGATGTCGCTCATAGGCAGTCCCATCGGCCAACCATCTTTCATTAGAACGCCATGATAAAAAGTCTACAATAAAGTCAATCAGTGGCTGAGCCGAGTTGTGGTTTATAAGCTCTTCTTTTACAATATGAATAGATTTAGCCCTGCAAATGGACCCGTACAACTCTGAAACATCAATAGTAGCCAGTGTGGTGTCTGGGTTCAAAACTAGGTCTTTTATTTTTGTGACAAATTGGAATGCTTGTGTGTGTTAGAGCATTTTATATATAAGGCTTAGTAATATAAATGAAAAGAATACAAAGCATATCAAATATAAATTCGCAATATACTCTCAGATAAATAAATTAAAAATGTAAAATTTTAAAACCAAGATTCTAAAACACACAATAAATACAATAAGAAAATACATATAATAATTATGATATTAAATAAATGTGCAAACATTAGACAATAATTTACTTTTAGACTAAGCAGAGACATTAACTAGACTTATACCCTGGAAAAAATATAAATATTTTATCTTACGGTAAAGTAGATTCCAGTGAGTCCTTTAACAGATGCGCACAGTTATTTTTAAGTTAAATATTCAGGTGGCTTTATCGTTTCATGACAGTAAGTGTAGAGGCATACTTTGGGATCAGTTCTAATTTAGGCTTTCGTGGCATGAACTGGAAGAAACAGCTTGGAATCAGGAGTCCATCTTTAAGTCAGTTAGGCACTGCATCTCATAGATTTGACCACTCATGATGTGAAATTTGGTCATTTTGTGCAAGCGAACGCTATCAAGCAGACCTAGGCAATAAGAAATTAGCAATATGTCTTAACGAGAGGCAGCAGAATATAATATCAATGGCGGTCCGAGTATGAAAACAGCAATCTTTCAAAATGTATGGCAAAACTGCAAACTGAATAAGAATCTCTGCAGATTAATATATCTGCATAATAATGAATCAGCTGAATAAAAATAAGCCGAGTCAAAAGCCTTTTCAAGCAGAATAATCTAGGTCAAGCCAAGAATAATATGTCCAAAACTTTTTGGCCATTTATATGCTCTCTTATTTCTTGCGTAATCTTTCTTTCTTTTTTTTTAATTAGAAGTTTTAGTTTAGGGCAAAGCTCTATCTTACACTCAATCTTAATTTAAAATTCTGACCAGGGCTTATCTTATTTAAAAATTAATTAATACAAAATTAAATCTATGCTCATTCCAAAATTTAAAATAGATTACAATTAACAAAACAACAATGCAATAATAAAAAAAAACTTTCCAAAATTAAAATGCTTTGTTCAAAAAGGATTAAAACTTTTTTTTCTTAAATTAAAATCCTTTTACAAATAAATAAAAAAAAATGTCAAAAGAAAATAGATTTTAAAACTAAAATCTATTGCAAATAAAAAAAATCACAGACTTTTTTTAATTTTAAAATAAGCAAGTATGTGTGTTATATCATGCACTCTTAATACATAAAATAATAAAATATAAAACTTTGATATAACTTTCTTTTAAAACTTAAAAAAAAAAAAATATGAAAGCCATTTTAATATTCGCGATGGAATTTTTGAAGTGGATAGTATCCGGTTCAACATGGAGCACAATTGATGAGTAGTGTTATATATATTGAGAACAATATTTTAAATAATTTCTTTAGTGAAAATGACATTTAAAATCTAGAATTTAAAAGTAAAGCAAGTAAATAATTTTTGCTTGAATTAAAAAATTATAAAAGTAAAAAAGTGATTAATTTCCAAAAGTATTTCTCGACTGGAAAACAAAGAAATTTGCTGGAGTACTTTTTTAAAGATGTTTATAATTAATCAATAGAAACCTGTCAAAGATGTGATACTCCTTTTTTTAAAAAAAAACAAAAGAGAAAAAAAAAATTTATAAATGGCCTTGAAAGAATTTAATAACTGATTCAAATTATTTTATATATATACACACATGTGTGAATTTTATAAATGCTTTCAATATGGAATTAATTGTGAAAAATATAGTTTTAATTTTATTATTTTGATAAATTAAAATATATTATATAAACATCAGTGTTAGCATACATTTCCATGTGCATACACATATATGTTAAATCAATCATTGTGTATTATAAAAAATGAATTTCATTTATAGGTTTTTGACATTTCATATATGTTCATACATTATTATACCACATGTCTATACGATAATACATACGTTATATGTAAACCCAGAATGAGGTATTTGTATCATTAAAATGTGATAACTTATAATTCTTATTAATATTTTATGGCAAATCAAATATGTTCAGAAAATAAATTATACTGCACATCAGTGTGCATATATCAATGCATGTCAAATAGACACATCTGTAAAAATTATTATATGACAATTCAAATGTTCATTTTAAATTATACCGCACATTTGTGCGCTGATTTTTTTTTTTGTGTAAACCTAGTGGAACATATCTGTAAATCACAATGTGATAGCATATTTTTTTTGTATCTTAATAAAAATCAGAAGGTCTAATTTATATATGTATAGCCGTATTCTATAGATCTTAATTTCATTTTTTTATTGTTATTAATAAACTTATATTCCATTGTTAAAATTATTCCAGTGAACTTAATTCTAGATAGCAGTAATAGTTATATTGTGTTCTCTGAGCTAGATTTATGAATAATGGTCTATTATATGAAAGGAGTATGTTAGTATACAGGCATCTAATTGATGATGATAATCCTGGATTTGGTGCAAGGGATATATTCCTTAAAGTTCATGCACTATATTTTATTTAGTTTAAGATTTAGTAAAAATTAAGTTTATAGCTGGTCAGTACATTAATGGATACTAAGTGGCTAGATCACTGATGATGATCAGCATGTTTTAATATCCCAGCATTATTGTTTTTATTGTTATATATTCTGATGGATTAGCACTTAAGTTGTAGAACCAAATTAATGTTTAAATAATTGGCTCCAAGCTGGCAAGGGTTAAATAATTAGTCTGGTCTATAATAAACCCATTTCAAATCCAATCATCAGATTAACTGTTGATTTATTTTATTGTTGATCATTCATGATGATGATTGAGTTAGTTGTTTATAATGCTGCTGAACTTATAGTTAATTATGCTTATACTTAAGATAGTTAGCTGTGATCTCTCAGACTGATCATATGCTCATTTCATTATTTACATTACTTTATATATAGCATTACTTATATATTATGTTAAATTTTATATGTTGACAGTGGAAGATAATGGTAAATTCCATCATCCCAGGTTCTCCCCAAACATAATACATATATTTTAAAAAAAATACTTAATTGGCAGTTTTACTTAGTTGGCAAAATCAGATATGAAATAGTATAAAGTTACTTAGAAAGGAAGATATCTAGAGTTTAACTAATTTTGGTCACAATTATAATTTTAATTAAACTTAATGATAATAATCTAAGGTTAAATTTATTACCTATTTACATATCTATACATTGAATAATATAGTATATTTAAGAAGTTTAAATTTCCAACATTAATTAAACTAATAGAAAAGTTTAAATTCAATTCTAAAAACATTCTTTCAAATAATTCTTTTTTACTGATTGAAGAAGACTCTTTTGTAATTTTAAGTCATTATCAAATTTACTTCAGTTAAATTTATTTTTTGAAAAACCAGGTAATTAATTAATTGGATTTAAGCCTAGTTGATATGTAGAGATTATAAATAACTTAAAACATATTTTTCATTTCTATATATTTCTATATAAAGTCAAAAAAAAAAAAATAGAATAATAATAGAAAGATGTTATCTCATAAAGTTATGTAAAGCTTAAAAGGGTTTGGATTATTTTTTCACCCTACTTCCAGCTCCAGAAAGTAGTCTATGTTCAAAATATATTATGCTATTTTTCGTAATTTCCCTACAACAGATAGTTATTGGAAAAGAATCCATACTCCAGACATTGTGAAACACCAGCAAAATCTCAGAATTAACTGAGCAGAAACTATGAGTAGCTAAGTAAAACCTATAGGATATCTGCCTCAGTTCTAAAGTTGTTTTCTGAATATTATTTTCAATGCTTGACATTATTAATCATCCCCAATCTAATTAAAAGAATTTTTCAAAGTAAGAAAATTTATAAGATTGTAACTTTTCTCATATATGGTAACTTGCACAAAAAATATAAAATTGTTGACAATATTTCAAATACTTTGGAATTCAGATGATTTACATGATTATTCAAAGATTGCCTGGAAAATCTATATATACAACCAGAATTTACATAGCAATACTGTAAATTATTTATTTACACAATTTTATGCAGAAGTTTAATAAAACTTCAGAGAGGGGGTGGGTGGGTTAAGAATCGATCATTTAAAGATTTAGTGATATATTATAGATATAGTTTATTTTTGCTATTAATTTAATTTTGTTAAAAACAAAAAAAAATTTTTTTTAGTATAACCTTATACTGTATTTATTTATATTATACAATAATTTTTCTGTTAGTTTCTTTTGTTACAATCAGAATATATTTCTAAATTTGAGAGATGATTTACTCAAGAGAAAAATAATTCTGCTGATATTAGTATTATATAATAAATTAAACAAAATTGAAGAACAAAAACAAACATGATAAAAGACTTTGAAATATATTTATATAAATTTATTTTAAAACAATATTTTATTTATATGTTCAATGTTAATGTACTTTAAATGCATTATGGTATTACTTACAAATAAAATAAACAGAATATGTGAATGATTTGAATTATTTTAAAAAAGGGCAGAGTTTGATGAATAACAATATAATAAATGACACAAGATTTAGTATTCTAAATATCCACACATTAAAAATTAGTTAAAATTAGAATTAAATAAATTTCTCAATTACTAAAATAGAACTTATTTCGCCATTAGTAAGTGAAAATTTATAATGCAGAACTTGATTAAGTTCATGCTTTTGGTAATGAATTATTCCATTATTTGGATACGAGATAAAAATATTCTGACTTATTAAATTGGAAATGTTAAAGATATTTGGAATTTATGAAACTTTATACTCCCCCTTCTTGATTAAAAATAATATAAAAACAAGAAATATGGTTTGATCACTATCATCAGAAGAAACAAGTTACATTTCATTGTCAATAGCGTATGCACTTTGAATTAATCATAGTTGAATATTAAAGAGCTAATGCAGAGTTATATATGTGTTTATGTTATGGAATACTATTGATTATAATATAGCCAATTATCATTTGTTTACGGTGAATATACTTACTGTTAGCCATATCTATTTACATCAAGTAAAAACATAGCCTTGTGCCAAGAGTCTTAGATATTTGAGTTAATAAAGTTGTGAATATTGCATTAATGATAAAATAATTTATATTTTTCTGTATCACTTATCCAAGCCCTGCTATACATGGCCAAGAAGATATTTTGAGTTGTTATTTTACATGGCTTGCATTTTGATTAAGAATCAATAATTTTCTTATGTATTTAATTATATGAGATGAATGTTGTTTGATAACGCGAGCATATCTACTTCTTTATAATTTTCTTAATGAACTCTATTTATAAGAAATTTCAACTCTAATACTTTTCAATTGTATTATGCGTATGGGCAATAATGTTAAGATGATGGAACTGAGATGACTGATTATAAAGATTAAGAAAATTTAACGTTATGATCAAGAAATTATGCTAGTAATGTGAGAATTTGTAAATCATGAGGGAGAAATGTCATTTCTAAAGCAGTATACTCCAAACTCAGAAATATATGCATATATAAGTCAAATAGTATTAGTAATGTGTTCACAATATTGTAAGAGTTACATTATAGTTCAGAAGAAAATTATTATTAAAATAATAAACTTAGTAAATCTGAAAATAAATTATTTAAAGAAATAGTTTAGACCAAATAACATGCAAAATTAAGGTCATTTAAAACAGCGGTTGCCAACTGAAGGTCTGCAAAAAAATTTTCATGGTCAACAGAAATATCTGGACATTATTTCTGAATGACAATTTTCACCTTTATATTGCACTAAATTCATGAAATGTATTAGAGAAGGGAAAACAACATATTTGTATGAAAAGACATTTTCATCTGCCACAGCAATCAAAACTTGATATTGGTCTCAGCTTGAAATAAATACAGCTCTCCTCCATTCTCCATAAATTTGTTTCAAACAAATAGAAACAAATACCACCACACTAAAAATGTGAAATACTTAAATAAGCTTCAATTATTTTGTAATAACTAAACTAACTTTAATAATTTTGTTACAATTAAACAACCATTAAAGATTTTATGATTAAATAAGCATTTATAATTTTGTTATATTAAATAAATGCATTTCATATTAATAAAATGGAAGTTCTCTGATCATTATTTTACAAATGTAATTTTTTTTTTTAAAAAAAAAATCATATTATTGGTCCACAGGGTTTAAAATTATGAATTTAGTGGTCGGTGATGTCTATTATGACCAAATAATACCTTCGTGGAAATGATACAAAAAGAAGAATAACTCCCTTTAAAAAGTAGATGTCTTTTGCATATGGGTTTGAAGTACAAGATATAGGATCATTAACCAATTGTAGCATTGTACATAGTTTGTATATAAAATAACTTGATTGTATTATTTGTTTAACTAATATTTGCTTATGTGTATTTTTTGTTTAGTAAGTGGTTTCATTCAATGTGTAAATCGAATAGATTTGTGATGCCTTGAATTAAGTGGGAAATAAAAATTATAACATGTAATAGTTGTTGAAAGAATTGGAGAAGATGAATATAGAAGACTCAAGAAATTAATAGCCTTCATGTTAGTGATTTAATAATTTTCTTCTAACCTGGATAAATAATAGTATTGCCCTTGTTTTAAGAGCATATTTTCAAAAAGATTAGGGTTTAAACCTAATATAAATTATGTTCCAAATTCTGGAAAACCTGTACTATCTAACCGAATTATCAAGTACTATTAAAACTTTAGGTAAATATTAAAAATATAGAATTTTCCCTCCAACACAATTTCATTTAAGTTTGACCATTATAATATATATTTTATTTAATGCCAAAAATTACTTCCCCACAACTTCTCTCTTTAATATAAAACCTACATTTAAACTTCTATATTTAATATAGAGTTGTCTGCTCTTTATCTATTAGATGCCATTCAGAATGAGATGATTTGACTAATTTTCAATTTTTTTTATCAATCTCTTTATCATTCTATTGAACTCTTCCTCAAAATCAATGTTAATAAATATTTTCGTTTATCTATGGTAGATTGTTTTTTTTTTTTAAAAAGGTCTCATTTTTGATCACTTGAAAAAAGTTATGGATTGATCACTTTTTCCACAACACTGAAAAATGGATATAACTTTATAATTTTAATTTTTTTTACTACAGATTTATTATTTGAATAACAGATTTGACTTTTTGTAAATTGTTTTCAATAAAAAAATAAATAAATAATAATAATAAACTAATATTTTTAATTAAAGAGAAAAATTAGCAACATAAAAACTCACTTCAATAGGACCAATAGTTGTACATAGTTTATTGAGTTGTTGTTCAGATGTCGAGGCTGAGAGATTCGCAATACAAACAGCAGATGAATTTGGAAGTGGTACTGATACCCCTTTCTAAATAAATTAAAAAATAAATTTTATATGTAATTTATTTAAAAATATATTTGAAGTAAAAACATTTTACTTTAATTTTTTTTTTAATAAGTTACTATTATTTTAAGAACTGGCATGAATTGTTATTTAATAGCAGAGTAGCTGATAGAAAAAAACTAAAGACTGCAGGAATGATTCTTAACCAAGCAATGTGAAAAAAAAAAAATTCTGGTCAAATGAATAGAAATGTCTAATTAAACTGAAAATTTTCATATACAAATATCACTTTACTTACTAAGCAAGCATATGATAAATATATGGTTAAGCATTCATTTTTATTATAACACTTAATAAACATTTATTTTTATATAATGCTATGTGTACAATTGTATTACATTCAACACTCTCAAAAGATGCATGCACAATTAGCTTGAAAGGCTGATCTTTGAATATAACACTTAATGCAAAATTGTTTGCAAAATTAAAACTACTCAAAAATGCATGTTTCATATTGAAAAATCTTATTTTCTATTTTTCATGTCATTTTTATATAACTTTTGTTTATGAAAAAAAAACTGAAAAATAGAGTTCTACTAAGCTTTAAATTTTAACTACCTTTGTTTGCAATTATTTTATGATAAACAATATTAAACATTTACAAATAAAATGCTGAGATAAATTTTAAAATTGTAATCAATATTAAGATTTTTATTATTTTTAGAACCTCATAATTATTATTTCTGATTTACACAAATGTATAAATACAAAACACTAAAGTAAAGAGGAAGGGATTACATATTTGCAAAATGTTAAGATTTTTGTGCATGCTGAAATGGCCAAAAAAAAAAAAAAAAATTACTTTTTTCTTTTTTGCCCATCAGTATCAATTTTTCATATTATACACATATTATTAACTAAATCAATTTTCATTAACTGATCATAGTTTCTACTAATCAATGTTTTAGCTATACAGCAATCTTCCTTAACATGTAGAACAAGAGAACTACAATTCAGAACATAACATTATCAAGAATATGAATAGTCTAAAATTCAAACTAATCTATAACAGTTAAAATAAACAGTTCAATAAATATTACAAGTTTATTTTAGCTTTTGTGGAATACTTTGTTTTATAATAAATAAATACTAAATGATGCAAATACACATTGCTTTCATTTAACAAAATTAATAATTTTTATGAGATGAAAAAGCCTTTTAAAATATGGACAAATATCATTAATCAAAATTTTTACTGAACTTTCTATATAAATGTTCTATTTAGTAATAATAATCAAAATCTTCAACAACCTAACAAATCAAATAAGAGAAGCTTACAATTATAACAATATTAATTTTAAAAAAAAATAAAAATTGAATAATTTTATTTTATTATTTTTCAACAATTATGATATTAATTTTTCTAAAAAAAATCAACATAAATTACATTAACATTTCTATACAATAAATTGCTCAGGTCATAAAAATAATAAATACTATATTACTTTGAATAATAAAACACACTTCTTTCGAAATTTTGGACCCCTAAAAGAGGAGTGCATCTTGAATTTGAAATGAAAATTTTTAACATCATATTTCTGCGGATCTTTGCTTTACGCTATACATACATATAGTATTAAGAACATTACCTATGTAGAATAGCATATTTTTTGAACTGACTTCGTAAACGGCTTTAAACTCTCTCTCTCAAACTGATATTTTTAACATTATTTTATTAAAAAAACCCTTTCAAATAATCTTTAGAATTTTTTTACAACTAATAAATCAATATAACAATGAGCTAAGAGTCTGCCTTCCAAAGCGCTGATTTACTGTTTGTTGTTCTCGACAATTCCGATAGCTTCCTTTTGACTTATCAAGTAAAAATGTATGTTTTAGAATCTTTTAATATTATTTTACCAATTTTACCATTATTTTATTGAGAAAACTCTACCGAATAACCTTTAAATTTTTTTTAAACAATTCAATACATCAATGAGATAAGAATCTGCATTCCACGGCACTGATTGGTTGTTTGTTGTTCTCTATACAAGAAAGCTTCCTTTTGATTTTTAAAGTGAAAACATGTTTTAAAATCTTTTAATGTTATTTGGCCTACTCCAATATTTTCATTTTGATTTTTAGAGTGAAAATGTATGTTTTGGAATCTTATTGCTATAATGGTCAAATATCCAATACAATTTATTTGTCTATAATATCTTGAGGGCTCAATGGAGATGAAAGCCTGTTCGATAAATATTATAATATAGTTATTAATAGTTGTTTATTTCAATCTTATTTTGATTGATTATTTATTTAGAATTTTTTTACATATTTATTTTTCCAGAAAATATTAATAAAAATATAAATTATTTTAGAAGAATGATTCAGATTTTATAGAAAAATGTACTTTTACACAAAAGCAAATTGACAAAGAAATTATAACAATTGACTGCAACTTAAATGGCCTGAAGGTGATATATCCCTAATAGAATAGTGAAGATGAAAATTCAAGTTCTGAAAGTGAAGATGTAGAAAGTGAATTTGAAGAAAATTTTCAATAAATTAGATGAGTTTATTATAGTTTACTATTTAAGTATGTATATGCAACTTAAATTTGGAGATTAATTTTTTCCCCAATTTTTCAGGTTTAAAATCCTATTGCATATTAAATTTGCATCTTATATTTGAAATAATATGGGTATTATCAAACATTTTTATGTATTTAATGAATTCTTGATTCATTAGATACACATCTATTAGTTTATTATTATTACTCCAAATGTAAAGCCATGTAAATATATATCTGTCATTTTCAGAATGAGTGTTTTTTTGTCATCTATTACTGAGGAAACAGAGCTCCAACACAATATTTATCCATAAGGATAGGGTTTTTTTTTAAATATGAATTAATATTTTTATTTTATTTAAAAATTAATAACAATCATAATTTTCTTTCTTTTTTAATTTGTATAATTCAGATATACAATAACTGTTTCTTTTACTTTTTTTTTATATTTTAAAAAAGATCTAGCTTCTCCTCCACTCTCTAGAAATTTTTTTTCATTACAACTTTCTATTAGAACTCTTAAAAACGAGGTTTCTATTTTGTATACAACATTCCATTAAAATTCTTAATATTTTCAAAGTAATTAAAGTTGTCATAAGCAAATTTATCTATTTACTTTTTATAATAAATTAATAAGTAAATATGATTATTTATTTTTTAAAAAATCCAATGACTACACAAAATTAACTCAAGGTTTTTTAAATATACATACACACATATACTGCAAATAATCAATGTGGCACATTTTTAATTACATTTGAATTATACTTAAAACTAATGATTAATTAAGTTATGTTTTGTGTGTACTGTAATTCGGTAAATGATCATTAAATTATTTATTAATTTTTAAAAAACTTACATTCTATTAAATTATTTATTAATTTTTAAGAGCCTTGCATTCTATCATTTTTACATATCTATTGTTTATTTTCTCTGATTTCTTAAAGAATGATGAGTTGAGAGATCTGTTAGTACAAATTTCAATTCTGAGATAATAGTTAAATATATATAATAATCTCACATATGCAAAATTTTCATATCTGCAGTTTAATTATCATTGATTCAAAAAAAAAATTAAATAAATTAAATGTTATTAAAACAGGCAAAACTCTCTATACATATTGCCACTCAGTGCAAATCAGAGTAATCAGTGGATGCCAGAAGGCTTGTGCATAAAATCCCCATCTAGTACCTACTCATCCAATATCCCCAGACTAGTTTCTGGCTTGTGGCCTTCGATCCAAGGCTTCTCACTGATTACTCTGGCTTGAACTGAGTGGCAATACATATAAAGAGTTTTGCCTGTTTTAATAAGTTATAAGCGAGCATAAGAAATGGTGATCATGTGATGTTTATTGGCTTAAAATTAAATGTCTAAATTTAAGTTTTTACTTTGCATTGCAACTGATATAATAATAGCAAAATATCACAAACAAATAGCAATAATAGATCTTTTATCAACCTCATTTTAATTTTTTAATGCATCCAACAATCTGCTGAATTTTTAATATAAATTAACAAAAAGTATTTCAGCTTCTAATAACATTTAAATAAAGAAATAAAGTAATTATACAAATTCCTCAAATTTATGCAAAAACTTAGGGTTTTAATTTTGAATCAATTGAATTAAAAATATACAATTATCTCACAGCCATTCTCATGGATAAAAAACACAATTCTGTAAAATAATATATACGCATGTAAAATATATAACAAATATGTTATAAACAATTACATATATATAAGCTTTATTTACATTTCAACATAAATTAACATCTTCACATATCATTTATTAAAATTTATAACTATTGTATATAATCTTGATATAACAAAAATGAATAATATCAAAAATAATTCCCCCTTTTCCAAAATGAAAGATAGATTTAAATAGATATTATTTATTTTGGCGGTAGTTGTGCAGTATGTGCTCTATCGCCACCAGGCGATGCTGCGGTACCATCAACAACTGGCCTGAAGCTTGCAAGTGATAAATTTCTATCCGAAAGTGGCTGAAAATTGATAAATAAAAATGCCTGAGGCAAAGTATATACAACAAATACATCGAAAGTACAAATTCTAAAAAAAACCCAAGAAAATGCTATAAAATTCAAATTAAAAAAAAAACAACAGAAATCGGTGAAAATACAACAAAGACAGACCCCCCCCCCTAAAAACAAAAATGCTTCACTTAAACTGAAAAATGAAATTGCCTGAGGCAATGTATACGCAACAAATACATCGAAAGTATAAATTATAAAAAAAAAAAAACCCAAGAAAATGCTATAAAATTCAAATTAAAAAAAATTAGTGAAAATACGACAAAGACAGATCCCCCCCCCCCCAAGAAATTGCCATATGCATCTACAATCACATGCAAAAGCAATTAATTGGTCTCTGCTTTGAAATATCATTTAAATTCATCAATATTTAAAAAATAAAAAGCAATACACAAAAAATAATTACCAAAGTAAAATCTATCCCTCCCCCCAAAATAGCCGAAATTGACAAATTATGTCGATGGTGTACTTTTCCAAAAATATACTAAATATTTAAAAAATAAAAAGCAATACACAAAAAATAATTACCAATGTCTTTCCAGGCATTTCGATGTTTGCAATTTTTTTGTTTCAAAAAATTGTTTTTCATGTGAAAAGTTGGTACCGAAAAGTTTATGACATCATATTTTAATATGAATTAGAAAAAGATTATTTGCAGCATAAAAATCCATTAGCTATCAAAAAATAAAATGAATTAAATATCCATTAACTTTTAGAACTTTTCTTTAAAACTATAAAATTTAGCTTTCTATTGTTAAACTTCTTAAGTTAGTTAAACAAAGGTGATTCGCAAGTGAATAAAAAATGGCGCTGTGAAGAAAGCATTTATTTTCACTCTAAACCAAATTTATTTTTAAAATTACCATTTAACGTACTCACAAAAGTTAGAAACCGGTAAATAGTTGCCTAAACATTACATCATATATGTATGTTATATGAGATTCTTAGGAAAATAATGAATTAAATCCATACACATATACCAATTAAAGATTTAAAAAGAGAAATATAATTGCATCGTAATATATTAGATCACAGTTTGTATATTAATGAAATATGATGTAATAGACATTTCACATGAAAAATATAAATTCTAAAGCCGACAAATTTAATCGAAATGTAACTGAACTAGTCTTTTGAAATACCTTAGTTTTATTATGACGTGTTAATTATTTTGTACTGCTAGAAATACAAGTTGTTGGGATTATTTTTATTTTTTGACAGGGTTAATATGGATTATTTTCTTACGCAGATGAATACATTAAACATGCACAAACTTTCGGGCAACATTTCAAAATCCCGCACTAAAATTTAAGTACCATATTTTTCATAATCTTTTTTTGACTCAAAATGATAAAAATTTGGGATCTTCCAAAGATAGAACATGAAGCAGTGGAGTTTTGTCTATTTTATGCAGAACAATAATTGTTTGCTAATTGTAATCTGCTCTTAATTTCTACCATTTTTGCTGTATTTTTTTAAACCAAATAACCACTGTTGCTTAAGCTTCTATTACTATTTAAGTGTATTAAAATCTGTTCCAATAAATTTCAAAATTTGAATGTTTTTCTAAATAATTTATTTTGAGCCGAAAGCCTACAAATCTGAACCTTCTTTTTGTCTATTTTTTGCGGAATTATAATTGCTTGCTAATTGTAACTTGCTCTTAATTTCTACCAACTTTGCTGTATTTTTTTAAACCAAATGACCACTGTTCCTTAGTCTTCTGTTGAACTCTAAATCTAAATAACCTTTTTAATGGATTTTTATGCTGAAAACATTCAAATGCCTACTAAGCTAAATTTTATAATTTTAAAGAAAAGTTGTAAAAATTAATGGACATTTAATTCATTTTATTTTTTGATAGCTAATGGATTTTTATGCTGCAAATAATCTTTTTCTAATTCCGTTAAAATGTGATGTTATAGACTTTTCGATACCAACTTTTCACATAAAAAACAATTTCTTGAAACGAAAAAATTGCAAATATCGAAATGACTGGAAAGACAATGGTAATTATTTTTTGTGTATTGCTTTTTATTTTTTAATACTGATGAATTTAAATGATTTGCAAATGTTGAAAATCTTTTATTTTTTAAGTATTTAGTATATTTTTTGAAAAGTAGTCCATCGACATAATTTGTCAATTTCAGCTATTTTGGGGGAAGGGGTAGATTTTATGTTGGTAATTATTTTTTGTGTATTGCTTTTTATTTTTTAAATATCGATGAATTTAAATGATATGCCATAATTTCAAAGCAGAGACCAGATCAATTAATTGCTTTTGAAGGCGATTTCAGATAAAGCTTATTTGCAAATGTTGAAAGCTGATGAAATTCTGTTTTTGGATTTCCCACCTTCCACCATTGTTTAATGGTTTTTACTTGGGGGAGAGGTAGATTTTACATTGGTAATTATTTTTTGTGTATTGCTTTTTATTTTTTAAATATCCATGAATTTAAATATTTCAAAGCAGAGACCAAATAATTACTTTTGAATGTGATTGTAGATGCATATGGCAATTTCGAGGGGGGGGGGGTGTCCTGTCTTTGTCGTATTTTCACCGATTTCTTTTAATTTGAATTTTATAGCATTTTCTTGGGTTTTTTTTTTTTATAATTTGTACTTTCGATGTATTTGTTGGGTATACATTGCCTCAGGCAATTTCATTTTTCGATTTGAGTGAAGAATTCTTGATTTTAGGGGGGTGTCTGTCTTTTCACTGATTTCTTTTTTTTTTAATTTGAATTTTATAGTATTTTCTTGTTGTTTTATTTATAATTTGTACTTTCGCTGTATTTGTTGTACATACATTGTCTCAGGCATTTTTATTTGTCAATTTTCAGCCACTTTCGAATAGAAATTTATCACCTGCAAGCTTCGGGCCGTTTGGTGTTGGTACCGCAGCATCGTCTGGTGGCGATCGAGCACATACTCCACAACTACCATTTTGGCTATATTAAAATTATGTACAATAAATTATAAGTTTCATAATATTGAGAAGTGATATGTGAAGATATTATTACATATTTTAATATAAATATAGCATATATTGTAACCATATGGGTGGGCTTGATGTTTGTCAAGCCTTATTTAAGTAGTCAAATGGAAAAATTTTAAATTTTAATTAATAACAATTAATTAAAATATATTAAATTAATGAATTATCTTGCTGGTATGTAATAGTAATTGCCAAATTGCAATTTTAAAAGTAAGTAAAATTTTATCAGTAAATCTCCTCAGAGTGATAAAGATTCAGACTGTTCAAAATATACTGATCTCTCTGACAAGGTGTATTTAAGATTTTATGTGCAGTTTTTCAGGTTGACTAATTCTCAATAATATTAAAATGGTAATTTAATAGCATTATTATTAATTTGAAAGTATAAATATGTTTTGATACTATGTTATTATTAAATAATAATTAGAAAGATTTAAAGTTATAACTCTTCTAAATCAATATTTGTAGTCAATTCCTTGAGCATATTTTTATTATGATTTAAGTTAATAGAGAATAGTCTGATTAATTATCAAGAATGAATATAGGGGGAGAAGTGTTAATTATATGCACACTATGCTGTCATTGGTCTATTTTTAATTGTACCACAATTCAATGTAATAAAAAGTATAAAATACCTTAACAGAGTTTGTAAGCATGAACTTTTATTTCACCTATTTTAGTCAGTATATAATTGCTTATCAATATTTATGTGTATCTTTGATGACAAATTCATAATAATAAATCTGTTTGAGCTCACTTTCTCTAATTGTCAAATTGGATTGCCTTTCCCTGTGATTATAATCTATTATTTAAATTTGCAATAAATTGACTTTTTTCATTTTGTATAACTTTTGTTTTCTTTTGAATTTTTGCATTCTTTGAATTCTAACTTCTTCTAAAGTATTAGAACTAATATTTTAAAATTCTATCTCATTATCAGACAGTATTACTATATCTTTTATATAAACCATTTCATTCTTAATATGATCTAATTTCTTAATAATTTTCCTGCTTCATCTACAAGTGCAGTTATATTATTAGGTTCTTTTAATGTAATTTTTAATTCACAAAACATTTTTTAATTAATAAGAACATTTTTTCCAAATCAGTTTTTGAAATTTGAGATATAATTGCAGTACT
Organism: Epiperipatus broadwayi; assembly: GCA_028023455.1. Classification (NCBI taxonomy): domain Eukaryota; kingdom Metazoa; phylum Onychophora; class Udeonychophora; order Euonychophora; family Peripatidae; genus Epiperipatus; species Epiperipatus broadwayi. The sequence goes on along the minus strand of JAQFVV010000139.1, from coordinate 1,746,609 downwards.
GGTACTAATATGTTCTTTTCTGCAAATTCATATTCCTAATGAAAACTATATCCTATTTACATAAATTAAAATATATAATAAAATGAAATTGAATATTTTTTAATGATAGAAAAACAATCTTCAACAAGTTAACTCAAATATGTTCAGAAAAATTACATGATTTATACTTTTCAATGGCAATCTGATAGCAATGTATATAAATATATTATTATAATTATGGATATTTTTTTAATATTGAAATGTATATTTTGGTGTGCTTTCTGATGAAAACCAGTCTGTTGGTTGAAATATTAAAGCAGCTTTATAGAAAAGTAATTGTGTTTTTTTATTATGTTTTTATTTTTCCTTTAGTTAATTCGTATATTTATTATTTTCATGAACTATTTGCTTACTAATGTATAAAGATTAAGAAAATTAATTTTATAAATAAAATCATAATGAATACTTTTTGAATATATGTAACTGTAAGCAGATTAACACAGGCAGATTCACACTAAAGGTTCACTGACTGATTTCTGGGTGAGAAAAGTAAGAAATTCTCAATTTAGTTACTTTAATGAAATTCTTGTACCCAATTTGTTGTTATGGTATATAGACGTCATATAAGCTGAGCAAAGAATCATATCACGTGATTATTTTATTTTTATAAATATATATTAAAAAATAAAACAAACATTTTAACACAATTGAAATTATTTTCATAAATAATATTTTTACAATATAAAATACAATTTTAGAATTTACAAAAACTACAACCTGTGCTGGCTTTGATGTGTTATTTGTTACAACTCCAGAAGAAGGATTTTGCGCTATTTTTTTCTGAACCTGTAAGAATATAAATTGGAATTAGTAACACTGATTTAATAATAATTTATACATAATTTGAAAACATTTAATATAGTAATAATAATAATAGACAATCTATAAAACAACAGCACAATTAAAATTATAAAATACTGAATTGTTAACATCATTTTGCTTTTTGGAAGATCCAATTATTTAAGTTTTATATACCTTATTCTGTATTCATGATTATTTTCAACAGCTAAATCTGATAAGATTGTTTTATCAATTAATCAATAATAAATTATAATTAAAGTAAAAAAAATTAATTCAAAACTTGCGATAAAGCAAATAAATAACAAAGAATGTATAAAAAACAAAAATTATAAAAATAATAATATAACTCAAATGAAAACTAATTTAAATACTAATACCATTAAACTAATGCAAACAGTTTACATATATGAATTGTATAAATTTCATGTCAACATTTCTTATTTTAATTTTCTAAATTTTTATGACATTTCCCTCTAATACAGTTTGCAAAAGGTTTGCCTTTTCCCATAAACAAATTTGATTTTTTAATAATAGCATTTTATAATCCATTTAAATTTTTTTTATATTTAACTTACTCCATTTTTTATTTTAATAAAAAAAAAGTTTGTATATTTAAAAAAGTTTTTAAATTATTAATCTCATTACAATATTACATTAATTTATCAACCAGAATTTTTTCTTTATTTATCATTGTCATCATTAACAGATTTCATATAAGTAAGTACTGTATATGAAAAACAAATCCAATCAGCATTCAGTGAATGAGCTAAACTTTTTGGTCAGTAAAAAAAAACAGCATAGTTTTAAAAATATTATAAATGAGACCATGTTACACAATGATCTATCAGTTGACTTCCAAACTAATTAACTACCATGCCCAGTTTTAAGCAATTAATCTTGTTCAAATTATCAAAATCATTTAATAGATCTTTTAAAAAGTGTTCCAAAATCTGTATCCATTTTTTTTAAATTATATATTTCATGATTTTTTTTCTAAAATAAATACATTTAAAAAATTGTTTTAAATCATAAAAATAAGTAATGAAAAAACACGTGTGTGCATTAATAAAGAATTGATAGTTATGAGTACATTCAATATGAATAATTCTAAAAAAAGATATTGAAATTTATAAAGACTCATATATTATTCCAAAATTATTATAATACTATCTTCAAAAAAATGAAAATAAAAAATTAATTGGTAGTTAGAGAAAGTAATTGACCATATATGCAATAAATAATATTTATCAAAGTAATTGACCATATATGCAATAAATAATATTTATCAATGTTATTTGTAATAAACATTTGAGTATTAATTATTCCAAGGTTTAATTTATTTAGTTGTTATAAAGAGATGATAATCCTCACATACTTTTCAGTACTGATGAGGCTGATGCAAAATGAAATTTACTGTTAACATAAATGTAGATAGCATCCAAATAACAAAATTGCATGAATTGGAAGAACTGTTTAATATTATATGGGACCTCATCAGACTTTATGAAGTTAGAAAAAAAGGTCAAGAAATAATTAACTTGAAAAATGGATATGTACTTTAAAAGGACAAATATTGGAGACAATAATGGAATGGAATTCATTATAATAATAATAAAAAAAGAAATATTGTGAAGATTAATGATATACCAGATAGAGTGATAAGAGTTGTTATTGAACTTAATAAAAGATACTGAAAATTGATAACTTATATTTATATCTCAACTAGTTCCATTATGAAGAATTAAGAGAATTTTTATTTAGATATATTCAATACTTTTGATCAAACCAAACAATATTGTAAAATTATTATGGGATATATTAATGTAAAAATTGGAAAATAGTTGATAAATATGAATATAGAAATAAAAAGACTTGTGGAATTTGTGGGAAAAAAAAATTCAAAGCTAAAGAGATAAAAAAGCTATTAAGAAAAAAAAAAAAACTGTTGATATTTCTAATCTTCAGATATATTTCAAAGAATGTAAGCCAGAGCTTGCAAATTATTTTACAATATTAACACTTTTGCAACATATTTAATAAGAAGATATCTGATATTAAAGTCAGCTATATAGATAGCAGATGCAAAAAAACGGCAAATCATCAGTAAATCTTCAAAAACAATGAACCATAAAAAAAAGAATATAAAAATCTTTAAAACAAGTCATTTAGAACTGAATATTTAGAATTTATTAACATTGTTACAAAGAAGAAATATAATAATATTAAGAAATATAGCTGTGAATTATCAAAGAAAGTTATAGAAGAAAATAAAAAAGTTCAAAAGTATATCACAGTAGTATTAGAAAGCAATATGAAGAAAGTATTCTTACTAAAAATAAGGTCGACATGAAGAGTGTGGAGAAATTATACAAATAACTACATGGTAATCAAAAATAAAAAAAATTGATATAATGTTTAAATATTTTAAATAAAAAAATGAGACAATTAAATTTTTGAAGAATGAAAAACCTCCAGGAAATGATGGAATTAATATTGATATCTTTCAAGAAGCAAATGTGAAAATAAATCATAAAGATGTATTAGATATTGGAATAATATAATTGTGATATTACTAATTAAAAATAATAAAAACAAAGATATTAAATTACAAATCTATCAGTATCAATATTATATCAATCCTAAAACAAAATCATTATAAATCATCTACAAAACATTTTGTACTCAAAACTAACCAAAAGAATGAATTGGATTTAAAAATTATTATACCAGAGTTGATTACATTTAAGTATTATAAATAAGATATAAAAAATAACTAATAAGTAAAAGTTGCTGTTATGCTTTGAATTTGTAAAGGATGAAAAGGCATTTGATTGTATAAACGTTTTCATGGCGATTAATACTTTGATACATCAATATATACAATATAGATGTCAAATTCTAAAAATAATTATTATGTTATGCCTTAAAACAGTAGCAAATTTTTCTATATAATAATGCAACAAGGTGCAAGCTCAAGTGATCAATAGATGCTAGAAGGTTACACACCATAATCCCTAACCAGTACCTTCCCATTCAATGCCCCCATACTAGATTCTAGCTTATAGTTTTGATTAGTGAGCCTTGGATCTGGAAGAAAAGCATCCGGAACTTTGATTCTAACGTTTCAACCCAGCACTACCTTTTACTTTTGTGATTAATTATAAAGCTATGAATTCAAACTGAAAAGACAATAACGTTTTCATTCCAAGCTAATTTGCTTGTATACTCATAAAGATTTGAATCCAATTCAGTTATCAATATATTTTAGAAATTTTTGGTTTTAATAACCATAGTCACCATGCAATGGTCAAGATCAATCCCTTCCCGTTGCACATTTTATTTAACAACCAAACCCATCTGTGCTGGATTCAAACCCTATTAAAATATTCATTTTCGTAAAATAAATGTCTAAACCTTACTATCATGGCTGGGTACGCAACATTATATATGCACATACAAATACACACTGTATATACATAGGCTAATAAGTATTACAGCGAATATAATGGTTTAAATTTTATATTTTATAAAGAAATGATTTATATTATAATTTTAAATTGTAGAAATCTCAATTCATTAAGTTTATTAAATATAAATTTGTATGTGGATGTATGATTCACCTTATATAATAATATATATAGAGTGGCGTGATTTAGTTTTGTAAAAAGAGCAACTTTTGATTTTACCGAGCAAGTGATCATGTATTTGTGAAATGCATTCCAATTCGCCGTAGCATATCATTTTGTCATATTTTTGTATAATAAATTTAAAAATTCACAAGTCACAACTATGTGGTTGATTTACTATCATTAAACATTAGACCCTGCAACTGTATAATTATCTCCGACTATTGGAAATAAATACCTTCAAGTGGTGGTATGGGGCAAAATTGGAAAGTATAGGGTTTTTTCGCTAATGCTGAATTACACATAGGAAATAAGAGCATTAAATCAAAAGATTTCAAATTAACCAATATCGGGGGGAAAAAAATCAAATGCTCTGAATCTAAAAAGTTATGTTTATTATTAAGTTTTAAAGTTTCAAGAAAAAAACTTACTTGCACTGCTGTTGTAGCTGGAAGATTACTGACTGAAATTTCAACAGAAAGGTTCTGATTTGTTTTCTGTGTTGGCTGAAACACCATAGAACATGTAATGAACATAATATATCTGGTACTATAATTATAAATTTTTTTTGCTGTATTTTAATTATACTTATTCAAATAACAATATACATTTTACTAAAAATAAAGATGGTCAATTAAAACTAATTATAACAACAATACTATAAATTTTTTTTTATCAGAAGTCATCAACTTTTTTTTAATACAGATTCATTCATTTACAATATATTATATCGAAAAGTAGAAACTATATATATAACTTAATATTCTAGCAAAATAATAGTGCATAAATTCATAATTAAATATGGAAAAAAAAAAAAAGGCTAAATCTCTAGTCAAACAAACAAACAAAAAAAATGTAATTATTTTATAATTAATAAAGTTTATAAAGTGTTAGAAAAAAAACTAAAACCAAATAAATAATTTCAAAAATAAATAACAAAAATTAGTTTAAAAATGGGAATCTTTTGGTTTTAAATAAGTACTAATCAGATATATATATATAAATGATAATAATAAATTTTATATTTTGCAGATAACTCATAAAATAAATAACTGAAAAAGAAGTTTTGATTTAATAAAACAATATATTTGTTACATTTATTTTAATGAATGCTTTTTAAAATTTAATTATTTCTAATAACTTTAACTTTCCAATACCCTTTTTCAGAGCTATAATACACATTGTAAATTACTTTATTGTTTATTTAAATGCACATACATATTTAAATTATTATTTTATACAGATATATACACCCACCATCGATAAACTAATATTTCACCTTATTTTACCATCTATTACACACACATATATATTGAACCGGATGCTTTATCCACATCAAAAGTTCCATCACGAAATTAAAATACACTTTATATTTTATAAAGTTTTAAAAGACAACTATTTAAAAGTTTTGTATATATATTGTACCAGGTGGATGGTTTACCATTATTTTATTTCAATGACAAATATCAATCCCTGATGGAGTAAACACAATATTTACTTTTACTCTACAAATAAAATTATCTCATAAAAGCAAATTATAAGACTAAATATAACACCGTACCTTGCAATTTATGTATTGCTCCACCATGTCACCTTAGGCAGAGAAGAACATACTCGGAGAGTATGTATGTCCAAACGATAGCTATAAAATGTATAACTAGCGTTACATTTCCAGGACATAATTTCTTCTCGACTGTTGAATTCAACACCATATTCAAAGCACTTTTTTGTTTTGTATAACACGGACACCAGTTACTCATCCAAAAGATAAATAACGCACTTTGAACAATGGCCACTAATTCAACGCCCAAGATACACCCATGACTAGCTCAGTCTATTTTCTAATTCAATAACAAAATATAGTTTCAATTAGTGGTGAAAAGAATTGACCGACAAATAAAGCTTTAATTGCAAAGAAAGAATTTATTTTAATTAACATTGATTAAACTAATTTTAATATTTTATCAATCTTATTTACTAATATAACACACACACATATATAATTCGCACACTATAATATCTTATGAGAAAGCATTAACTAATATTTGAAATTTAAAATACAATGAAATCAATATACTAGCACCTGAATACACACAACATTTTAAACACATATATTAATAGTTCGTATATGTATGCAAGAGAGTTCTTAATCTTGACTATTCAGGTTTTACGAATGCGATGGCTACTTTAGAAATAAGAAAAATGTTATTACCTAGGATTTTGAACGTGGGTAACTCTTGCTGTTTGCTGCTTCTAATGAAGTATTTCTAACCGGTTAGATTTGAAGTTTCCTTGTGGAGGTTTGATGCCGATTATTCCGAGGCATTTCTTTAAGACAATTAGATATTGAGCGGCTCCAGGTTGCTACATAGCCATCACTTTTATCTGGTAGTTGGCTGTTTCATCGGATTTCAGGCTGGAGAAAGTCGTATGTTTTCTGAGGTTTTAACACTGCATTCTTGATTCTGGATCCATAATAAACTGATTGATATAACTCTCTGATAGATTGTACTGCTGTTATCTCAAACGCCACTAACTCAACTAACTGTCCGATAAAAAAATGTTTATTTATACATGACGCGTGTTTTCATTTTGATATCCTCCAGCAATATCTGTTGTCGAAATTCCTTTGATCTTTTAATTACGTGTTTTTGAAGATTGTTTAATTAGTAGCCATGCAAACATGTTGTTTTTATATTTTTATTAGTAGCCACCGCTGAGTGTTTTTTAATTTTTTAACTTTCATTTATTTCTCAATATAATTTTAACATGCACATATGCACGCATTTATCATTTCTTTGTTTACTCTCACACATATATATTTTATTAACAAGCTTACATTTACGCACATGTATAATTTAAGATCAATTTATTATTTAGTTTTTAAGATTACTTTTTTTCTTTCTTTAACTCGAATGAAAAGAGATTTATATTTTTAAACTTTACATTACATTTTAACTAATGATAATAAAAAAAAACTCTTTAACTTCCTTTATGAAACCTTTTAATTTGTTTCTACAGCAAACTCCCCCTCCCCCTTACAATTAATTAATTGTAACTTTTATTTCAAAAACTCTTAAACTTTTAATTTTACGCTTCTTTTACGAAAGATTTTTATTTTAATAATTTTTTTTAAACAAAATTATTATGTGCCAACACAATGTTGGTACATTACACCGCCCTCCGTTTGAGAGTAAAATGCGTCATTTTTGACCATTTTATCTCTGACAACTTTAATTCTTAATTCTAAATATTTATTAATTTTCTAAGTTTGCTTTTTAATATCTTTTACTCTACATGCTAAGGGCAATCTACAATTATACTTTACTTCTTTCTATGCTGGCAACATTGCTTACAATGGTCTAAGTCCTGGATAACGACCACGAGGATAAGCATCATTTTGTGATACAGGGATCTTTTGGAAACGAGGCGGATGCAGATTCGCTGGCTTATACCAACTTACATGTATAAAAACCGAAGCTTCGGGTGCCGGTTCTCTTGACCGGACTTTGACAACGAAAAGGTCTCTGCGAAATGGCAGGATTCATCAACTGTCCTTTCCGTCTTACGCTTTGGAAACTAGGTACAAGATATGGGGATTCTCCCCTCAAGAAGTGACTTGCGGCTTATGCTGGTTTTTCCAGTGCGCATTTTAAAAGAAGAATGATCCCTGATAAGTCCGTTACGATTACTAAATTTTATCCAATCGACAGTTTTAACTTATCCTTGTCTAAAACTTATTTCAATACTACCCACATTCCATTTAATTTCGAACCTTTATACATTCTTAATATAACTTAGATTGACTTTACCTTTTATTTGTTAAACTTAAAAATCTTTTTTTTTTAAAAAAAATTCACATGAACATTATTTAAACATTTATTTACATTAACCTTTACTCTAACCTTTACGAATATTATTTTAACATATTTACTTATATTACAGTATTACTTTTAAACCATTTGTTTACCTTATATATTAACGTGCGTGTACTTAGAAAACTATTTTATTTTACTGCTCTTCATTATTATACAAAGATTTTAAGGGACTTGGTTACTTTAAACCATTTATTTATTTCCTTTTATTAACTTGCGTATATTCAAAAACTATTTTATTTTATTACGATTTATTCTTTATTATTTTACTACGGATATTTTATACTTATTTATTTAACTTCTTTATTAACGTGCGTGTACTCAGAAAACTATTTTTTATTTTATTACGCTACTTTATTTATTTATTTTTTACAGATATATTACTTATTTGTTTAACTTGATTTCTTTCTGCATATTTCCATCATCTTATTCATTTATTTAATCCTACAAACTTTACTTTTAAAACATTAACTTGACCTATTTGATTTTATTGATTGATTTTTTTTATTATTATTTGAACTGTTTATTTACGAGCACTCCTTCTTTATTAATATGTGCGTGACAAAAAAAAAATCTTTTATTCAATGAAGCCTCCTTGTTATTATTTTACGACACAATTCATCATTTTAAATAGCGAAATTCTGATTCAGATTTATTACCTACATCTAATAATTATTTTACTCATAGTTCATTTCCGGTCTTTTTTGTTTCCATTTACTTTAATATTCCGACCCTTAACTAACTTTTAAACATTGTTAGGCGGTTCTTTCTTTCTACCTACTACCTCTATAATATAAAGTAACTTTCCCCTCTTGTCTATTCCTCGCTTATAATTTATTACTTTATCTCTTTCCCGTTCTGTCCTATTTTCTGCCTCGTAAATTAGAAAACTTTTATATCTAGCAGCACTCCATATTACTTCAAACTGAGAATATTTTTTCCTACGCTTTCTTTTTGTTTTAAATCTCCGTTTAAAATGAACACGAACTTTTACTTTAACCTTTTTAAATTTTTGTGAAAACTTTTCTACGCTATTTTCTACCTTGAACTTATGTTTCTCTTCTATTTCCTGATCTACATTTGTTTCTACTTTATCTGTGGCAACGCTATCTGATTCTAATTCAATTTTTATGTCTTTTATCACCTCAACTTCGTTACTTTCTTTGACAAAATCTACTTCTATGATCTTTTGATTTATCTCTACCTTTCCTGTTATCTCGCGTCTCATTTCCCTAATCATTTTTACTTTGAACTCTTTTTGACTTTGTTCAAATTTGTGACACAATTCTTCTTTAAGGTCTTGCTGACTTTGCTTAAATGCACGATGCATCTCTTCCATCAATTCTGCTTTGTCTTGTTGACTTTGCCTGAATTCTTGCATCATACTCATCATCATTTTCATCAACATCTGTGTCTCAGATACTTCTTCTTTCTCTTTTTCCACTAACTGGAGATTTTTAAAATATATCGGGCTTTCTTTCAGCTCCATTTTCGAAAATTTCAATTTCTTTTTTTTTTATTATTATTAAACTAGTGCTTACGTTAAACTAAATTTAAATACTATTGTTTATTAATTTCTTTTTTTAAAATGGTACATATGACTAACTCCGCCCCCTTGTCCTTTTCTCTACCCGTTCTTAATGCTTTAGCTCCACCCAAAATATCTAACTGTCATTAATTTAAAAGAATAATTTATTTTATATAGCATAAATGTCAAAATCTCTTTTCATTTAAAGAAAAAAAAGTTTTCGGTCAATTCTTTTTTTAAATTAAACCACTTTAACATACATAATTTAGCTTTTCTATAAAATTTCTATTTTCAAACAAGAAACAAAGTATTTAATTACTATTGTTTCTTAGGTTCGACGCAACCACGTTGGGAGTCAATTGTACCGGGTGGATGGTTTACCATTAATTTATTTCAATGACAAATATCAATCCCTGATGGAGTAAACACAATATTTATTTTTACTCTTCAAATAAAATTATCTTATGAAAGCAAATTATAACAATAAATATAACACCATACCTTACAATTTATGTATTGCTCCACCACCGCACTTTAGGCAGACAAGAACATACTCGGAGAGTAATGTCCAACCGATAGCTATAAAATGTATAACTAGCGTTACATTTCTAGGACATAATTTCTTCTCGACTGTTGAATTCAACACTATGTTCAAAGCACTTTTTTGTTTTGTATAACACGGGCGCCAGTTACTTATCAGAAGATAAATAACACACTTTGAACAATGGCCACTAATTCAACACCCAAGATACACCCATGACTAGCTCAGCTACTTGTAATCAATAACAAAATATAATTTCAATTAGTGCATGAAAAGAATTAACCGACAAATAAAGCTTTAATTGCAAAGAAAGAATTTATTTTAATTAACATTGATTAAACTAATTTTAATATTTTATCAATCTTATTTACTAATATAACAATCACACATATATAATTCGCACACTATAATATTTTATGAGAAAGCATTAACTAATATTTGAAATTTAAAATACAATGAAATCAATTTACTAGCACATGAATACACACAACATTTTAAACACATATTAATAGTTCGTATATGTATGCAATAGAGTTCTTAAACTTGACTCTTCAGGTTTTACGAATGCGATAGCTACTTTAAAAATAAAAAAAATGTTAATACCTAAGATTTTGAACGTGGATCCTTCTTGCTGTTTGCTGCTTCTAATGAATTATTTCTAACCGGTTAGATTTGAAGTTTCCTTGTGGAGATTTGATGCTGATTATTCCGAGGCATTTCTTTAAGACAATTAGATATTGAGCGGCTTCAAGTTGCTACACAGCCATCACTTTTATCTAGTAGTTGGCTGTTTTCATCGGACTTCAGGCTGGAGAAAGTCGTATGTTTTCCAAGGTTTTAACACTGCATTTCTTGATTCCGGATCCATAATAAACTGATTGATATAACTCTCTGATAGATTATACTGCTGTTATCTCAAACGCCACTAACTCGATTAACTGTCCGATAAAAAATGTCTATTTATACATGACGCGTGTTTCCATTTTGATATCCTCCAGCAATATCTGTTGTTGAAATTCCTTTGATAATCTTTTAATTATGTTTTTGAAGATTGTTTAATTAGTAGCCATGCAAACGTGTTGTTTTTATATTTTTATTAGTAGCCACCGCTGAGTGTTTTTTAATTTTTTAACTTTCATTTATTTTTCAATATAATTTTAACACGCACATATACACGCATTTATCATTTCTTTGTTTACTCTCGCACATATATATTTTATTAACAAGCTTACATTTACACACATGTATAATTTAAGATCAATTTATTATTTAGTTTTTAAGATTACTTTTTTTTCTTTCTTTAACTCGAATGAAAAGAGATTTATATTTTTAAACTTAATGTTACATTTTAACTAATAATAATAAAAAAAACTCTTTTAACTTCCTTTATGAAACCTTTTAGTTTGTTTCTACAGCAAACTCCCCCTCCCCCCTACAAATAATTAATTGTAACTTTTATTTCAAGAACTCTTAAACTTTTAATTTTACGTTTCTTTTATGAAAGATTTTTATTTTAATAATTTTTTTTAAACAAAATTATTATGTGCCAACACAATGTTGGTACAATATATATTTTTTTATGTATTAAGAGTACATGCAATATCACACATACTCATTTATATTTTAAAATTCTATGATTTTATTTTACAATAGATCTTAATTTAAAAGTTTTCTTTTGTCGCTTGCTTTTTTTTTCTCAGAGTAATTAAAAGCATGAAAACGTTTAATCTTTTTGAAAAAGAATTTTAATTTTAAAAAGTTTTGATTGCAATCAAGTTTCTTTTTATTTTTGATTGTAATCTGTTGTTAAAAAAAGCCGACTTATTTTTGCATTTATTTTTTAAAATTAATTTTGAATAAGATAAGAGGTTTTGGGTAAGCTGACACAAATTTCAAGAAGAGATCATACCTAGCAAATATTTTTGGTTATTAAATAGTGGTAGTGGACCATAAAAATCCACAGCTAAAATCTCATTTGCTCTTTTTCGAATGATGGAGTTCCCTGAACTGAGTAACTTTTATTTACTGGCTTGGCTTTTAAGCATATATGGCAACTTTGAATTTCTTTCATGATGTCTCTACACATTCTGGACCAATAAAATCAGTTTTTAAATATTTGTTCAGTTTTATGAGCTCTATGGGGCCTATATAAACATTGAATATATTGTATGAGTGGGTTTTTTAATATTTGAGGTATTACTACTCTCCATTCATCTTTGTCATTGTCTGTTTTGTATTTTAAGAGCTGACTATCCAGCTTATAACATTTCAGATTATCGGTTTTATACAGAATTTCCTCTTTTTTTAATGTTTTAATAATTTGGATCAGATCTTTATCTAGGGTTTGGAGTTTTTTTATGTTTAACAAATCATTCTCTACATTTTCATTAATTGCTAAATCAATATTTAAAATGTAGGCGTTATCTACTGTTAGGTGTTGTTGTTCTGATTATCATGGATTTCGACTTTGCACATCAGCCCCAATGTTTCCAGATACCTTACAGTATTTGACTGCATAAGTGAATTCTTGCAATAACAGACTCCATCTGTCAAGGTGACTGTTAGTTAAATAACTGTAGTTCAAGAATTTGAGGCTCTCATGATAGGTAATCACTCTTATCTCTGATGCAAGAAGCATGTCAAAATTTCTGAAAAGCCCACCCAATAGCTAATACTACTTTCTCAGTAACCATGTACTTTATTTCTGGACTCTTTAAGAGACGGCTAATAGAGAACTACTGTTTGTCCATCTTCCTGGATTTGGGATGTTACCCCTAATACATAACCACTACTATTAGTTTATACAATAAAGGGTTTATTAAAATCAGGAAAAGCTAGAATATTTTGCTCTAAAAATGTTGTTTTAATTTTAGCAAATGCCTCCTCTTGTTCTTCAGTCCAGTTCACTTTTCATCTTTTCTAATTAATTTTAATAACGATTCCATGTGATCAGCAAATTTAGGGTAGAAATGATTGGTAAACATTCCATAACCCCAAAAATAATTTGATTTATTATTTTTTGATGTAGAAAATTTTTATACAGCAATAATCTTGACTGGATGAGGTCTCACCCCATTACAACCAATATGACCTAAGAAGATTACTTCATTGCACCCTAAAGTACTCTTCTTCAAATTGATTTTTATACTCTTATCATAGCACTCTTTAAAAAATACTCTTAAATGTTGAAGATGTTATTCAATAGTTGAAGATGCAATGATAACATTGTCTACGTAAATAGTTGCTACCTGTTTAATCTCAGGAGAAAGAGTTTTGTCCAGGCATCATATTAAGCCAGCATCCCTGTTAATCAATCCCAATGGTATCCTATTAAATTGATTTGTAAATCCCTCATATGAGAAAACAATGTATTGACAAATCTTCTGGATGGAGTTCAATCTGCCAACTTGAAGTTAAGTCGAAATACAGAATCCTTTCTTACTATCAAATTTCAGAAATAATTTGCATATAGGTGATGCTATATTCCTATCTGGATTGGTTATCTAAACAAAATCTCATTGGCCCATCTTTCTTCTTCACCATTACAATAGGATTGCAATATGGTGAGCATTTGGAGATTATTCCCCAATTGATTATTTTTTTGATCTGTTTGTTTATCTCATCTCAATATTGGTATGGGATTGGATAGCATTTGGATTGAAATGGCCCATCTTTCTTCTTCACCATTACAATAGGATTGCAATATGGTGAGAAGCATTTGGAGATTATTCCCCAATTGATCTTTTTTTTCATCTGTTTGTTTATCTCATCTTAATATTGGTATGGAACTGGATAGGATTTGGATTGAAATGGTTGGTTTTCAAATAGTTTAATTATTTGCTGGAATCCTTCTTTTACTCCTGGTATTTCTGAGAAAAATATTATATTCATTGATCATAGATTGCAACTTCTCTACATATTACCTATGATTAAATTTGATTCTGCAAATTTTTCTTTTAAAAGTGTTTCCGGGATATTAGACATCATGCAATCAATTTCGTGTAAGTCATAATTCGGCAGTAATGTCATCTTTATAACCTCATTGCTTACTCTGATTAATTTATTTTCAAAATCGAACGTGTATTTGTTCATGTGTAGGAAGTCTACTGCTAAGATGACTTCATGAATGAGGTCATTTAGTATCAGAAAGACATGACAGATACATGTTTGTTTGATCATTAGTTTGACCAAGATTTGTTTTTGAGTTAATTTTGCCTTTTTGTTGTTAGCCATGATAATCTGTATTGGCTTAAGGAGTAAGGTTTTAATATCACAATAATGAAAGAGCTTTGGAGCAAAAAAAAATAAACAAATATATGATCAAGTCATGTTAGTCAAATGATAGACAAGATTCAATGTTAAGTTGATAGAACCTAATAATAATATAGTCCAATACATAGGTTGAAAAACTTTTATAACAATAATGATAGCAGTGACAAAGTAAATATTTCTATGTTGTTTTGATCAATAAATTTCTGTCTCAATCATTTTAAAGATTTAAAAAAAAAAAAATTTAATTACCAAAATTTGTATTTTATATGTATAATGAAATGACTATTAATTTATTATAAAAAGGATATACAATGGATATGAAATATTGTTTTTTACTAAAAGCATTACAACAACTAGTGACTTTATTTTCCCATTATTTCAAATAATATTCATTTCATTTGATAAAATATCAAATATAGAAATTTGTTTTAAATTAATACAAATTTAAAATTAGTTTAGTAAATTTATCTTAAAAAAAACGTACCTGTATTGTTTTCGTAGGTATATTGCTACTTTCTGGAGCTCCAGCAGAGAAATTCTGGTTTGATTGTATTCGATTGAAATTTCCTATAAACTTTTTGTTTTGCTTAACTACACCTTTGTTTAGTACAACAGTTCTACCACCCATTTTCTGAACTTGATTAAACTGAATAGGTTGTGAAACTGAAGTAGATGAAGGTTGCCTTAAAATCGGACCTTTGAAAGTTGGCCTCATTGTCACAGGACGTTCAAATCTTTGATTTGTATGAAAAGAATTTGGAGTTTTTAAAATATAAGGTTTACCTGGATTAGGAAATCGTGGTTGTGAAATTAGTTGACCTGTGGGAATAAACTGAGCAGGAGTTTGTTTAATAGGTCCCGGATGCCTTGGAAATTTTTTATGTGTTTGAATAGATATAGCATTCTGATTTTGATTTTGCTGAACAGATGCATTTGGGTTTTCTCCTTGAATGACTTTAATAGGCATTTGTATTACTTTTGTACTTTGCTGTACTTTTTTCTTAATTTTGTTTTGTCCTGAAAGTTCCTGAAAAAAAAAAAATTACATTATTAAATATATATATATTACATAAAGAATAAATATATATCTTAAACTGTTCTCTCTTTTTTTTAACTACACAATACATATGATTTTAAATAAAAATATTTTATTCCAAATCATCCAGAAATTCCCATGTTATATGAATATTTTTCTCAAATCTAGTCTTACTAGTCATCCCATTTTCATTAAATATCAATTTGTGTAGTGCAAATTTAATGTTAATTTTTTTATTTCCATTTTCACATTTTTTCAACTTATTACAAAAGCATCTATCCCAAGAGTTCATTCATGTTTTATTCTTCAAACTTATATACCAACCATTTATTTTTATGCTCACCATACTGTACCATCTTTGTTTTAATTGCATAACTATTAAATAAGGATTTCATAAAAGTGAGTTTAACAACAATTAAAAATCTTTAATCTTGGCCCAGATATACTTAGATTATTATTGCTGCAAGAATAATATTTCAACTATTTTTTCAGAGACTTTCTTTAGATATGGAATTATTAAGAACTGTGAAGCTTAGTGATTGATAAAAAAAACTCTACTGCAACACCTTGTAGAGAGACATAATTGAAAAGGTTATACTTCCAACAGATATCATTATTAACAGTACCGATTATCTTGCAGAGCAATATTCTCAGGATGTTGCAAAAATATGACACAAGTCTTTTTAAATAACGCTTTTCTATTCCTATTGTATTTCATTAAATACTTCTTTGTATCACATACAATCTTTGTTTCATTCTATAATTCAAATACCAAATTTTTCATGATGAAACAAAACAGACAGAACATATTAATTAAAAGCATCAAATGTATAACATTTTAATTTTTCTATTTACTAATTCTATTATATAATTTATTTAAAATACTAATTGATTTTAAAAGTAATTATTAAACTCTTTAATTTTCTTCCATCTCCTTTCCTAGCTGTCTGATTTTACAAGTCTTTACTAGCACTATAATTCAAAAATTTTGGATACTTTTCTTCTTCATTGTCCAATTTTCAGTTCTTAGATAGATATTTACAATATCAAGATACCAAAGGTGATAATATATCAATCAAGTATCATGATTTTTACTTCACTAATAATACACAAAATTTCTTCTCTATCGAAGTATGTCAAATCATTAAAATCAATATGAATTTAATCATTCAAATAGATTTATAATAAAAACAAAAGCTTTGACAATTAATTAAAACAAGATATTACTTTACACTAATCTCCAAGACACATATGATTAAGACAAATAACCTTAAATTAGATACCTTAACATTTGAATTTAAATTTATTTTATTGGTACTGAAAAAAAAAAACATTTAGAAGTTTCCGACAAAATTAGAAAAAATAAAGCAGATTGGAAAAAAATATGGGGGTAAAAAAATCCATATAAAAGCATCTATGAAGTAATAATAATAATAATTGAGTTTGACGATATAAGCAGAAGTTGAAGATTTACAGATTTTAAAAAAATATTGTGAAAGTTAAAAGAGAAAGTTAGTTATAATTGTGATTCCAAATTTGATTTTTTTTTATAATAAGTATTATTTACAATAAGTATAATATTTGTATAAAAAATTAAAAAATATAACTATAAAATTGCAAAAAAATGAAATAAAATTGCTTTTGTTTAAAATAGTGGTATTTGTTAAATAGCCACTGTATATCGCTTGGTGGCACTGATTCTGTGCAAAAACATAGTGATATAACATTCCCGGGCCTGTTGATTCTTAAACAATTTATGTTACTTTTTAATACGGCTTTTTTTTCTTCTTAAAAATGTATGTTATTCTTTTTTTTTTTAACAAGAACCAAACATTTAATTAATCTTAATTAGAAATATTTAAAAAAATTAGCAAACAAAAAATAATTATAATAAAGATAATACAAAATTTAAAAAAATCTGTAATACTTTACTTAACAATAAAAGGACACTCCTAACTCATACAGCAGATTATGGACATATAAATAAACATATATAAAATAACAAACAAAAATAAAAAAAATACCCATGCTGATCAGTGATATTACACAAGAAAAAAAAATATCAGTAAGACACATTATATTTTAATTCATATTTTTCTATATATTAACAAATAAATTTAAAAAAATTATATACATCTTGATCTAATTATGTAAGCATGCATATATTCCCATATGTATGGCTTAATTTAAATAAGATATTGATTTCTTAAATCGATATCTTTCTAAAAAGAAATAAGAAAAAAAAATTTTTAATGTTATTTTCTTACTTAGACTAAAACAGAGCAGGAAGGGGGTGGGGGTTGTACATCTTTTATTTCTGCTCTCTTTAAATATTTAAAAGACTCATCTGTAATAATTATTCATATGAGACATTACATAATGTTGGCCAAAACAAAACTTCTCTGGCATGCACCAACTTACAAATCTCTGCTCAAAGGTGCGGTAACAAACAAGAGAAAAAGGACAATTTTGATTCTGCTACTTTTCTTGCTAGGCAGGGTTTCAACATAATGGTACAGCTCATATGATTATTTGAGAATTAGATCTGGTGCACTGGGTGAAACTTTTATTTCATTTTGTTCAGTTAACTAAACCTTTCTGACTGCATTAATGTTTTTTGTTAAGTTCTAAAACAGATTTCAGCAATTCTCAAATCACAGACTTCAATTTGCTCACTGATCTCTGATTACTGACTATCACTGCCCACTGTTTTCTCTGCTGTTTTTTACTGCAATACACATACAAAAGAACAAAATGTAATATTTTATCTTTGATTTCAATAAATTTATTTTTCTCTCAACTCACAGTTGAGTCTTTTTATTTTTATGAGAGGAATTTCAAGAATTTTATCAATACTTCATTAAAAAAAAAAATTAAAAAAAAAAAAAAATGTTATCAGAGATCAATTCTTACCAAGAATTTTTATAACAATGTATCTAATAATCTCGATATATTAACATTGTTGAATAAATTTTTTTCTACAAAATATATGTACCAAAGATAATGAACGAAATCTCAGTATTTTTTTTTTTCTATAAATTTACTTAAAAGAAACTAACATACATTTTAATTAGTTTTTTCTTCTTTTATCTTAGATAAATAAAATATAAAATACACCTTTACCCCGCTTAGCGATTGACTATTTAGCGATATTTCACAATAGCGATCATCATCAATTTGTACCCACTACTTCAATTTACAATCGATTTTTCACTATAACGATAGGAAAAAATTAAAAAAAAAAAAATTTTGGCAGCCATCTTGAATTTTGCGTCACTGATGACGTCAGATATAGGTATTTTAAATTCATTTTACCCAAAAGCAAAAGTATATTATTGTAATATATATACAGGTAATGACTTTGCTGTAATTGTATACACGTACAATATTTTATTCATAAAACATGTTAGTGCTGCATTCAGTACTTTGAATATAGAAAGTATAAACTTAAAATATCTATAATTACTGAATCTATAATACTGTATACTGTATATATAAGTGTTGAATGTCTTTAAAAAAATTAAACTTTATTTAAATATAATGTACAGTACTTGGATTATTTAAATAAAGTTTAATTTTTCTAAAGACCTTCAACACATATTAGATGATGAAATAGTCCAATATATAAATACGGTACAGCCAACTAAAATACTATCATCACAAATTTTCAGGAAAACACTAAATATGAATATTAAACTGTGTGCGTGTGTTTATTAATTATGATAGATTATTTTTAGAACACCTGGATAATTAAGTAAAAATAGTTGATTGTGTAACTTCGTTAATAAATATGTTGTTTACACTCAAGTTGTTTCAAATCAAAAGAAAAACAACATTTTAAAACGCAAATGTTGAATTAGAAAAGTTTAAAATTTAAAAAAAAAAAAAAATTGTATTTAAAATAAATGTTAATGAATTTTCTTCTACACGAACGGAGGGCATTATTACATTACTAAAAATATAGTAAAAAAAATAAAAGAAAAATAAACTTTGCTGTATGTTTTAGAAAATTAGAAGTTAGATTTTTTACTTTTAAAATAAGTTGATTTTTTTTTTCTTCTAAAGTTGACTGCTTTACGATAAGCATTAAGCATTTTGTTACTGTGGAGTACAGTAATAAGTCTTTATGTTCAATTAAATAATTAATAATTAAACATTGTTTTTTAATTTGAATAATTTCACATAAGTAATAAACATAAATGTATAGTAGTAATATATACTGTAATACAAATTAAAAACAAAAGCACTTCAGTATGGATTTTTTTTTTCCATTACGATGAAAAACTTCTGCGGAAGAATATAAAAACTTTTAAATTCAAATTTAGTTTCACTTTCTCTTTCTTTTTGCTGTTCTGTACTTTTTAAAATGAAAATATGCATTTTTTTTTCCTAGTGATATAAAACTTTTCTTTTTAGATACCGTATTTAGTCATCATTATCATGAAAAAATCAAGAAAATCTTTGAGCTTGGAAACCAATGTAAATATTTTACATCGACTGGAACCGACCAATTTTTTTCCCATAGACCCCCATTATAATTACGTATTTTGTATACGATATTCTTGCTTAATGATGAGTTTTGGAGGACCAATTGCCATCGCTAAGCGGGGTAAAGGTGTACATTTAAGAAAATTTATTACCAAAAATTAACATCACAAATAAAAAAATTGTTGCAATATGCAAAAATTTCACTACCTATCTAACAATGTGTGTGTATATATATTGTCCGCAAACATACCTTTTGATTTTTAATTATATTTATACTTTTATATGTTATAAGTTAATTAACACTTAAACTCAATGCTACTTGACAAAAATTTGGGATGAGAGTTTGATCATCATCAAACACTACCACAATACCTTCTCCTTCAAAGAGGGCCTGAAATGCATGCTAACCATTTTCATGATCCTTACCAATAATACAAATTATCTTTCTTCCTCATGATTCCCCTACTTTATTCACCTAGTAGTATTATCATGAGTCATCTAGAATGGAGTTATTTCTGGAAAATTTATCTATTAGATTGCATTCTAATCTATCATCCAACCATTACTTCAAATTGACCAAAAATCCATCCCAAAGATACTCAATTCATGTGGATTCAAACAATCATTATTGCAGTAAAGCCTTGTCTATCCACATCTATTTTAAAAAATTTCCTTACCATTACACATTCAATTTTCTGTATTTTCAAACTTGTGAATTCTATTTGCTCCACTCTTACTACCTTATCCCTTTAATTTTATAAATAATTCTTCCATATTATGATCCATATCATTTTTCTGCAGCATTTTATCCACATTTTGCAGCTTAATGCTTTGTTGCACGTGTATTATTTCATTCTGTAGTATTTTTTCACCACTCAGATGCTCTATCTCTAATTTTGGCTGCAGTTCAACAATTAACAATTCTATACCTATTCTTTATTGCTTTTCTACAACCTCAATTTTTACATCTAAGCTTTGTTGATTTTCCTCCACCCTTTTCAATTTCAAGTCAGTGCTTTCTTCCTTTTCTGGGACATTTTCAGACCACGTATATATATTCTATATTACTGAGCCTTTCCTCAATACTTTGTTGAAAGTTTTTCACTTATACCTTGTTTAATATTGTTCTACATATTTTGCTGTTTTGTATGCATATGCTTAATTAAGACATGCAGCATTTTCATGTTGAAGGTGCTTGATATCTCGTCTGACACTTGTTCCAATGTTTGATCTAGCTCTTGACCTTTTAACTCTAGTAACACTGGCTGTACAAATTCTTGTGTCTCTGCTTACTCTACCTTAGGATTGTCAGAAATTTTCAGATTGATCTTGATTTTCCTCCTTTACTTGAGTTCTTGTTAACATTTGATATATGTCTAAAATGTTATTTTTTATATTAGCTCTGTTATTCGTTTATAATGAATTTCTAACATTTAATTTTTATCTTTTAAATAGATTAATTGTTATAGCCTACCTTTATTTCTAAATCTCTAATATTCTTTATTATTTTAGATTTTGTATTATTAAAACAGTATACCAGGCCTGTCATTCTATATCACGATGACACTATACCACATCAGATCCAGCCTGTATTCTCTATAAATCACTTTTTTTTAATTTTCCAAAATCATCTACTTATTGATATTAATAATCTTTTACCTATCTTTTTTTATTTTAGCTGCATAATACATTTATTGAATTGTTTTAGTGTCAATCTTTTTAATAATCTTTTACCTATCCTTTTTTATTTTCGCTACATAACACATTTATTGAATTGTCTTTGTGGCAATCTTTTCTCACTCCCATTTGTTTTTATCATCAGTGTACTTAATTTATATACAGCCTGGTGGTATGTATCTAAAAATTAATAAATAAAACTAAATATTTGTAGCTATATCCAAACTTTGTTTACAATCTACTTTTTATTCATTTAATTTTTTTATTTATTGCAACTTCTTTTATTTTTGTTGTCTATTTATATTGGACTATTTCCATCATCTAATATGAATACTGAATGTCTTTAAAAATATTTAACTTTATTTAAATATTCCAAATACATTCAACTGTTAATAATAGCACATCAAATAGTTTAGTATATGCACAATGTTTTGAGAGGTATTATTCTCCCCTCAACTTCAGGTGTTGCTGGCCTGACCAGTGACAATACTAGCATGGGAATCAAACATGCACTCTTAGATTTTTGAGTATTGAATTTTAAGGTAACGCTCTAACCAACTGACCATCCTGCCAAAGGCAACAGTCAGTAGAAATGTCATATACTTATCTATGAGATTCTTTCTGATTTCTCCATTTTTTCTTCTTAAGAGCAAAGTTGATTAGTAGTTTCTATATATTATGTACAGTCATACCAGGTTGACTTACAGATTTTTTGCCATTGTCATGTGAACAGCTTCTTTAACATTTTTTTTTATTGTACCATTTTTTCTCTATCCAATATTATTATGTTTTCCCAATTGAACATATGTTTATTAGTACATAGATGGTCTGCTACTTTAGACAAATTTGTTTTTTCTCTTTTAATCATCAGTTTGTGTTCTTGCAAGCACTTTTCAATGGAATGAAAGGTCTCACCAACATACATTCTTCCACATTCACATGGTATTTCAGGGATGCACTTTTTCCTTTTCAGCATTTCAAGTTTAGGCTTTGCAAATGTTAGAATTCTTCGTAGTGTGATAAGACTCCGGAAGGCTGTTCTGATGTTATAAAGATTGCAGGTTTTCCTTAATTTGTCTGTATTTTTGGAATGTATGTGTACACTACTGTATCAATAATTGTTTTTTCTTTTGATGGTTTTTTTTGTTGTTGTCTATTTAAGGTTTTCTTAATAATAGCTGATGGATAGATATTTTTAATAAGAGTTGTTCTATACAGATCATTTCTTTTTTCAAATTGCTGATTTCTGAACAAACTTATTTTAACTCTCTTCTATAATAATAGTATAGCTTCAGATTTGTGTTTTATGTGTGATTGGATGTATAGGTTAAGTATTTTTCTGAATGTGTAGGTTTTTGATAAAGTGTAGTTTTGATTTTTCCTTAAGGGATATTGTCACAAGAACAATTTCGGGTCTTGTTCTGGTTCTATTGTGAATTTAATCCAAGGGGATATGCTGTTGATGTGTTTCCAGAAGGTTTGTAATAGTGCTTCACTATGTGGCCATACAACAAATGTATCATTCACATAGAAAAGCCAAACTTTAGGTGTATATGGAGTAGTTTTTATGGATGTGGTTTCAAGTTCTTCCATGTAAATATTGCTAATCAGCAGTGATAATGGTGAGCCCACAATCATTGCTTGATTTTGTTGGAAGAATTCTGTATTATATTTTAAAGTAGGTTGTTTTTATGCAAAATGTTAATAGTTCCATTGTACTATCAATAGGAAGAATTGTTCTGCTTTGTAAGTTATTATCAATATTTAACATTTTGCATAAAAATAACCTACTTTCAATATAATACAGAATTCTTCTAACAAAATCAAGGAATGGCTATGGGTTCACCATTGTCACCTCTGATTAGCAATATTTACATGAAAGAACTTGAACTACTCCATATCCAACTAAAGTTTGGCTTCGCTATGTGGATGATACATTTGTTGTATGGCCATATGGTGAAGCACTATTACAAAGTTTTTGAAAACACATCAACAACATATCCTCTTTGATTAAATTCACAATAGTACCAGAACAAAAACAAAAACTGGCAATCTTAGATGTTCTTGTGACAAGACTCCATCATGGCAAAATCAAAACTACAGTTTACCAAAAATCTATACATTCAAAAAAATACTTAACCTATATATCTAATCACACCAAAAACACAAAACATGGAGTTATACTATCATTATGAAACAGAGCAAAAGAGGTTTGTTCAGAACCCAGTGATTTGGAAAAAGAAAATATCTACATAGAACAAACTCTTTTGAAAAATGGTTATCCATCAGTTGTTATTAAGAAAACCTTAAATAGACAATAAAAAGAACTATCAAACAAAAAACAATTATTGGTACTGTAGTGTACACATACTTACCTAAAGTAACAGACAAATTAAAGGAAATCTGCAATCAGTATAACATCAGAACAGCCTTCTGGAGCCATACCACCCTACGAGAAATTCTAATATCTACAAAGCCTAAACTTGAAATGCTAAAAAGAAAAAAACTGCATCTATGATATACCATGTGATTGTGGAAAAACATATATTGGTAGGACCAGTTGTCCCATTGAAAAGCTCTTGCAAGAACACAAATTGATGATTAGGAAAGAGAAAACAGATTTGTCTAAGGTAGCAGACCATCTATGTGGCAATGAACCCATGTTAAATTGAAAAAACACAAAAATATTGGATGGAGAAGAAATGGTACAAAGAAAAAACTTTAAAGCTGCTCACATGACAATGGCAAACAATCTGCAAGTCAACCTGGTGTGACTTCATATAATGTATGGAAACTACTAATCAACTTTGCTCTTAAAAAGAAAAACTAGAGAAATCAGAAGGAACCTCATAGATAAGTATATGAAATTTCTACTGATTGTTACCTTTGGCAGGATGGCTCAGTTGGTTAGAGTGTTACCTTAAAATTCAATACTTAAGAATCTAAGGATGCAGGTTTGATTCCCATGCTAGTATTGTCACTGGTCAGGCCAGCAACACCTGAAGAAGAGGGGAGAATAATACCTCTCGAAACATTGCACATATACTAACCTGTTTGATGTGCTATTACTAACAGTTGAATGGTATTTGGAATATTAAAATAAAGTTAAATATTTCTAAAGACATTCAGTACTCATATTAGATAATGGAAATACTCCAATATAAATATACAACTAAAACCCCATCATCACAAACCTTCAAAAAACATCATTTATTTTCATATCCAAAACATTGTGTACTGTTTATTAATGACTCCACTCATTTAATTTCCATATTTATCGCAACAACTACCCTTTATTTTCATACCCAAATATATATATAAAAAGTGTATTATTTATTACTGACTCCACTCATTTAATTTCCCTCTTTATTGCAACAACTATCCTTTATTTTCATACCATATATATTGTTCACCATTTATTACTATGAGAACTACTCTACTCATCACTATTGAGTTCAAATCCTGTAACTCAACTAAAAGGCAAAGCCAAATAATTAATTTCGCTAATTATTATTGTTAAAACAGTGACTAAACTGCCAGCTGCCAGTGATATTTCCCAATCACCTTATTTGAATAACAACTCTACCAGGGTTGGCCAAAAGTAGTCAAAATAAAGCATTTTTATAATCTCCAAAAGCTTTAAGCATCACTTTCATAGAAAGATGCCCTACAAGAGTGTTTTCCTAAAGGTTTGTGATGATGGTATTTTAGTTGTATTTATATGTTGGACTATTTCCATCATCTAATATGAGTATTGAATGTCTTTAGAAAAATTCTTTATTTAAATATTCCAAATACATTCAACTGTTAGTAATAGTACACAGGTTAGTATAAGTGCAACAATTCGAGGGGTATTATTTTCTCTTCTTCTTTAGGTGTTGCTGACCTGAGTAACAGTACTAGCATGCTCGAACCTGGATCCTTAGATTTGAGTGTTGAATTTTAAGGTACCGCTCTAACCAACTGAGCCATCCTGGCAAAGGGTCAATTGGTTAGAGCATTACCTTAAAATTTAATACTCAAGGAATCTAAGGATCCTGTCACAGGTCAGGCCAGCAACACCTGATAAAGAGTGGAAAGTAATACCTTTCGAAATGTTGTGCATATACTAATCTGTGTGTTATTACTAACAGTTGAATGTATTAGGAATATTTAAATAAAGTTAAATTTTTCTAAAGACCTTCAATACTCATATTAGATGATGGAAATAGTCCAACATATAAATACAAATGCCCTACAAGACCCTTATTGAGAGATACAACCAACATTCCCTTATACGTTATCCCATATGTTAACTTCGGTATTTTGGTATTAACTAAGCTATGACATACTACACAACCCACCGGTAAATATCATCAATGAAGAACCAAAACAATGTCATGGACCACTTCGGTATTTTGGTATTAACTAAGCTATGATGTACTACACAACCCACCGGTATCATCGACGAAGAATCAAAACATTGTCATGGCAACTGAAACATTGGCATGATTAATCGATAGGAGTGGTCACCTTCGAGATTTTAAAATACTTGGGTAAATTCTGGGTAAATATCTGTCTTTTACCTGCTTGCATTGACCAAGTGAGACATGTCTGATCCACCATTGTAAGAATTGAATATTTTGATTGCTTATTTTATATTTTGATCGCTGAATTATTACTGATTTATTCCTGATTTTATTACTATAATTTTATCAAATTTTATTACTAATTTATCTAATTGTATTACTAATTACCATTTATGACCAATTAACCAAAATGTCTGTGCAAAAACCAAGAAAAGGAAAAGAAAGCCATATTAAGTTATGGGACTTACCGTCTTCTGAAGAAGAAGCGATTGAATTTTTAATATCGCACTATTTCATAAAGGCAGTTATTTGTAGTAAATAATTAGTTAAATACCATTAAAAATTATAAAGATTATTTATAATACTTATTTTTGATAATATTTTACTGTAATAAAATATTACTTATTAGTCCATTTATTATTGGAGTAAATTATTACTGCGGTTCTGAAAATAAATGTCTCACTTTTGGATTGAAAATTGGGGGGAAGGTTTCTCCGATGGTTTTGCCGGGCAGAAGGCACGGCCAATACATGCTTTAGTCTGAAAAAAATTATAATGATTAGTTCATTTCTTTGTTTCAGGGTGAAATGATTATAGTTAAATATCGTTAAAAATTATAATAATTATTTATAATATTCATTTTTGATAAACTTTTTATTGTAGTAAATTATTAGTTATTATTTCGCAATGGCCAATTTGGCGACGTAACCTGCTTTGGTATTAACTATGCTATGACGTACAACCCCGAAGGCATACTATTCTAATCTTACGATTATAATATTTATTTTTGATAATATGTTACTGTAATAAATTATTACTTATTATTGCATTTCTTATTGGAGTAAATTATTACTGCTGTTCTTGAAAATAAATGCGTCTCATTTTTGGATTGAAAATTAGAAAAGGCAGCGCGTAGTGCTGTAATTGGAGGGGGTTTCTAGTGATTAGTTCATTTCTTTGTTTCGGGGGTTGAATGATTAGTTAAATATCCCTAAAAAATTGTAATGATTATTTATAATATTCATTTTTTATAATTTTTTATCGTTTTCAGGGTCAAAGGATTAATTAAATATCGTTAAAAATTGTAATGATTATTTATAATATTTCATTTTTGATAATTTTTTATCGCAGCAAATTATTACTTATTATTTCGCAATGGCTTCTAGTCTGAAAATATATGTGATTAGTTCATTTCTTTGTTTCGGGATCGAATGATTAGTTAAATATCGTTAAAAAATTGTAATGATTATTTATAATATTTCATTTTTGATAATTTTTTATCATAGTAAATTATTAGTTATTATTTCGCAATGACCAACATGGCGATGTTCGACATCTCATTTGGTATTAACAATGCTATGACATGACGTACTACCCCGAAGGCATACTATTCTAATCTTGTGATCTTCAAGGTGACTTCTCCATGTGATCTGCAGGCAAACTTTATCGATTAAGTTTGTTCGCAAACCACTTGGAGACATTATCTTAAAAATCATAAGATTAGAGTAGTATGCTTTCGGTGTAGTACATCATAGCATAGTTAATACCAAAGTACCATTATGTCTATTACCCAAATTCTCAAAGTGAATAGACTATCTTAACAATAAATACACATATTATTCATATTAACTATGGAGTGACATAAATAAAACATTGAATGCCAGTTCTTTATTAAATTTAACAAAAAACATTTTATTAATCTTAATTAGAAATATTAAAAAAATAAATAAACAAAAAAGAATTATAATAAAGATAACACAAAAGAAGAAAAAAAAATCTAATCTATAATACATTACTTAGCACTAAGAGAATACCCCTTCCCTTATATTAGTTTCTTACTGAATGAATTCATACAGCATATTATTGACATATAAATACACACATATATAAAATAAAAACAAATAAAATAGATATAATACTCATGCTAATTGGTGATATTACACAATAAAAAAAAAAAAAATCAACAAAATAGATTATACTTTAATTCATGCTTTCTACATATTAAAAAATAAATTTTAAAAAAATTATATACATCTTGATCTAATTCTATATGCATACATTCCTATATGTATAGCTTAATTTAGATAGGATATTAATTTCTTACATCTATAGGTTTCTAAAGAGAAACATAAGAAAAACAAAATAATAATAAATTTAAATGTTCTTTTCTTAATTATATCTAAATGGGACAGGAAGGGAAGGGAAGAGATTGTACACATTTCAATTCTGCTCTCTCTAAATATTCAAAAGACTTTATCTGCAATAATTATTCGTATGAGACATTACCTAATGCTAGCTTTTGTGATGACCATTTCCCCTTGCTCTTACCTAAAACAAAACTTCCCTGGTACGCTCTCACTTACAAAGCACTGGTCAAATGTGTAGTAACAAACAGAAGAAAAAAGACAATTTTGATTCCGCTACCTTTCTTGCTAGGCAGAGTTTCAGCATAATGATACAGCTCACATGATAGTTATTTGAGGATTAGTTCTGATGCAGTTGGAAAAATTTTATTCCATTTTGTTTAGTTTACTTTAACTCTTCAGGCTGCATTAATGTTTTTTGTTTGTCTTTCAAAAATAGATTTCAATAGTTCTTCAATCACTAATCACCAACCTCTCACTGACTCTAACAGCTCACTTTGTCCTTGTTCTGACACTTTGAATTCGGACTGTTCAATGCTCATGACTCTGCTGACTCTCACTGCCCACTACTCTCATGCAATTTTTATATAATACACACACAAAAAGAAACAAAATATAATATTTTATTTTTGATTATATATATATTTTTCTCTCAACTTACAAATGAGTCTTTTTATTTTTACAAAAGAGGAATTTCAAGAATTTTATCAACACTTTAGAAATTAAATTTTGAACAATCTCTTGGTACATTTTAAAAAAATAATTAAAAAAAATTATATGAGATAAATCCTTACCAAAAATTTTTAAAACAATGTATCTAAATATTCTTTAATATTCTATGAAATATTTGTGCCAAAGACAATGAATGAAATCTTAGTATTTTTTTTGTTTTTCTATAATTTACTTAAAACAAACTAACATACATTTTAATTAGTTTTTCTTCTTTTATCATAGATATAAAAAAAAAAAAAAATGTAAAATACATTAAAGAAAATTTATTAACAAAAATTAATATCACAAATAAAAGAATAGTTACAATATGGAA
Source organism: Epiperipatus broadwayi (assembly GCA_028023455.1). NCBI lineage: Eukaryota > Metazoa > Onychophora > Udeonychophora > Euonychophora > Peripatidae > Epiperipatus > Epiperipatus broadwayi. Next base: position 1,716,969 of record JAQFVV010000139.1, on the reverse strand, counting down.
ATATTTTACTACTTATCTGACAATATAAATACCCACAAATGTTCCTTTTGGTTTTTAAATTATATTGATACTTTTAAATTTTATGAGTCAAATAACAGCTGACCAAAACTTGTGATAAAAGTTTGATTATCAGTCACCATCACAATATATTATATAAAAAATAAATATATACCTTAAACTGTTTTCTCTTTATCTTTTTTGTTAACTAACACAATAAATATGATTTTACATAAAAATATTTTATTCCAAATCATCCAGAAATTCCCACATTATATGAATCTTTTTTTCAAATCTAGTCTCACTAACCATCCCATTTTCATTAAATAAAAATTTTAGTAATGCAAATTTAATTTTAATTTTTTTATTTCCACTTTCACAACTTTTCAACTTTTTACAAAAACAACTCTACTCCATGAGTTCATTCAGTTTTATTCTTCAGAATTTATATTCCAACTGTTTATTTTCATGCTCACCATCTGGTTCCATCTTTGTCTTAATTTCATAGCTATTAAATAAGAATTTCATAAAAGTGAGTTTAACATCAATTAAAAATCTAATCTTGGCCCAGATATGCTGCAAGATTAATATTTCAACTATTTTTTCACAGAGCCTTTTTTTAGATATGGAATTATTAAGAATCACTTAAGAATAATAAGCTATGAAGCTTAGTGATTGATAAAAAAACTCAATTACAACACCTTGTAAAGAAACATGATTAAAAACGTAATACTTCCAACAGATATCATTATTAACAGCCACTCATTATCTTGCAAAGCAACATTATCAGGATGTTACAAAGATCTGATCAAGTCTTTTTACATTATGCTTTTCTGTTCCTATGCATTTCATTCAATACTTTTTTGTATCATTATACAATCTTTGTTACATTCTAAAATTCAAATACTATATTTTTCATTCTGACATAATACAGACAGAACATATTAATTAAAATCATCAAATATATACTGCTGTGTCCACAGGGAGTTGTGGTTCCAAATTTGATTTTTTTAAATTATAATTATTATTTACAAATAAGTATAATATTTGTATAAAAAATTTAAAAAAATATAACTCTAAAATCGCAAAAAATAAAGAAATAAAATTGCTTTTGTTTAGAATAGCTTCTAATTGGAATGAGTTGATTGCTTTCTTTAAAAAAAAAAAAAAAATATTTTGATAAAAAATATATTTCATTTTTATTAATGTATGTATTATTTACAATAGATATTATATTTGCACAAAAAAATTTAAACAATATAACCAGAGATCGCAAATAATGGAAAAATAAAATTGCTTTCATTTTATAGCCCTGAATATGTTGATTGCTTTTTTTTTAGTAAAATTATCATCTATTATTACAATGAAATAAATTTGACTTTTTTTATTGCAAGCATTTTTTACAAAAATATTATTTGTTTTTAAAAAGTAGAAAAAAGAAATAACAATTTTAAGGATCACAAAAAATGGAGAAATAAAATTTCTTATGATGTTTAGACTTCAATTGTATGAAATATTGCTAAACCTCTCAAAAAGTGGCATAAAAAACTATGTGATCAAAATCTAAATTAATTTGATTTTTGTAAAATACAGACATAATTAGGAAAGCATTGAGATAAACAAGACACCTATTCAATTAAAAAAATTCTATGAAATTATGGCATATGAAAATTTCTTGGGGAATCACATATATTGATTGTAATCATTGAGGGCTAATTATTTTTTCAATCTTTTTTTACCAGTATTTCTATATAACATATATTTGATTAATGATGTTAATTTTCAAATATTGATTTTTGCATTCTAATTCTTATTAGTTTATATTTTTTATTAATTTACCATAAATTTTGTGTATCCTCTGACTTAATATTTAATACTTATTTTAGTTGCTAAAAAAAAAAGATCCCTTAGCAGTTTTTATTGAATTTAAAATTCCATGTTATTTTGTTTCCACATTTAAAAAAAGATTAATCTTTTTTTTCTGTTTGTTTATTATGCTATGGGTATTCAAGAAAAATTTTATCATATAAATAGGTGTATTTCAGTTTGTTTAGAAATACTTTGTATTTTGAATTTGTGATGGTTTGATTTTTTCCATTCATTCTAACAGTAACTTTTGTGAGTAATCAATTACGTTATGGTTGTTTTCTAATTAGCATATGAAGAAATGTGAGAACAGTTTCATAAAAGAAAAAACCTAACAAAAATATTGGTAACCTTATGGTTTATTAGAAATACCAAAAAAAAAAAAAAATATCCACTCTAGAAGAGATAATAAATATAAATATTTCTACTCTATGTCCACAAAAGTCCCATGATTCATGCAGAGTAGTGCGTTTTATTTTATTAAAATAAAACTTTATTGAGACCACATTTGAATATAATTTTTTTTTTCTAATTCTGTCATTGTGAATATTCTAATTAAATTATATTCTTACAGAAATACAATGTTTTATTTTGTCAAATCTATATATCAGCCCAAAGTAAAAGTCATGTAAGTGATATATATTTAATACAAATTACTCTATGCATGTTAGGTAAACTAAAACAAAAACACATTTAAAAAAATCAAAATAAAATATAACCTTTCAATATAAATTTTCATATATATCGTCAAAGTGAAAATCATATGTGAAATTTTATAATAATTATTTTATTAATATTTGTAATAAATTTTAATATATATATATTAATAACAGTAATGATTACCATTTGAGAAAGAGCAGCAGTTTGCAATGCTTTCGTTGTAGTTTGTAATCTAATAACTTTAACAACTTTACCATCTTTCTGTAATACTTTTTTAATTAAGTTTCCTTTTTGCTGTATTGGTCCACTTTGAGAAAAATCATTGTCAAGTGTTAATTTAATCTCTGGAACTGATGCAGCATTATTCTCAACCTTCTCAACTGCTGAAGAAGCATCCGATTCCTGTTTCTGCATATTTTTTAGTTCTGCCTGTCTTTTCATTGCCATCATTTGACGTCTGAGTTCCTTTTGTTTTATTATATTTTCTCTCAATTTCTTTTGTTCCTCAATCTTGCGATACAGTTCTTTAGTTTCTTCATCACATTCCTTTTTTTAAAATAAATAAATAAATAATATTTATCATAACACAAATAAACAAACATTTGAAAGCAATAAACTATTACTAAAATAAATATTTCTAACTACTTACTAAAAATTTAGAATTATGAAATTTAAGATCACATTCTAAATCAGAAGCCAGAAATTAGCTACCCATAGATAAGCAGGTACCTATCATCCATCTAATATGTATCTTAAAAAATTATAATAATTTAAGTGAAGAGCTTTTTTTAAGTTAATACATTATTTACATACTTATAGGAGTTAAGAGTTTTACAAAATTGAATATTACAAAGGAATTGTAAACTTAATTAAAAATCCATTTCAAATTTCATCTGCTTTTTAATTCTTAACATTTTTTAAAAAACTGTATTTAGACAGTACTCGAATAATATATTTAGTGTTTATTCTTTTTTTTTTTTTACAATAAGAGGACATAGCTTTCAGAAGTAATGTAAAAACATAAAAATTTCATCCCCCCACTGCATTGCAATAGAAAGACCTTTAAACTATTGTTATTCTTTTATAATGCATGTTATCTATCTATAACCTGATGGATTTTGTCTTCCTTCTCTTTTTTATCACTCAGATGGAAATTCTATTGTGTTTAATATTTTTTAGATCATTGAGTTAATTGCTCAATGTATAACAATATTTTATCTCAAATATACACTAACTACTTTTAAAAAAAACGATATACATCTTCAATTTTTTTTTATTTTAATTTTGTTATATATTCTTGATATATATAACTTCAATAAACATACTAACTCAGTGTGAATCCTCTGAAAAAAGTGATTATACTTAAGATATTATCACATAAATCTGATTCTCTGTAATATGTCAACTCTCCAAGTATCCAGCTTCCTTTAAATGTACAATAATCCTCATTTGATGTAAAAAATTTGACATTTATTGTTTCATAAAGAAATTATGTTGTCAATTGAATATCATTTCAAACTACATAGATAAAAACAATAATAAACATTCTTTTAGGCTATATAAAAAAATTTATGACTGGGCACAAAAAAACTTATTCACATAATGACAAAAAAGTCAACATGACTAAATACAGTAATAAAAATAATAGAAGCATATTGATTTTTAGTACAGGCATTTCTTATGTGAAAGACATACAATTTAGTAAAATATATAATGTACGAAATTTCTAATTCTGATTTACATATTTTCTGGCTAATAAAATCTACTTATCAATAGAATAGAAAAACGTAAAACTTCTATTAAATTTTAAAGACAAAACTTTTTACCTTCATACAAACTGTTTATTATAAAGAGCAATATATTGGTTTTTAAATTTGCCCATCTACAACACCAATTTACTTGAAAATCATTTCATAATCCCAAAATGACACATGGTTAATCTAAAGCCTTCACTGTGACCAATGATGAGAAAAGAACAGGAACAAAACTGACGAATATATTAATGCTAATGCAATCAGTGATTTTAAATATTACTCATTACAAAAATCTTTGAAATTAGAGAAAATTCGCTCAAAGAAAAATTCCACTATAATTACAATGGTATATTGGCCATCTTAGTTTTTTCCTATGAGATTTGCAGAGACTGTCAATTTAAATTTACTTGTAATAAAAATTGTTTTTATTAATTTGACCAAAAGTTATTACTAATCAATAATGATCCACCTAAAGTACTTTAGAATAAAAAAAAATTAGAAGCAAAAATAATAATGACAAGTCATATTTCATTAAGCTGGCTAAATTAACATCAGTAGATAATCAATTAAATCAAACCTCAAATAAGTGAACTACACTAGCACACACATATCTTAAGATTAACCATAGGCCTCCAAAAAACATTAATAAAAAACCATTAAGTGTTTAAACCAATAATGTTTAAACTACAACAATAATCCATTTAAAACAATCTAAAATAAACTACAATCGAAAATTTTTAAATAGGATGATAAAGAAAAGCAAATTATAAAACTTAAAACATATGATACAAAATATATAAAGAATTAAAAGTAATAAAATTCTTTGAGAATATATTTTCACTTATAATGAAATTAATTTCACAATCTTCTAGAGTTCCCACTGTGGGGGGCTGGGGTGGTGGTTGGTGGGTGGTGGAAAAAAAAAAAAATTAATGGGAGAAAAAAAAAAAAAAAAAAAAAAAAAAAAATATAATTTTTTTTTATATAAAAAAAATATTTTTTTATTTAATATTATTTTTAAAATTTTTTTTTTATGATGAGAAATTTTTGGTGTTCGCTCTTGGATGTTCCTTTTTTGTTTGAAAAGTGTTCTCAAGTACGAAAATATAAGCACTTAACGGATTAAAATAGTCTTTCAGGAATATTTTCAACCCAAACCAAAAGGATTCCCCCTCAATGAAAAGCTACTCAATAAAGGATGAAGAAAATTTAATAGAATATTGTGACAGAACTACAATAATTCAACGCCAATCTAATTATTTTTGGTAAATATTAAAGAATATGAACACTTTCAGCTCTAAATATATACGAAGTGGGTTATTTAAAAAAAATTACGGGTATTCTTTTGAACCAAATTTCAAAAATTATGTTGTTTGAAACAGACAAAGATCTCATTAAATTTATTTTATAAAAATATTTGATTATGATAAGAAAATATACTAAATGTTTTTTTATAATTTTGTGTTTTTATTAAAAATTTATTAGTAAAGAAATATGAAAAATAGTAGATAAATAATGAGTCAATCAAGAAATCAATCTAAATTATTTAATTTAAAGAATTATCAGAAAAGGATCATACCCAGAAATTAGACTCTCATTAATTCTTGATCATCTATTGTGGATTACTAGATGTAAGCTAGTATTTAATCATCAAAATTTTAATCCTATTAACTTCATGTGAACAATATAAAGAAAGAAGAAGAAGAGATACCTGATAACCTGAGGTTATTTTTACATGACTTGGAATGCTGGATTTATCCTCTCCATGGCAACCAATACAAGATGCTCAAAAAAGAGAAAACAGACTAAATGAAGGAATGAGAAAACATTTGAAAAAATATGTACAAATAATTTAATGTAATAATGTAATCTTTAATAAATTATTTTGGAAAAAATATGAAACTTTGAAAAATATATATATAAATATGTTACATGAGTTTATAATCTGGCGTGACGTTTAGGCATGTTTAATGAATTTGTCTCATTATGAGATGTGAATACATAATGGTCACCTTAAATTTATAATGAAATAAAATAAGACTACAATAAAAATTTCACAAAATAAATCATTTTTTATGAAGTGGTAAATTTAGTATGATGTTAAAGTGTAAAAAGGTTGGGAAATGCTGTTCTAGATCAAACATTAGGAAACATATTATCTTTGGAAAAAGATAACAAAGAATTTAGCAAGAATCATAAACTAATTATCTTTCAAAAAGTAAAATTCGATCTTTGATAATATTATCTGCTGGATAATAACATAATCTGAAAAAAAAAAAAAAAAGACCTAGAAATCACAAATAACAGATATTTGTTAACATTAGTCATTGATTAATTATAGGCAATTTAAGATATCGATGTTACTGTATTTTAAAAAATAAATGATTGAACAATCAATGGTGACATATATATATATATAACAAAGACATCACACATGTTTCTAAAAGGATTAGAAAATAGTTTTTCTTTGTGATTTTTTTTAGCCCTTCAAAACTTCTTTAAATATAACCTTATCTAATAGGAATAAAATACTCAAATTATTTTTAAAATGAAGTAATTACAAACAACCTAATAGTGCTTTATTTTTGTAACATGGGTTAAACTCTGATGTATAAACTGAACCATAATAAAAATTAACATATCTGTAATACATTATTTATTTATGCACACACGTGTGTGTGCTTATAACAAATAAGTATTACAACATATTTCTTACTCAGTGTGCTTCTTTTACATATATTTGCCAATTTATATGGCTCTTGTATTGGCTACAAAAAAAAGATTGCTGTTAACTGTAAGCCCTTTTGATTCTTTTTTTTTTTTGAGGCCTTAAAAGAATTGAACAAGAGAAATTTACATATGTTCATTCCATATATTACTGTTATTGCACCTGTAGTTATTCATATGATAAATAAACACAGATGAGCTGCTCTCTAACATTTGCCAGCAAGTGAAGTGAATTTAATGGTTTTTTAGCTCAGTCTATGACCAATAAAGATCAGTCTTTTTCAGTTACCTTATAGTTCTTAATAGAAATATTACTGGAGTTTTCTTGAAGACAGAATGAATATGTGAATAACCTATTTTTACATATTAACAATTTTGATAAAAACTAAATTATGATTTATTTCCAGAAGCCTATATAATCATGAATGCTACCAGAAAGCAGAGGGTCCTAAGACTCGTTGATTATGAATGCAGACTGTTATTTGATTATGATCTTTTATTTAGTTACCTATAATTTTAGATCACTTTCAAGCGAAGGAAAACTAATATTAAGTGGCGAAAGAACTGTCTAATATTAAATGGAACATTGTTGAACTTTGTCAAGTTAGAAGATAAAGAGACAATTGACAAAGTGAATATATACTTTATTAGAAACGTCCAAATATCAGAAGCACAAATGAATTGGGGATTCATTATAAATAAAAAGTGGAAGAACAACACTGTGAGGATTGTATCAGACACAGTAGTAAGATTAATATAAATGAATAACAGATGCCAAATATAGATAATTAAAGTTTATGCTTCAACAAGCTATATTTTGATGAAAAAGTAAAGGATTTTTATATAGATGAATCCCATCAAATCATATTTTTAAATTATTATAGAAGATTTTAATGTTAGAATTGGAAAATACTGTTTGAGTAAATTTGGCTATGGTAATAAAAAGACAAAGACTTGAGGAATTTGCAGACAAAGAAAAATTTTATATTATCAATTTTTTCTTGGAGAAAAATATTAAATGGAAACATTTAAATGAAGACATAATACAATTGGATATTTTGTCTAACAGAAAATATGTTATTTCAATATTGTAATGTTTTTAATAGATTCAACAAAGGACATGACAATGATTGAGATGTAAGATATGTTAATGCAAAACTAGAGACAAAAACTATTAAAAAAGATAGTAGTAATAATTGATGATCCTAGCTTTCATTAACACTGCAATGAATTTAAATTAAAACTAACTAATCATTTTAAATATTGACAGACTCTAAAGATGGTTCAAACTTAATTCAGATCGTTAATAAATAGATAAACAATATTCTACTAAGAACTTAAAAAAAATAATAATTGCAACAAAAAAAGCAGCAATTCACCAATAAATTTTCAACTGAGGCAAGACAATATACGAAAAAAAAGAAAAGAATATGAAAATATGATCTATTAAAAAGGATTAAACATTTGGAGTTCTGCAAAATGGAAAAAAAAAATTAATAATGACATTAAAAAATCTAACTGTGAATCGGCAAAGAGAATAAAAATTATTTCAGTAATCTAAAATGAGGATGACATCATAAATGTGTGAAGAAGTTCTACAAAGAATTATATAGTAAAGAACAAGAAAACAAAATAATCATTACTATTACTACATCTGAATTATCAAATATTTTCAATGAAGAGATAATAAGGGTACACAATAAGTGATTCCAATCTCCAAATTTTTTTACAGTAATTTTACAAGTAGTATTTTGTAGATTACAATGGAAAGCTAAGGGAATAAAAGTACTTGAACATTATTTGATTCATTTAGATTTTGCAGATGATCTGATGATTTTTGCAAATAATATTTCAGAATTTCAGAAAATGTTGCAAAAATATTAAAGCAATGTTCAATTGATTTTCTCAGGAACAAAACAACTAAAGATCGATAACTATGAATTAAAAAAAGTTAACAACTACAAATATCTTGGTCACATTATTAATTCAGATGGATTAAATTATGGATAAAATTAAACTTGAATAAAGTGCTTTTAGTAGAAATAACTTAATATTAAAATGAAATATGCCAATATGTGCCAAAATGAAGATTTTTTTAATAGAAGTGTTTTATCAGTTCTTATTTATAGATTGGAGACTTAAGACATTTAACAAAAAAAGAAATTCAGAGACTTCAGATTACTCAACAAAAAATTAAGAAATATAGGTTAGAAGTAACAAAAAGGTAGTAAACGAGAAATATTTGGATAAAGAAAAAATAGATATTATTGATATCATTGAAACAATACAGAGACTAAAATGAAGCTATTTCTTGAAAAGATGACAATAAATAAATAGTTGAAGACTTAAACTGGATCTCAAGAGATTGTAAACAAGTTAGACCAAAATCACAAGAGATGAATGGATGTGGAGAAGAGAATTATGGTTTGGAGAAACTGAATTCAACTTGGAGAGATCATCCTACAATGAAATGATAAGATTTAAAAATAATGATATATAAAAAAAGATTATATGTATATATAATTTTAAAATTCCTAATTATTTGTATGTGAATTATTTTTCCATTTCCATATTAATTTGAATATTAAGCTAGAAGCAGGTCTGTTTTTTAGCCTAACATGGATAAACAAGTGCTGCTGTTGATATTAGATTGTGTGGATTCATTTTGTACTATTTAACTCGTAGTTGCCTATTTACATAATAATTAAAATTTTAACTAGTTTATTACATAAATAAATTCCTGTCATATTTTCAATTTTAAATATATAATTTTTGTAGATATAACTAAAATTTTCAATCTACTACTTATTTTTAAAAGATATAAATAAAAATATCTGAAAAACATAAATGACTGTGATGAACAAAAGTGTAATTTTATATATATGCCTACAATACTATGCTTTTACAAAAAAGAATTATACTAATTATAATACATTGTTAATGTGTTTTTATTTTCTATTACATCAAAATTATTTTATTTTATCTATATCATTTTCATAAAAAAATTATTGAAATATCTATCATAATTATCATAGAACATTTTTATTTTGCCATTATAAAGTAGAAATATTTACTTTTCTTCATTCTCTCATTCACAAATTCACTTATATGTTTACATTAATTTTAAATATTAAATAATATTTTCACAATATACATCTACATATATAAATTACTTACTTCCAAATTAATATCTTGTTTTGCTTGATTATTGATGGTTTTATTTGGAGTGGAATAATTATTAACATCGTCTTCTAATTTGATTCTCTTTACAGGAGACTGATTAGTAACCATCTCTGATGTATAAATCCTTTTGCTTATTTTCTTAGTGATGAACAGTTGATTCTTTACTAACTTATCATGATTTTCATACAACCTTTTATTAAAGTAATAGTATAATAAATAAACATTGTAAATAAATATGAAGGATTACAATTTCAAATATATATGAAATTGAAATATATGAGATTGGAGATTTAATGATTACTGTGTTCTCAAAAAAAAGATAAACTGAAATAAATCTAATAAATTATAACTAACTTTTAACCATATTTACAGAAAAGAAATAATATGAAAAATAGTAATATAATTATTTGAAATTTAAAACATTTTGTGTCAGAACATGCAGATTTTTGTTTTAACATTTCTATCAATCATAGCTAAATAAATTTCAAATATAGCTTTAACTGAAGACAATAAACTTAAAACCTATTGTTAAATTAACATAAATTAATACAATAGAAATAGAGATCATCAATTTATCATTTTATGTCTGAATACAATATTTTTTTAAAAAATCAAAATTCAATGACACTTTTAAAACAAAGTCAAAAGTTTTAAAAGAATATTTTTATAATGATTTAAAAAATATGTAATTCTTCTGATTTTATCTTTATAAATTTTTTCACAATATTCAGTTTAATAGTATGATAAATGATAAACACTTCTTTTTCTGTCTAAAAAACATTGTTCTATATGATAATGGTGGTTTTATGTATATACAGTATACAAATTGTCCATAAATATTTGTCAATATATTTAAATTTAAAAAAATTTCAATTCACTATAATAACTAATAATTATATAAAGCAAGAGGAAAAGCTTATAGAATAAAGTACAAAATCTATCAAATAAATGTGTAGAAGAGTTTAAGTATTAATTTGCTTAAGAATTGTAATAGCTATGAAACAAATCAAAAAAGTAATAATAGGAATCAGATTTTTTTTCTTATCATCAATATAGCAATAAGTGCTAAGATAAAATAGATATAAAAGATGGTACTTTTAAATAGAATTGATGATATTTCAAAAAAATATGACTCAGATGAAACCAAAATAATTTTAACTATCTAGATATACTAATAACATACCAAAAATTGAAATCAAATTGTCTGTATATATTTCCAACTAAAGTTAATTATATGATACACATTTTAAAATATCTTTATTATAAAGATGCTTGAAAAAGACAGTTTTTAGTCAAATATGTTATCATCATTAAATTGTAAATATGATATCACCATAATTTTAAAATAATTCCATTTATTTACATCAATTTTTTTTTTTAAAATAATTCTTAGCAATGCCATTATAATTAAATTTACATTATATGAATCCTTAATCATCAACTATTTAATACATTCTAAGTGTTTCAAAAAATGTGTCTGTAAAATTATGTATATTTGCATTATATAGGCATTAAGTTGCTATCTATATACTCAAGAAGTGATAACAAAATCTTAAATAATTGCAAAAATGTCAGGAGGAAGTTTGGAAAAATCAGCATTATTTACTATCAGATAAAAAATAATGCAATTTGCTCTCTATAAAAAAATTCTATGTATAAAAACAAAGACAATATTCTATAAAAAGTAACACTAAAAACCAAATATTGACTCTGGAAAAACACATTTCCTAAAAGCCCTTTTCACTAAAACAATGCTTATCTTTGAAAATATAACATAATAGAAGTACTGCCATGTAAACAGACAGGCAACCTCATCATGTTTAACAAGTAAAAATTTTGTAAGACATTATTAATTATGAAGAATAAATCTCTGACAATAACATAACTATAGAATTGATTAAGATGTTACCCATTAGTAGCACATATATCTTTATATGGAATGTTATTACAAATAATAGGTAGTTACTTTGGTTTTTACACAAATATGCTGATGGTTCAATAGTATATAGGTAAAATTTTTTACAACTTGTATTGTTAGTTTTTCTGAATGAAAATCCTGCTACTATTTTAATGGACAAGCACTACTCATTTCTTCTCACAGTGTCTACACGAGCTAAAATTATCCATGGCAATTTGATATCTAAATATCATATTGACTATGTATGTGAAATATCTTATTAATCAAAACTTGTATAATACTCTCTAGAATACACTGAATACATACATCTTTTGTTACAATATCAAAAATCTATCAACCTGTTAGTTGTTCCCAAACCAACCATTTTAACTTGATTTGACCACAAAATCTTTACTCATAAAATATCCACATTTAAAGATCAATTTTAACTTAGTAAATATGTTAACTATTGGTTTAATTATCTTTCTTATTCTCCTAGTGAATCTTTCAACACTATTTTACATAGTTTATCATCTTTCTTATTAAAATCTGAATAAGCTCATAATTAACTCTCACATTTGGAAATAGTTTTAATTCATTTTTAATCAGCTATATTTATCTTCTGACCAACTGAAGGATTATAGTAAAAAAAAAGGAGATAATCATCTAATTTTAAATAATAATATGAAATAAATCATACCAGTTCAAAATTAAATTCACAAAAAAAACTAAATGTGACAGCAGTAATATTTGAATTGACATGTTCAACACCAAACAGAGTGATTATAAAACAGGTGATAATCATTTCAATTATGGTCAGATATTATCTTAAAAAAAGGAGGGACGGGAGTCAGAAAAATGTATTAGATAAATCTATTAGTACCTCTAAAATTTTAAAACAACTATTTTATATTATCCCTTGTAATAGAAGGATCTACATGATGCAGGTGATAATAGATCAAATTAAAAAAATTAATTAACAAATTACAAAGTTTGTCAAACAATGATAATTGAAGATTATCTTCAAAGCTAAATATGTGTTAATATGATTTAAAGTACAAGTAGTACATTCAACTTGATATCAGAAGAAAAAAGATAAAAAGTTACATCAATTGTAAATCTACTTAATTGCAAGTTTGGATGCCAGTTCTTAAAAATAAACCTTAGTTATCATATATAGAGAGCACAAATTATTTCAATTAAGTAATAGTATACTCAATAATGATCCACTATTTTGTGCCATGTTTAAAAAATATTAGTAGTAAGCCTATCTCCAAAAGTTTAGCAGGCACATCATTTTTTTTTTTTGAGTAATAGTGTAGCCATGTTATCAAATTCAATTACTGCCGGTCTTCATATTAATCCTTATTTTAATTTTAAAAATTTCTTCTAAATAATTGAACTTTTTAAGACTCCTATTCTCAATTTTAGCTAAATTACTATGGTTTAATTATTTATACTCATTATTTCTATTATTTACTTTTTTATCTTTCTCTATCCTAGTATAAAATTTTTTTTGAAAATAGAACATGTTATTCATCAGTTGGATAATATTTGAATGATTTTCAGATAAAAGTTAATTGCAATGCAAATAAATAATAGTCATGGCTTCACCAAAAGCATTTCCTGCTGTTGTAAAATATAATGTCGGTTCATGAAATGCTAGCTATTGTTTCCAACAGAAGCAGTCTATTCTTTTCCTTTCTGAGATTCCCCCCCCCCCAATTTTTTTTCCTTTTTCATTTTTTATTATAGTAATAGTTTTAACAAGGCTGTAAACCTTAGCAATGAGCGTCTGAAAAAATCGTCACTAGGGACATAGGCCAGTTGTCATAACTTTTCATGCCATTGAAGATCTTTTTACATATAATTGTGACTATGAGATTGTGCACCCTTTAATTACATGTGCAATAATTCTGATATCCATACTTATATATAAGTAATTTCCACAATTCAAATACTTTTAATTTCCATTCACTATTTGTACTGAGACGGATAGTATCCGTTTCAAAAGTCGCTTCATAAAAATAAAACTAACTTTTGGTTTTATTAAATTTTTAACAAGGAAGCTATTTAAGTTTGTTTATAAGAGTACATGTATTAACACACATACTCGTTTATGTTTAACGTATGTCGTATCTTTTTTTTTATAAATTTGATTTCTAAAATAGTTTTCTTTTATCACTTGTTTTTATTTTTTTTTATTAAATTAATGAAAGGCAAGCAAACTTTTCAGTTGCATTCTTGTTTGTTTATAATTAATTTCTAATTTATCTTAACTAAGTTGAGACTTGTTTTTAAATATTTTTGAATTAATTATAAATAAGATTAACCCTGGGGAGAAGCTTTAATTAGGATTAAGACTGAGATAAAGTTGCCCTGTTGAAAAACCACTAATTAAAAAAAAAAAATGCTTTCGGAAAGATAAGAGCTCTTTCTTATAAATAGACCTGGGATTACAGGCTGATTATTCTCCAGCTATTGTTGCTGATGCTGCTTGTGAGTTTTTCTGCAACTTTTAGTACACTAATTTAGAAACTTGTTTGAATTGCTGTGCTGTTATAATTTCTTCAATACCAAAACTATATACAAGGAAGAACTGCTTCAATGTATTTTCGCCATGTCGGGCTAGGCCAACTTCAAAGATGGATCCCGGAGCCAAATTGTCCTGCAAAATCTTGCCATAAAAACTCAAATCGGAACTATCCCTAACATTGCCTCCTGCCTTCTCGTAAAAATGAAAACCTAAAGTCTTTGCCGGAGTTCCCCATGGAATAAATTATATATGCCGCACTGGAAGCCATCAGCTAATTGTAAATTTATACCTAGAGGTAACACGTTTCTTTTATTCTTTCCAGGGTAAAATTTTAAGTTTCAGTTTAATCTTAAAAGAACATATTTTATTATATCGTTTGTTTATTAAATTTAAAATATTTAGAGCATGTATTCTGTTTGCTTATCGTTGTATTTATAGTGTGTCTTGGAATCATAGTTTTAAGATTCCAAGTTTGTTTTCCATTTTGTTTATTGGAGAGTGTATTGTGAGTTTATACTTTTTTTATGCTTAATATATGTTTATATGCCTAACTCTTTCTAAATGCTTTAGCAGTCTTTCGTAAATTTTAGTTTGATCACCTGTCCCTATTTTATCCTCCAATAATTCATTTAAATGACTGTATTTGCGCTTTTTGTAAACCGTAAATCTTTTGGCTGGCGGTTTATCGTGTTTGTTATTCTGTTTTTCCTGGAGTTAGAGATTTCCTTTCTTATTTTCTAGATTACATAAGATCATAATCATTTTTTCTTTTGTATTGTATGTGTAAATCAATCTTGAATTGCTTTAAAGATAGTATATCAAAGGGCTGTCCTACTGGCAATATGACATTCTTGTCTTGATGCATAATTCCAGGACAAGAAATGCTCGCTGGTGCCGTTTCATTGATTTCCTACAAGACCGTATTGTTTTCATATCTCTGAATTGAAAAACTGGAATTGTTGTTCTTTTTAAATTTCCAGCAGGAGGATACTATTAACTCCCTTTTACATTTTAGGTGATAGAATGTTTCTTTCTGCTAAAGCATTTAATATTTTCAACTCATATACACTCTCTGATAAATAACTTAAAATTTAGATCAAACATTCATATTTTGTTTGCTAGATTTAATAGATCTTTTTGCTTTAAATTTATTTGTCAGAGCGTGTACTGGGAATTTAGTTTGTAAATTTATTTGTAATTCTAATTATTCCACTTTCGTGAAATGCTTGGGCAGACATAACTAGTTTTACAATTACTTACCTGTCTCCTACTGAGACCTTCAATTATTGTACTCAGTTTAGTTTTGGCCAATTGTTTGGTTGGTGATTCACCCGTATTATATATCTGTTTTCCTTAAATCATAGATTTAATATTTTATTAAATTGAAATCATTTACGCCGGAGTATTTTCTAATTTTACTATTTCATTAAATTGGAGATTTAAGTTTTCTCCCATTTTATAATTTATACTCCGTCGTATTCATTTAACTTTTTTGGTTCTTGCATTGTAATCAACCTTGGCGATCTTAAACGTGATTTGTCTATGCAGTAGTCCTGCGGCAATAAGACGTCATTAGTCAATAAACTAGTAAACGCTTGTCCGTGCTGGTTCCTTGATTCATGCAAGAAACTTTCCTTACTTTTCATTTTAGAACTTTTAAAAAAAAAGGAAACCTGAATTGCTTAGGGTGAATTGTCAGCTGAAGGAATTCTTCCCTCCTCTTCTAATTCACTATTAGAAAATTAGTCTGTCTGCCAGAGCATTCCTGATATAACCATATTTATTGTATGCAAATCTATACTTTAAACTTTTATATTACTCTTAATAAAATTTTTAAATTATTTAAACTTAATTTGGCTGACATTTGTCTTAGTGCTTTTATTTCTCAATTGTCTGAACAATATTTAAGATTTCTTGTTTCTCCCTGGGTCTAGTCGGTGCAGACCATCATCCTCATCCACTTTTGATCACAGTAAAAAAATTTCCATGTGATGTGATGTATTTGGCTTCTCCTTAAACGAAGTCAAGAATATCTCAGCAACTATGCCCAGATAAACCTGTTAGCCACTTTATTTTCCAT
The DNA here is from genome assembly GCA_028023455.1 of Epiperipatus broadwayi. Classification (NCBI taxonomy): domain Eukaryota; kingdom Metazoa; phylum Onychophora; class Udeonychophora; order Euonychophora; family Peripatidae; genus Epiperipatus; species Epiperipatus broadwayi. The sequence goes on along the minus strand of JAQFVV010000139.1, from coordinate 1,700,269 downwards.
TCCCCACTCTAAGTCTTCCCATATTCTGCCCCATCCCATTTCCACAACATAATCTTTGTCAACTCTATGGCCTTTATAATCAAAATCCCCCTTATCTTTTCGCAAACCCAGCATAAAAACTACTAACTCACTTTCTGTATTGTCACTTTGTTCATACCTATTCTCCCATAACTTCATTATCTGTACCCTTTCTGCTTTCAAGCATTTACATTCAATCAACAGATGCCTAATATTTTCTATACCTTCCTTACACAATTTGCACGCTAAATCACCCATAGTTTTCCATTTACAAGTGTAGTGATCTGGTGGCGCCTTCTGTGATTAAAGATGGATTGAGTGACCGTTACAGTACTAACTTGCAGTTGGGAATGAATCTATTTTCCTTATTACTACTATTAGAAGATTTATTTTTTTATAAACATCAAATTATTTAAGTTAAAATTTTTTTTATTAGTTTTGTCTCTAGAAGATCATTAAAACTTCCAATACATTTTTGTAACGCCTTTAGATCAATTAAATCCATATCATTTTTCTTGAAAATAAACTTTAGTCTTTCTCAAATCCATTTACAATAACTTTAAATTACATAAAAGTTAAATTAAATAAAAATTAACACCAATTTGCAGCTAATTTAATTAGTAATTATTAGCAAAATGTCATATAACTTTTCATTAATCTCTGCTCTGATGGTACAAACATATACTTTATTTTTATTAAATACTGACTACAACAAGTTATTCAATGAGACAATGTTCCAAAATTCAATTCCAAGATTGCTGAAATCCTCCATTTTATCACTAATTGATCCCCTATAATTATTTATATTGTCAAAGTTGTTTCTCTTTTTCAAAACTTCTTGGCCTATCTTGATTATTGTACTATAAACAACATTTATTTAAAAAAAATCTTGATTTACTCATTACTTCTAAGACTCAATCTAAAATCAGGTAATTCAATTAATCATAATCAGTCTTAAACTTCACTTCAGTATTTCTTTTATAATCATTGCATTACATTTTCCTTTTATTTAGTTAACATTGCAACCATTATTTTTAAAAGAGATTTTTTAACTTCAATATTGCTAATCTTAACAAACATCCATGTTGACAATTTGATTCATGCTTTTTCCTTTATGTTGCTTGAAATTATCTATCTAAATTGTACTTTTCCCCCATTCACATCTAATTTCAAAAAAATACCTTTATAAATTTATAAATATAATAAAACTGTACTACAGCATGTACTATTGTTTTATTATATATTTATTCTTTTGGGAGTTAATTTGAATTATAATTTAAAAAATCAAAATATAAACTGCACTTTACTACACAATAATGTTTCTATGAATTTTCCTTGGTATCACAAGATCTTTTTACTTTCATTGTTTATAAATTTACATTTAATAAAATCAAATCGCATTCTAAAATGCAATTTTTCGAATACAATCTTTACTGAAGTAAAATATGGCTTGATAAATTTACAGTATTAAATCACTAAAAATTAACAAACTTACCTGTACTTGTTTTTAATATGTTGTGGCACCTTTTTCAAAAATGAAAATCTTTTCGCTTGTTGCTGAAATTGCATATTTCGAGGTTGAAGTACAGAAGTTTTGTTGGAATACTGTGGATTTCTCTATATTGAAATTACATACATACATAGTGTTAAATACCTTGCATATACTAAATTGCTTTTAAGAATATTTTTCATTAAATCAAAAAAGAAGTTCCAATTTTTAGTGGATATAAAACCAAAGAGTAGATTATAAATTATAATTCTAGGGGATTTAAACAGAGACTTACCTTATGCTATCCACGCAATCTCACACAAACTGATACACATAACCACACACGTGAAAAATATAGCGCTAATTATATATGTGTGTGGGAGATGATGATCTGGATCAACTGATGAGTGCTGGTTCAGTACGAAATACATATATTGGAGATCATTTATCTTTTTTACATGTGTATTGTATGAGATAAAGTGGACAGCTTAAAAGAGCTTGAAAGTCTGTGTTCAAATCTTACATTTAAACTCCAAGGATATGAATTATGTTTGTATTTCAAATTATAATTATGTAAAAAATAATAATAATAATTAAAAAAATATATTGAAAAGAATAAATAATGAAATAGTGAGAAGAACCTTAATTATGCAACACAAAATGGTAACAAAAAAAAATACAACAATGGTGAATATCAAATAAGTAATATTTACTTATCATATTTTTAATATATACATAAAAACAATTCTAATTAAGAGGCTTTACTACAAACAACTTCAATCAAGTTTCTTAATATTGCTGTTTTTTTCAAACTTTATGATGTACAGTAATATAAAAAAAAAGTTTTATAAAAAATACTTTTATTTATTGGATGAATAATGCAATAAAACACAAAAAAAAAAAAATATTTTTTTTTTCAATCACAATTTGGATTCATAAATTTAACTTGAAATAAAAGTGGAAAGCATTCATAAAAGTGATTGAATGAATTAACTTATGGATTCCCCTCCTCTTGTTTTTATTTCAAATTAAATTTACCAATCCAAATTGTGGTCAAAGAAAAAAAATTTTTTTTTGATTTTTAGTGCATAATTCATCCAATTAAATAAAAGCAATTTTTATATTATTTTTTTACCTTTTAGTATTTGGATATTTTGCCACAGATTTTTTATACTACTCATACTCAAATTTAAAAACTACAAATGTAAACCATGTCAACATAGTTCTAGTTTATAAAAATGATCTTGCGTGTTAAAAATCACAGTCAAGAGAAATTAAAATTTTAACCTTCATTTGTTTTTCTTTTTATTTTAATTAAGTGCAAATGCTTTTTAGTGGATATTCAATAAAAGAAATTTTTAAAAAATATACCACAACTTAATACATATCACTGAAAACTTATTGAATCGATAATGAACATTTTGAAATTCATATTGCAATACTATTAGACTGCACAATCTGCTGCTTTGTTATTGATACCAAATGTGTGTTCAAAATTTGAAGGAAATTCATTCACTAGAAATATGTTAAAAATCGGTTACAAGATTTGATCAGAACAAACAAAATTTCTAAGTTAAATAAAAACATTTAATAAAAATAAGGAATTCATTGCCAAATATGCTTTGTAAATCAAATGTTGCCACTCCATATAGTAGTAATTATGTTAAAACCACACATATGCAAAAAAAATTCATCGTAAGTGCTCTGAACTCAGGAATTAATGTCGGATCTTTCTTAGTATTGAATGATAAAACTATAGCTTTTTTTTTTTTTGTGAATGATTTGACAAGTACATACTCAAAATATCAAATATACTCAAAATAATGAACTAATTAAATGAAAAAATGATTACCATATGAAAACACCCATATATTAAAATATATAGGTGATCATAAAAATGAAGTATTGAGAATTTAGTTTAAAAAAGCTACAGTTTAATTCATTTTTTTCAAAAGAAGTGAATACCAGATGTCAGCGATTTCAAGAATGAAGAGTTACATCATTGTCTTTCCATCTAAGACAAGATACAGAACATGGTCAATAATTAGAATTTTGAAACAACGAATGACTATTTTGTGTTTAGATGAATATATATATGTAATGGTTTAGATGAGAGATCATCTTGATTCAGATAATGATCATATTAATGATATGTCAATATTATCAAAAACTGCTACATAACCTTTCAAATGAAACAAAGATTTCCAAAAGTCAATGATATTATAGAAGTTAATGATCAACAAAGATTTGATCAATATAAATCATAGATAAGTCTGAAGTTAGCTTGTTTTATTCCACCAAAGCCATATGAAAATTATTATTTTACTGATGAAATTTTTCCAAAAATGTTCTATGCAACATTGAATAGCAACATATTTTTATTATAATTTTTGAGTGATGTTTGTTATCCCATTTCACAAATAGTGTAATAGTTAGCATGTTATATTTTTGTTGCCATAATGAATTGCTAACTTTATAAAATTCTGATAGTATGACATCATATTTAGTGCCTTTCATTTTTAAGAATTTAATTGTCTTTTTAAATTCTGCCTGCCGTTTATTGCATGTGATGTTGAGCAGCAAATTCAATATTCTGATAGGATCTCTTAATAGAAGATTTGCTAAAATGAGAATAAGGCAGATTTAACACCTCTATAAAAAAAAAAAAAAAAATTCTTAAATTTTATTCTGCTATTTTTGTTATTCCTGTACAAATTGGTATTCTGTAATTACCAAAAATTAATGAAAGACATTATCATGGCATTGTACTGTACAAAAGCCTCTTGAAACTTCTTAGAAAAAATTAGAATTACAAGCTTGTCAATACAACTCCAATTGTAGTCCCTTCAATCTAATTTTTTGTGCTTTTTCCAATTATTGTAAAAAAAACAAAAAAAAAAAAACAAATCAACAAAACATATTTCTCAAAGGTACTGTAACTTTTTTAACATTTGGCAAAGAATACTCTGCATCTTTAACAACTTTATACAGTAGTTTTTAAACTTGAGATACTAGAATAAATTACTTTAAAAGTAAGGAAGTGATGACAAACTACTAGAGACAATGATTAAATATTATCACTTAGTCATAGTACTTTCCATATATTACACCAATCCATTTTCAATACAAAAATCACTACAATGGTTAAAAGTACTGTTTTAATTATAAAATTATGCTTTCACTTGTTAATTTTTTTTTTTTAATAGAGAAATATTTAATTATTTATAAATCTTATTAATATGAAATCTTGTTAAAATTAAAAATACTTTATTATAATTACATCAAAACATATAAATTAAAGGAATAAGACTTTAATACAAATATGTACATGTTGCACTTAAGTTAATTAGTAAAGAAGAAAAAAGACTTCATTGATAAAAATAAAATTGCAATTGTTGTGTATATATAAAAATATTTATTGTGTGTATATGCAATTATATAATGAATGTATGGGAGTTTCAAATATTATATATGTTTATAATAATAGAAAAATTTACAAAAAAATTATGATGGAAAATAGATGTTATTACTATCAATAACAAAACTACTAATTAAAATTTGTGATAGATATTATGAAAATTAGATAAAATATTTATTATTTTCCAAGTAGAATGAAGATAAAAATATATTTGATAGGAATATAAACATTTGTTAAAAATACATTAAGAACTACGATATATATTATATATTAGTAATTATATTAATAAATCACAAAATCCTAATTCAATTAATACTATAGTTATCAAAGTCTTATAATTATAAAAGTAAATCATTCAAAATTTAAAGGACATATTTTGCTAATTTTAGATAGGCAGAATTGTTAATATATATATATATTCAAATACAGTATTTGTATTTTAATTTATTAATTCAATTTAAATACAAATGAAAAGTTATAATCGGAAAAAAAAAAGGGAGTTATATTGATTTTAATATAACAAATGATGCCAGCATATATTTTGAATGTTTAAACATTCAATTTCATAATTGAAAATAATATTTCACTTTAATTAAAAATTATCTGAAAAAATTTGCTAAGGTATGTTTGTCTTTATAATATTAATAATTTTTATAATTATTGCATATACATTTTTCTTTTTTCAAAAATAAATTTCATATATAACGCAATAAAAAAAAACCTTGCCTGAATGGTGGGAGGTCTGAAGCGCTGTATATGCTGAGATTGTTGTAAGTAGGGTTGATTTTGTTGAGGCTGTTGAAACTGTGACTGTGTTAATCTTGATTGTTGATCTATTCCTTGTACAACAGTTGAAGATAAATGACCCTGAGGCATATTAAAATGTTGCACAGATGTTCTTCCATGAAGGGGCATAGATGGTCCTTGATGAACAGGTCCAGATGATTGTCCTTGATGAGATACTTGAATAACTGGATTAGAATGCGGTCTAATAGGAGATCCCGCAGGAGGGCCAAGAAGAGTTACTGGTGGAGGACCACTAACAAGTGGTGGTTGGTAACTGTGAGGTGGTAAATTTGAAACAACAGGCAAAAGAGGATTACTAGAATATGTTGGTGGAGGTTGTGACTGCTGATGAGATACAAACGTTGTGGGAGGATTATTGAATGATGGATGATTTGGAGGTGGAATTCTAGTATCTGGAACTAACAAAAAAAAAAATTTAAATATATTCAAAAATTATAAAATATCCATATCAAGATAAAATACATACTAATTTTTAAAAAAGGAAGTCCTATGCATCAACTCTAAAATTTGTATTTTTCAAATCTCTTTATCATCATATCCTTTTCTTCAAATATTCATAACTATTCATTATTTTTATATCACATTCAATTTTTTATACTTCCTTAATAAATCATGTTTTTTCATTTCTCTCATCAATAATTCAATATTGTTAATTGTATTCTGCTAACTTATCCTTAAAATTAAATATTATAAAAACTCCATTTTTCCCCCTCTATTTTCATAACTATCCAATTATCTGTTTTATATAGAGCTATATTTAAAACAAAACATTTAGCACACTCTCCCAATAATTTTAACTTAAATAAATCATAAAATAATACCCTACTCTTATTACTTATTTATTTTGTCAATGCATTTTTCACTCTTAATTATTTTCATTATCAAACCCTGTTTTCTAAATACTTAAAAGCGTTAATCTTTTCTAAAATGTTTTATCTAATGGTCACTTTAATTTTTAATCTTCTTATAATCATTATTTTAAACTTAAATAAACAGAAAAATCTTATATATCATGATTAATTAGTTCCAGGAATATCCTGTTAATCAATGCTAATGTATTATAATGCATTATAATGGATTATACTGTAACATATTACCAACAGCCAATTATTAACAAACAAAACAAAGGACATGAAATAAAAAATATCATGCAAATGTAGAATATGTATTAAAATATAAAACAAAATTTTTATTATTTTGAAAAAAAGTTCAACAAAAAAATTTATATATATTTTGTTCTTTTATTTCACACTAATGTTATATACTCTGATAACAACAAGCAAACTTTTTTAAAGCATGTTCAATTCAAGAGCTCTAATATTAATGTAGAATTTTATCAAAAATTTATAAACATCTTTAATCTTCTTACATAACATCAAAAAACTTTTTTTTATTTTCTTTGTATTATCAGTGGTGTTCAATTTACAGAGATTTCATTACTAAGCTTTTCTGAATATAATTAAAAGGAATTGGTACATATTCATAACATTCAATTTCTCAGACTCAAAATCATTTCCAAGCAACATGATGTTTTCTGAAACATTATTAAATTGAATTTCAAGCCTTATAAAAATCACTTGCACAATTTGGTTAAATATATTGCCATTCAGCTGATATTCTTTCTATCCTTGCTTTAAGATAAGAATCATCAATGTTTTCATTACCATTTTTAATATTGTAATTTTTTTTAATTTTTGCCAAAGTCATTGCAACAATTCAAATTTCTTTTAAAATTATAAACCATATTAATATGTCTAAATGTGCTAAAATGCATGCATTGGCGAAACTAATCATAATGGCTGAGCGCTTTGAAGAAGTTTTGTCTTCCCAAAAAAACTGCTTACCCTCTGATCAAACTCCCCACATACTGTATAAAATCACATGCCCTAAAACCAGCTTCAGTGCTGTATATTATGGCAAATCTCGAGCCTCGTTCTCCATTCACTTCTCTCAGCACTGTTACTTGTACATAAGAGCTCTGAACAAACCCGAATATACTTCCATCTTCTTCGAACATCAAAGGCCCATTGCCCATATATTCAAACTGTCTTCTGTCACTATCGCTTGTATACAACACTATGATTCTAAATATAAAGTTAAAAAAGCACAGTTTATAGCTAACAACACCTATGCCATAAACTGGAAGTATGCTTCTCTCTCTTTCCAAAAAGTGGACTCTAACCCACTTCAAATAAATTTAAATATTCAATGCACACATTTTCCATTATGCTCACTCAATTCATTAGCTATGATTATGAGAAGACAAAACTTCTCGAAAGCCCTCAGCCATTAATTTTATTATGTGTAATTAACTTAACCAATACCTGCGTTTTGGCACATTTAAACATATTATTTGTTTGATTGGAAAGTTTATATTTTTCTTATTATAACCATATTGTAACAAAACATATGCTGATTAATCCAATTATATTAGATATTATGTATTTGTTTTCATTTCAAATTTATTGCAAATTTTATCAATTCTATTTTAACACTAATATGGTTAAAATATTTGCAAATATTGCATTATCAAAAATACTGATGCAATAATTCTTTCTATATTCGATACAAATAACATAAAATACTAATTTAGCAACTCATTTAAATAATATATTAAATAAAAAAGAAAATAAATAATATTTCTATCTTACACATTCTTTATATCTATATCCTCTAAAAAAGATTATTTAACATTATGTCAAATATCTTATAATTGTCCTTATTTCAAAATAACTATCAAAATAATGCAATTCATTCTAAGTGAGATTATCTCAAGATCAATGAAATATTTCCTTGCTATTTCTGCAAATTTCTCAACAATAATACTTATCACTCAAACTGCAATTCTTATCCCTCTATTCTTTAAATACTCTTTGCAAATATAAACTGCCATTCAGATATCTCATTTTCCAACTCCATATAAAAATATCTATTCAATAGCTGCATGTAAACTTATTTGATTCTAGAATCTTTACACTCCATTGCAATAAGCTTTTTTCTAAACAAAAAAACAAACATACTGGTTATTTTCTTGGCTCATAAATTAAAATTAAAAAAAAATAAACAACAAAAAAAATTCTCATTCCTTCCATTTCAAGATTTCAATAATTAATTGAAATTTCATCAATTTCCTACACTATGCCAGACTTCAAATCAGTTACCAGCATTTACAATTTCATTCTCTATTACACGACCTATGTTATCTTTATATCCTTCTAATTTCTTTTTCTATTAACATAGATTAAATGATTATTTCTATTACAATCATTATTTACTCTTCTTTCCTTCAATTTCTAATTCAACCTACATTTTCTTTATAAAACTTGTATATAATTACAATTGATTTCTTATTTATACTTATTTAGCTTTATGTGTGACATATTTCAGCTCACTATTAAACTTCTAAACATGTTTTTAACTAATAGTATTTTATTAATAATTTCAATGTTAACCCAGAATGTTTTTTTTTTATTCCATATTCCTAACATCCCCTACTGTTTATACTGTAGCCTTTTTTATTTAAATTCACATTATCAATCATGTACATAGTTTTCATTTTCTTATCGACCAAATTTGAAAACTTGATTTTTACGTTCTCCTGTAATTTAATAATTTCTCAAAAATTACTTATTGCAATTATTAAAATGTTGTCAAAGTTTCTCTAATTCCAGGATATGACCATATATTTTAATTCTGTATTTAAAATTATTCTGAATTAATATACTATTAAAAATTTTATCCTAACATTTGAAGTTTTTCCATGTAAAAATCTTGCAATTTTTGCAGAAAAAAGTATTAACTTTTTACCACTTTCATTTCTAAACTTTAATCTAATGTTTTTCTAATAGAAATGCCACAAAAAATAATAATAACATTTATAATGTTTTTTATCTGTAATATTAAAAGTACAAAACTTTATAATGAGATTAATTTTAAATTATTTTTAACTTAATATAATTTAAGAAGTTGTTAAATGTCCAATAGTTTGAATATATATTACTAATGTCTGCACATTTTCACAGTGCATAATTCAAACATGTTTTATGAATACATCATCAGTATGTATGAGCATATGTAGATTATTTTCTAATGGAATTTAATGTTGATTAATGAATTGCAGTTTCAAATGCAAATTAAAAAATTGGAAAGGCATTTAAAGTAATTAAAGATTATAGTAGATAAAGCAAAAAAAATAAAGATGGAACTGCCACTATTTGAAAAAAAACTGAAAAACACTAATTTATACCTCTTCCTACAGTCTTATCTTTCTACTTACTACAGCAATCCAATTCGCCATTAATATTATATAACTGTTTTACTTTACAATTTCAATTACTTTTTTGATTTGTTTTCATATGAATTTTCTACATAAAGATATTTTTTGCCAACTGCTTTTATCATCATACTTATAAAATCTTATATTCTTATTCCTCAATTCACAATCTATTCATTTTATTTACAGACTTACATCATACCATCATCATTCTTTATGCTTACACAAGCTGTTTACACAGAGGGAAAACTCTCCACACAGTAGCATCACTTAGTGCAAGCCAGAGTAATCAATGGACACAGGAAGGTTTGAGCATAAAATCCCTATTTAGTGCCTACTCATTTTCTAGTTTGTGGCATGAAAAGGCTTGGATCTGAGAGCCCTGCAACTAGATCTTAAGAACCAATGCATTCCTCCAGTGGCCATCTTTTACCTTATTAGCTAACTAGAAAGATGGCTGCGGGAGGATTTCATTGGATTCTAACATCTAGGTGTAGTGCTTTCAGATCCAAGGCTCCTCACTGATGAAACCCACAAGCTAGAATCTAGCCTGGGAATATTGGATGAGTAGGCACTAGACAGGGATTTTAAGTACAAATTTTCCAGCATCCATTGATTACTCTAGCATACACTGAGTAGTGCTACTGTGTGAAGGATTTTGCCTCTGTGTAAACAACTTGTGTAAGTATAAAAAATGGTGATCAAGTGATGTTTGATAGTTTAATACCAATTTTACTCAAGAGTATTATGGTGACTGTGGTTATTAAAGAACCAAAGACACCAAAAAGTATGGATGCTGAACTGAGTTGGAACAAGCTAATGAGCTTGAATTGAGAACATATAATTAGCTAATAAGAAAAAAAGTGGCTGCTGGAAGGTTGCATTGAGTCCTAAGACCTAGATGCCATGCTCTCAAATCCAAGTCTCTTCATTGATGAAAGCCACAAGCTAGAAACTAATTTAGGGATATTGAATGAGTAGGCACTAGATAGGGTTTTTATGCACAAACCTTCCTGCATCAATTGATTACTCTGACTTGCACTGAGTGGTGCTATTGAGTGAAGAATTTTGCCTCTGTGCATTTCCTAAATCATTTTTAATAAAAAATTATATTTATTTTGCAATCTATACATCTTATTTTAAATACATGGTTGTTTTCTCATCCTTGGTGTTCGCCTTAAGATGTCGCTACTTCTAGGTAAATTCCTAGAAATATACCGTTTCACCGGCCTTCACCCAACAAAAGAGGAATTTTTCTACGTTATAAACACAGGAAAGTCCTCACGTTATGTTGGACGAAGGAGGCGGCGACAGAAGCCAACACAAAAAGACTTCTTTCTACGATAAAACACAGAAAGAGTTCCTGACGGCTGCCAGTTATGGCTTTTTTCCTATGCTAAAAGCAAAGAGAAAGAAATGCCTTGATCGGCTGCCGTAGTAGTCGATTTTGTTCATCATTTTCTCATAATAGTAGAATATCTATTATCTCTGTAGTTTTGTGTGAGAGTGTGTGTCTTTGAAGCAGTCGTAGTTTTTTAAAATTTGATAAGACGTCTATTTTTTTTAATGTGTTGTAACTTACTTTACTGTTATAAGTTTAGTAATAATGTCCTGAAGATTCCATTACGAAGGGGTAACCCTCAAAAATTGCTTTTAAAAGTGCGAAAGGAAAAAAAAATTAAAGGATCACGCGAAAAGTACCGTTTTCGCGAGAATTCGTCTGTGACCAGTTATTTTTGCTATATATATACGCACAAACAAAAACAACCCACTGTCTAATTATTAGGAATTACTTGTTCGAAAAATAAAATTAGTCTGGTATTATTTTTTTTTTGTTTTGTTACATTTATTATTTCAAAATAAGATTAGTTTTTATATCTACACACTAACAAAAACAACTCAGTTCCTGATTAACTACTGTCTTTAAAAAAAAAGCAAATTCAATGGGGTTGATTTTTTTCAATGGAGTCTTTGAATTACGGTTTGTTTGTTTTTATATAGACACAAGATTTACCAAAAAAAAAAGAAACCCACTTTCTGATTAATTACTGTCAAAAGAAACGCAAATTAGTTGGCTATCATTTTTAAATTTAGTATTTCAATAACGGTACCCTTTTTATATAGACAGACTTAATAAAAACAACCCACTTTCTTATTCATTACTGTCCTGTCCCCCCCCCCCCAAAACCGGAAATTAGTCGGGTATCATTTTTCAATCGAGTCTTTTAAAGACGCTCCTTACTAATAGTAGTCGGGTATCAATTCTAAATTGTAGTATATAAATGATGTTAGTTTTGACAGATTTAGAATTATGTCTTGCTTTTTTAATAAAATGATTGATTTACTCTTGACCAAAAATACCGTAACTTTAAAAAAAGACACACATGAAGTCCAAAAAAAAAAAAAAATGAGAAAAAGCCCTGTAACTTTAAAGACACACACACACACAAACTCAAAAACAATCTAAGATTAATAAACATTGACTTATTACGTCTTACTTTTGAATCAAATTATTGATTTACTCTTGCAAAAAAAATACCGTAACTTTAAAAAGACACATCTAAAGTCCAAAAAAAAAAAAAATTCGAAAAAGCTCTGTAACTTTAAAGACACGCGCACAAACTCAAAAACAAGGTAAGATTAATAAACATTTACTTATTATGTCTTGCTTTTGAATGAAATTATTGATTTACTCTTGCAAAAAAAAAAAAGACCGTAACTTTAAAAAGACACACGTAAAGTCAGAAAAAAAAAAAAAATTAGAAAAACACCGTAACTTTAAAGACACACACACACAAACTCAAAAACAAGATAAGATTAATAAACATTTACAAAAATGAAAAAAACTAACATCATATAATAGTATTAGTTAGTAGAATATTTTATTACAAATCTAAGAAATCAGATCTTTTTAGATCAAATCGATCATTTAGGTCCGTCCCGAAATCGTTATATGTATATGTTTTTGATTAGCATCAATGCCATCTTAAGGCGAACACCAAGGATGAGAATACAACCAAATACTTTATTGCAAACTTTTTTTATGCAATCTGACATTTTCGACTGTATTATAGTCTTTCTCAGAGTTATGATATAATAAATAATATAAATAAATAAATAATCAAATAAAATAATGGAATAAATAAAATAAGTTAAACTAAATAAAACAAAATATAATAAAACAACAAAATAATAAAATGAATAAAATAGATTAAATGGAATTTAATGAGTCTATCATTAATAATATAATTTTAAAATTTATCTGTTAAATTTTAGTATTTATGATGCAATATAAAAATAATAATTTTTAAAATTATAAAAATCTTTTTTTTTTTTTTTACTATTGTGAATATATAATGTCTATTTTTTCAATTTTATTACATTCCTTGGTATATCACTTTTCTGATAACATATATCACTTGACTTTTGCATAATGCAAAGTGAAGTTATAAAAAAATATGTATTAAGTCAAAGTTTCCAAAAATACAATATGGCTGCCAACAATGAAAATGTTAAAACAATGTAAAAAAGTAGAGACCACAGCGCCATCATGTGTCCTAAAATATCAAAATATGATAGTGCAATCACAGCTTACTTTTGTGAAGAACTAAATTCGATATTCGTAAATCTACAGGTGCAAGTTTGACTCATGCTAATACTGTCACTGGTCAGGCCAGCAACACTTGAAGTAGAGTAGAAAATAATACTTCTCGAAATGTTGTGTCATTACTAACCTGTGTTATCTATTTGTAAGTTATTACTAACAAAACTGTTTGTATTTGAAAAGTTTGAATAAAGTTTAATATTTTCTATACATTCAACATTTAATAATAGATTATGGAAATAGTCCAACATATTATCACGTGTTCAATATAAAATTTTAAATATTGATAAGCATTCAAAATATACAAATTGAATATAAAAAAAATTATAAAACAGGATCATAAAATAAAGATGTGGTTTTTAAAAAATTAAATTAAAGAAATATGGCATTAAATTAATTACTGCCACCAAAAATTGTAAAACACATTGAAAATCCCAGAACTATATCTTATTTTACCATGGATTTCATTCTTTTAATTTTCAGTGTCTTTTCAGGACAGCTTTTCCTTCTGGTTTTTTCAAATGTTCAATTAAAAATTCCCAGGACAGATTAACACAAAGTAAATTGATCTATTACTTCCATTAAAAGTTCTCCCATTAATTACTTTTCCAAGTTTTCAGTTTAAAATGGTTGGTTAACACAAGTTGAATTTATCCATTCTACAATATAATAATTTTCAGATTAAAACAGATTCTCAGTGTCAAGTTAGCCCAGGCTAAAACAGTCATGATTTTGGACACACAAGGCATGGTGCAAAATTTTCCCAAGCATATTTTCCTTCTACATTTTTACGGAAACAAGTTACATGTTGAATTGATGATTCTCAGCTTTAAGTTAAAGCTTAGCCCATGGTTTTCTTCAACTCCAAAAATCATTTTGAAAACTAAAAGTAAAGTCAAACTAAGTTTAGACTACAAGATTAACTTACTGTTCACTTCTTCAGAACTGAGCTGCTACCTACTCAACACCTAGAGCAAGAATGACTGGTACTGATTAGATAACCCACTAAACATCACATGATTCCCATCTCTATACTAGCACATAATTTGTTGTAAACAAAGGCAAAACTCTCCATATAGTTTGGCACAGGGTGGCACTACTGTATGGAGAGTTTTACCTTTGTTTACTGATTAGATACTGAAGTCTACTGCCTTAATCTGTCCTGTACCTTATTTGTCATATGGCTTCCTTATCCACCCAATCACAGACTAGACAGCATTAATCCGTAATCAACTGATTATCTTTTTACAAAAAGATTATTCCATCTTTTTAATTAATTAAAAATTCCAATCATATCCTAATTATTGAAAAATTCCTCTGTAGTTGTTTTTTCTTCTTAATTACTAGAAACAAGATGTTATATCTCACCTCTTAATTCTTCTTAATTACTAGAAACAAGATGTTATATCTCACCTTGCCTTCAGAAGTGAACTAGTCCAGATTTCTTCATTATCTGATCGGATTGAGCCTTCATTGCCACTAACTAATGGGTAAAAAGAGATAAAACACAGCTAATGGTCAATATGAACCAATAGGCAATGATACTCTCTGAGTCCAATTACTTCCAGTAAGGTTGGGGATCTGACATTAAACAGTCGGACTTTTGGGAGATAAGGAGAGAACGTTTGTCTAACCTAAGCGACAATATGCTTTCTCCATTGAAACCACTGCTAACAGTGAATGTTTCAATTATAGCTACACAGTGGGTCAAGTCCATGATAGGACTGGAAGCTGCTAAGACCAGAGCCGATTCGAGGCAAGCTGTCTGGTACAGCCGGAAGAGTCATTAGACAAACTCACAAGGTAGGCTGTTACATACAGCTGAAAGCGAATCAAGTCTTTTGGGCATGACTGACCCTGCATTGAGATTATATACATGGCAGTATATTCATTGATATTGTATATTATGTAAATATAGGTGGTTGCATTTTTTGTTGCTGTTGGTTTGAGTCTGCAATCCAGACCAAACACAACACAGGATAATCCTTTAATTTTGCAAATATTAGTATGTTTAAGAAGATAGAAAAAAAAATTGATTTCAATTAATTAAAAACAACATTCTGTAAAAAAAGGATGTTAATAGCTATAGATAATGGAGAAAAAAATATATATATTCTTTTTTTTTTTCTTAATACTTTTCTCTCTTTTAAACTACCTCAAACAAAAGTGATTATTCTACAGATTATTTACAATGTCTGGAATTTGTCATATTATCATTTAATGACTTGTACTTTTTTAATAAGCTATACTGAAAATAATAATAATTCTTTTCATTTACCTATTAAGTATAAATTATTATTAATCTATTTTATTCTGAGTAGAACTGAGACCGAAATGGATGATGGAATACTCCTTGTCAGATTGTCTCCACTCTCTAGAAACATGTAAAATACTGTTAATACCAGCACTAAGTTTTCAAACCTTCAATTAGCAATTTTGAAAAATTAAAAATAATTCAATATACATTTTTTCTATGTTTTATTATAAAATTTCATTCTTCAAAACAGTCATACATACAGAGCTGTAAACTTACTTTTAAACCACTGTATTACTAAAATCTAAAATTACAATATTTAATTAATAATATAACTAATGTTTTAAATGCACTGCTAAGTTAGAAAAGTATCTTAATAGAAAAATCCACTCTTATGGAAAAAAGTAACACAACATCATAATTTTCTTCTACAGAATATGCCTATAAAATTGTCTTATGAAATGTAAAACTCCTTTCAAAAGATCAAATGCACAATTAAATAATTTTTTTAAAAACAAAAATATATCTATCTCCTATGCATGAAATAAAATATTTAAATCATTTATACATCAACGATTAAATTAATAGTATTATATTTTAAGTAAACTTATATTGGAATATACTATTAAAAAAAGATATTAAAAAATTATGAAAATCGTTTTTCTTAAATAGATTATCAATATTGAAATTTTTAATTCTAATAAATATTTTTGTTTTAAAAAAATATTACTTACCTAAAGATATAATCCAATAATTAGAATATTTTTAATAATAATTATATTTACATTCACATTATTATAACAAACAATAATGCAAGGAAAAATTGTATTATTTATTGTTCATATGCTAATACATTATAGTTGCAGGATGGCCATGAGAAGGCTGTAATTCAGTTCTCTCATCTATTTTATTATTCATCAGTGATCTTTTCAAAACAAAATGCAGGAAATTCATTTATATCAACAGATATTTCTTTGATCTCTCAAAAAAGATATTTACTGGAATAAAAAATCTCTCAATAAATATATGACAAGATTGGAAATCTTTTTCTAGGACAGAGGTTTTATTCCTCATCCAATAATGATAGTGTATTCAAAAATTTTCATCTTATATTCTGAATATAATCTTTTGCAATAATAGACTTAAGCACAATCCTATCCATGCTATTTAGGCATAAACTTGAATCATAATAATCTAATTTATTTTCCCCATTAAGCTAAAGTTACATCAAAATTAATTTCTAAGAATAATCTCCCTAATAAGCTGACTGCTACTACTATTGGAATTGTGATGCAAATAGTTTACAGCTTCCTTAGCATTAGCATATTCCGCTAGTGAATATTTTGCCCATGTTTGGAGAAAAAGTTTCCACACAAAACTTTTTACATGTTTGCAATGGCCTTCTGTTCTTTCACATATTCTTCTGCCAGAAAGCAGAAGAGAAGTTGCTTCACAGAAATTGTATAAGAAGCTGTTACGCAGAACAGATTTGTCAATAATCCAAGATATAGTTTCATCATCTAAGACTTGTCTCGAATCAAGATTCTTCTGTTAGATGTTGAAGATAGAATATACAATCAAAGAATTATCATTTTAAAAAATGGAATTCTAGTGATATTCCCAACACTTTTTTTTTCCAGATATCTAACAATAAAATCTGCTGGATTTGATCTTCCTAGATGGAATTGGAATTTTGTCAATAGATTTAGAACAACCTATGTTGTGTTTATCTGCTTTATAAATAGAATTTATAGCTACCAATTTATGTAACTATCGACAAACATAAACTATGAACCACATAATTAATTGCTGCCAAATCAATGGCTACAGTCGAAAATTGAAGAACTTTTAATAAAACTATTGATGAATATATTTCCTGGCTGGAATCTATGAAGATTCCTTTATGATATTTTGTTAATAGTTAACCTATCATTAAAAAAAAAAATCCACGTACTAAATAATAATAATGCAAGTCAATTAGAAAAAATATTACTAGTGAAATTTTTAATTATTATCTGATTTTAATCTTTTTTGTGCACAGCAATTCATTAATGCGCATTGTATTTGTAATGCTACATACATTATTTATATTATTTTGTAAATAATTTTTTTTTTTTTTTAAGTGTCATAGCATCGGCCGGGACGCGAACCCGCAACCCGGGCAACTGCCTGCAAGTGCAAAGCAGTCGCGCTGACCTCTCGACCACAAATAGTTCTTTGTAGTTTTTGCAAAAAAAACAAACAAACATAGTGATATGACTTCTTTTTTTATTTATTTTTATGGCAATTATTGCAAAAATTATTGTTTTAAAAAACATTTCATATTATTTTTTTTAAAAAAAAGTCCGTTGATTTAAAAGATTTTTAAAATAAATTTTTGAATGAATTTTGATATGTAAAATTTCAATTATTATAATTTTTTTAAATAAAAACAAAATTATCTTCATGCAAAACTACTATACTTTTAATTATAAATGAACAATGAAATCATCATTATTAATCACATTTTTAAACATTAGTTTATAAAAGAAATGAAACAGATAATATAATCAATATATATATTTTTAGTCTCATAGTATATATATATGCAAGTGTGTATAAATCAATTAAATTCAAGTACTATCTTAGTTTGTTTTCCTTCTTTATAATTGTTAATATTAAAATAAATATTTGAAAATAAAATTTATCAAAAATAATATTTATTTTGTTCAGGAGAAAAAAGATCTTCTAAAAGAATTAAGTTTTTCTTCTAGATCAGGAATCCTGCTGAATATTTTAAATACTCCCTATTCATAAAAATTTTTAATTATTAATAAGTGATAGGTACTTTTATAGGTCATTCTTTTTATAATTAGATATAGATTAATTTTGAAACATTTTCTAATTTTAAATCTAATATACCAAAATATAAAATTTATAAATAAACTTAATATTTAAAAATATTTAAATTATTTTTTTGAGAATTATTACATTTTATTAACTTCATTGGTTTTTATGGTATATTAACTTTATATATTTTTTTATGATGCATGGAAAATTCAATATAGCATTATTGGGAGAGGAGGGGGCTAAAAAGTACAGGATTTAATACATGAGACAAATGTTGGAATATGTATTTATACATATAAAATTTTAATGTTAACACAATTACTATCTCTCTAAACTAATAATATATGTGTGTATGTAAGCTGCAAGGTTATTTATTTATATCAAGAAATAAATAATTTCTATATTGTTGATACTAGATCTAATATTTAATGTTCAAATAAGATTTTAAAGCTCTGTTTGAAAATTACAAATTATAGAATTATTTTTTTGTCAATTATATATTATTTATCTTCCTTGATCAATTGAATTAATTATCCATTAAAATATTTTGTTTGAAAATAGATTTCACTTTTATTGCGTGCTTATTTTCAGAATTTTGTAACTAAAATATTTAATTTTACTTCACAATTGTCCCTCATTCATATCATATCTTATATTGTTTAATGATTATATGTTTCAAAGATAGATTGTAACTAAATAATATTTAGTCTCATCATTATTTCTACAATTTTTCTTGCTGGCACTTGGATGGAAGTAACAATAATTATTATTTATGTGCTTCACAATTAAGGAATTGTACAAATGAAATTTATGGTAATAAATCACTAAGATTTATATATTTAAATATTCACATTATTCCATGATAATGATTCCATTTGTTGGGAAGAAATAAGTTTATAGTTGGTAATCAAATGTGAAAATATTGAATATACCTTATAAAGTAATGTATATGACCTGATACGAAGAGAAGTTTGTATTATATCCTCATAATTAGCTATTCTAAAAGGAATTCACATTTTTCTTTTGATTTTAATATTATTTGTTAACCCTGTTGAAGATTATATTGGTAATATTCATAGATTTTAGTAGACTTTTAAAAAAAGATTTGATACTATGAATTATATGATTATTTATTTACTTTAATATTGAGATTAAATTAATTATCTGGTTTCCAATGATAATTCAGATATATTGTAAGTAGGAGTGGAGAGAAAAGAACTGCTCTTAGAAAAAAGATTACTATGGCGCATAAGTTACCAATAATTTATCTACACATTTTAAGAGTAAACAATTACTATAACCTATGAATTATAACAATAATTCATGAATAGTTTATTTTTATTTTATATATGACTAAAATTAAGAAAAAGTAAATTAATTGCAATTCATTAAAAATACTGATAAAGGATTTAAAAAGAAAACTGAATTTCATTCTTTTAAAATTTGAATTTTGATCAATGTATAAAACAAATATCGATGATCACAATAAGCAATGAAATTAATTAGCAACATTAAAATGAATTATAACATTTTTTCAATTCATTATATCTTGATTCCAAATTTAAAATCCTATCTATTACAGCAGGGGTCCCCAACCTTTTTGCACTTAAGAGCACATTCTATTATATCAGACAGGTGGCGGGCACTATTTATTTTTTCAATGTAAATTTATAGTTGGATATTGTTAATAATACACCTAATGTACAAAAAAATATTTATTTCAAAACTAAAATTTTAACATGTAATTAACATTTATATTTTTATGCTGTAAAAGTATAGTATGCCCTACAATTTGATTACAATATAATAAAATAATTTATAAGAAATTTTAAAAATTAAATTTATTTGTATCAGATAAATAATTTTTTATTGTGTTCGGATAGCGGCGGGCACACGTAAAATGATCTGCGGGCACCATGGTGCCCACGGGCATAGAGTTGGGGACCCCTGTATTACAGTAATGCAACACAAATAAAAATTATGCTATTCAAAATAAATTCATTTTTTATTACAAAAAAAAAAAGATATAACAGTTTCCATTGCAAATGTTTGCAAAATAAATGAGCAACTTGTTCAAAATACATAAATATTTATATAAAAATAATAATACCTCGAAATTCTGTATGTGAAAGTGGTTGTGGTACAGAAGTTACATTAGGGACTGGAGAAGGGGGAGGGGGATGTTGATATGCTCCTGGAGCTCTCTGATAATTTGAAGTTTCTCTAATAGGTGCTTGGTAGCTTGGAGGTGGCATCCTAGTCTGATTATATGTAGGAGGTGGCAAAATTGACGGTGAATAAGTTTGTGGTGGAGGAGCTTGATGAAATGTAGGTGGTGGTTGTTCATATACTTGAGATGTTGGATGCCTATAATGTTGAGGATCTTGATATTCTGTAGGAAGTGACTGGTCATAATGGTAATTTACTGATGTATCAGGTAGTCTTTGCTGATTATCATTCCAGGAAACAACAGGTCTTCGAGAATTTTGGTACTTAAAAAAAAAAAAAAAATTATATTTTTAAAAATTTGCATATCAAAATGTGGTGTGTATATATACATTTGCTTTTATATGGGATAGATGAATTTATATGTGTGTACACAATATATGAGTTGAACAAAATAACAGAAACACCTATTCTATATTCATATCATATTTTGATATTACAAAGTAAAGAAAAATAATTAAATGCCTTCCTAAATGTTTTTCTTTTACAGATAAAATATTAAAATGGAAATAAGCATTATTTGATGGCAATTTTCTAACCCACCCACCCCTCCCAAAAAAGAAAATGATCAGATTTCAGTTTAAAAGACAATTAAATCATTGATGTCTGATTAGAAGCACATTGGCAGCCTCAACAGCATTCAATAAAGAATAAAAATTAAAACATATTGCATAAAAACTAGAATTAAAAATGGTTGGAAAAATTAGCAGAATTTACAAAAACTGTAGCACAAATATAATGACACCATAGTTGAACAAATTGATGTAGAAATCAACATTTACATGTCCATTCCAATATTTACCAAAATAATATTCATAATGCAATAAGATGGAAACTGTAATACGATGAGTATTAGAATTAAATAATGAATACTAAGATGATATCATATGATCAATTAAATAGTTTATACTTTTGCTAACCACTGAAAAAATTTATGCTTGGAAAATATCAAAAACAAAGTTCTTTCAGCAAGATTGATTTGTACCATGGTAAAACTATAATGATTTAGACAACTGTAACGTCACATTCTCTTGGTCTAATCATTACTTTACATGGATATATTGCTGAAAATTTTGGGATCAGATTTATACTATAAAGCATACCATATTTCCAGATAAGACAATTTTCCAAAATGACACTATTCCAATTCATATACCTTATATCAGGGGTCGGCAACTTTTAGTGATGTTGTGCCGAATCTATGTTACAACGTTATTCCACATTCTGACATGGTCCAGTTATAATGGGCTTAGAAGTTTACTTGTAGCAGTGAAGCTATTGGTAGTGATTTAGAGTTTATATTTTTTGGCTAGTCTGATTGAGTTTTGAATTTGGAGTAATTTTGATTAAATTATATACTTTTGTAGTCCACTATAACAGAATCATATATTATTGGTCATTAAATATTTTAAAATATATAGGATCATATGTAAAAATTATGTTTGTTAAATTATATTGCATTTGGAACACATGCTTAAAATTTTATTTGTCATGGAGAAAATTCATCCTATTGGTGCTTAAAAAAATGTGTATTGTTTACAAAACTGCCGATTAATATATAGTAATTCAGAATAGGCAAAGTGCCTTTAATTTTCAAAGATTTAAATTTAAAAGCTGATTAATGAACTCTAGCAAAATAAAGCAAATAATTTTCTAGCATTCATCAAAAATATTTTAAAAAAACCCTATTTTTATGATATTAAAAATCAACTCGAAATTGGAAGTCTTCTTTTCTTTAATTAAAACTATGGATATTTGAATTTTTTTTCTCTGAGAAATTTGTTTTAATTACACAATAGACATTTAAAAAAAACAAAAAAACAATGAGTCCAACAGATATTATCAAGTCTCACATATTTGAGGACTTAATTCATGCATTAATCTGACTATCACTAACTATAAACTTTTTTTTCCCAGTAAATGTGCCAAAACATAAAATGTATTATTAAATAATTATGAATAGAAGTTTTTCAAATGAATTGATTGATATAATATTCTGCCTGAATATAAATTTACTCCAAACATGCAGTAGCACATAAAAGTATCAATGGACAAATGATCGTAAAAAAAAAAAATCCAGGCAGAATTAATCCTCCCTGGGAAAAAAAATATATTTCCTCACCACATAACTCTTATCTTTTTGAAAATAGCAAAGCTCAAGTGAGCATTCACTGAAAAAATTAGTAAATTAAACTGAATCGTGGTTTCCATTTACATGTGAGTCATATGTGCAAAATATAGATGATGGCACAAACATGTGTGCTGTAATTAAAATAGAATTTTTTATTATTTCAATTCAGAGTGCCATTAATAATTGTTCTTATATGCCACAGGTTGGCATGCATACTCTAGGTTGCCGACCCCTGCTTTTTACAATTAAATGTGGCTTCTCCAAACATATTTATATATTGTTGAACATTTATGGAATATTTTTTGAAAAAAGATTGAGTGTTCAATATCTTTCACTGATATGCTTTTGAGAACTTAAGACTTTCTCCATGAGGAATAAAACGTTATCCTCAAAAAGAGTTTCCAAACAATTTCATGGAACACTAGTGTTCCATGGAAAGTCAATAAGAATTCCATGAAAATTTTATAAAAGCCTCATATGATTTTAAATGCTGTACCAAGTTAAAATATGTTTGAATATGCTGAAACATTTTGGTGGGATGATCTGTGTATGCCCCATGCTAATTGTAATATCAGTAGTTGTTAACAATTCTTACGCTAAGCGGACAGCAGCTTTGCCAGCTAAACAAATATTATTCATGACAATACTTATTTTATAAACACATCATTGTATTATTTTGCTTAAATAGGCAAGTTTATTATTATTATTATTATAAGACTGTATTAGCACCTTTGAATGTTTTATTATAATAGATTTGAATTAAATTGTATATAAAATTTGTGACTTAGCATTTTTCATTATAATTTTTCTTTTATAATAATTATAAATTATTTCTTATTGCAATTACATTAAGTATTTATTTTGCATTACAGCTTTTAACTATTTTACACTCCATTTTAAATATTACAATCTTATTTATTTTGCAATCTTTAATTTTTGTTACTAAACATTTTATCAAATTATTTTTATTACAATTGTTTTTATATTATTGACATTCTTAGGACTTTCATTTCACTTTTACTTTTGTGTGTTGCAAACTTTTTTATAATACAATTTTTTTTTTTTTTTTATCACAGTTCTGACTAATATTAGTTTAAATATTATTTTAAAAATTACCCCGAATTCTGGGTTAAAGAGAGGAATTTTAAATCAAGGAAGAGCAAATACTTCTTCTGACACATCTATGATTGGGGGGAAAAAATGATTTCTTCAAAATTTAATATTAAAAAGCCAGTGTCATGTAAGAGTGTACCAAAAAGGAAATGCAATAAAAATTATTTAAATTGGGGATTTAGTAAATTGACAATGCAGATGTTCCTGATGAATTATGTGCTTTAATTAGTAAAATTGTAGTAAACAGTTCACTGGCTCAAACTAAACTTTTTAGGCAGTTAGAAATGAAACATACTAATTTCAAAGAAAAATATATACATTTTTTTAAAAGGTGATATGATTCATTAAAAAAAATCTAAACTTCAAGTGATTATAATTGCTAAAACTGTAAGTTCAACAGAGGCATCTTTTCATGTAAATTACCACATTGTACTTAATGGTGAAGCTCATATAATTGGAAAGATGCTCATTAAGCTTTGTGTAAAAGACACTGTATTATGCATGTTAAACAAAGAATCTGCAAAAAAAAAAAAAAGATACATTTCAATTATCAAATAATACTGTTTCACGCCATATCAAAGAACTTTCTGCTGACATAGAGAAAGAGCTAATTTATCGACTTAGACTTTGCAATGAATATGTATTGCAAATGGCTGAATCTGCAGATATAGCAGGGCTTACTGTACATACTGGTGTTTGTTATGTATTTGATAATAGTATAAAATCACTAAAACATCATATGATCACCATTTCTTATGCTTATACAAACTGTTAAAACAATAGCAAACTTCATATAGTAGCTAGTGCAAGCCTTAGTAATCAATGGAAGCAAAAAGGTTTCTGCATAAAATTCCTAACTAGTGCCTACTCATCCAATATTCCCAAAATAACTTATAGCTTTCATCAGTGAGGAGCCTTAAATCTGAGAGCATTGCACCTACATTGAATACTAAATCTTACACTGAGTGGCACTACTGTATGGAGAGTTTGCTACTATTTGACAATAATATTGAAAAAAATTTATATTTGTATAGATTGTATTCAAGTGATGGTAAGAAGGATGAAGTAAGAACCACAAAAAGTTATATTTTAGATAGGCAAGCGCTAGTAACAAAAATTTTTTGTTGGATGAAACCATAAAATTATCAGCTATGTAAAATCTCAATCACTTCAGATTATCCCATAAAAAACATTATTGAGACTTTTTGAACTATAGTTTTTTTGCATATCAAATAATTTAGGATAGATTTTCATTGAATTTTTAACAAATCCTTCATGGTTGACAAGTCTCGAATATTTGCTAATGCTTTTATTAAGTGAAATGAAATTAACTTATCATTATAAGTGAAGAATATTGCAATTTTTAATGCAAGAGATATCTTTTTTTTTTTCTGGATTTCTACAGTTAAACATGAATTTCTAAATGAAATAAATTCTAAAAATAAATGATGATGTTTCCAACATAATTTTAGAATACTTATAATCAACTCTTGGGGTTCGGAATCCATTTGCAATGACAGCTAAGTCAATAGACATAAGCATAAGTGATTATGAAAATTTAATTAATGACTCTGATTTAAAACAAAATATCAGAATTACCATTAAATGATTTTTGGACAAATTAAACAGAAGAATATTTCAATGTGTCAAAACTGGCTAATCGTATTTTGCTTACTTTTATAACATATTTATGCAAGGCAGGATTTTCTTATTATGCTGCAACCAAATCAGAAACAGATTCAATGCTATAATGGATATGAGAATTCAGATTTCTAATATTGTGCCTGATATCAAAAGAATTTGTAGTTCAAAGACCCAAAAACAGCCCTGAAGAAAATAATTTTACTATATACACACTGGTTTACTTTTCTATTTTCATTTTACATAATTAAAATTTGAGAATATTTGTTTTGTTTTCTTAACTTTTATATTTATTTGCTTAATTTATTTATTATTAATATCTATCTACCCTATAAAATAATACCCAAGGTATTTTATTAAAATTTCAGAATTTGTGAAGTAATCTGTCATACTAACAAATTTGGAAAATGCTGGTATAGACTAAATGATATTATACAATTTTATCAACATTTCTATTGCTTTGTTCAATTTATTGTTACATGTAAATGTATGTACAGGTGTATATATTTTTAGATTTAATAAAATATCTCATAATTATATATATATATATCATGTGCAGATAAATATTCATTACTGTATACAATTATTTATTATTAAAATTTTTCAATATTTTTAAGAATAATACAAGGTCTCTAAACTGCCATGGCATGGTGTTTAAAAAATAAAAAAATACTCATACATTGCTAAGATTGCTGCAAGCTAACAAGAATTTTTCATGGCTATTAAAGTTTTATAAAGTAATCCTCCAACTGATGTTAAAATAAATTATATTAAGAAAATTGCAAACAATGATAAATTCCACTAAAAAGGGGTCAATGTTATTGCTCAATTGTAACAACCTATTATCTAGTTATTCTAATTGATTTCAGGCAGAGATTTAAATATTGATTGAGAAATAATAAGTTAATTAAACTAATAAAAAGCATAGCCATTAAATAAAAAAAAAGAAGATAAAATCTTAAATCATGACGAAAAAAAGCATAATATTTAAAGAGTTAACCTACTAATTAAGCTTAATTTGAACAAAGACAAAGAAATTCTTATTCTGTGAGATTGGCTAAAAGTAAGACAAATTATTAAAAAAGTTTCTTTAAATTTTTGATAAAATCAAACTTAATCTTAACTTGGTGATTGATGCCTTTTTGACTTTCTTGATAATCCTTAAGATGTTAATGTAAATTAAAACAATAAATTGTGCTTAAGAATATGGGGGCTAAAATTCCAGCAGAGGATCTTTTTATGGGATTCCAAATCAATACCAAATATATCTGAGTCTCGTTTTATGCAGATTTTTTTAATGCAATTTTGAAGTTATATAATTCATGTTTCTTTTTAATATCTTTTTGTGTGGGTTTTCTTTTATGTGAGAAAGAAATTCATATTTCACTATATTTATTAGATATCAAGAAATTTAAATTATTAATAATTTATTTTGACTTGAAATACTTTTTTTTTCCAAAAATATAATGTTATATTAGCAGCTAATATGAATATGGCCTGAAGCTATTTAAGAATCTTAGCTTCTACATAAATAACCTACTTATACTTATGAGTAAATAATAATAATAGATTTATACTTACAAGTATAAAAATATCGCAATAAACATTCAAACTTTTAAAACATATTTTGTTAGATATAACAGAAATAAATATTCTTTTAGATTTTTAAAAATAACAAGTAATGAAGATTTTGTTGATTTTGTAAACTGAAAATAATCTTTCTAAGGATAATGTATAATCTTTTTGCTTTGATTGCGATCTCATTTTTTTAATATAGAAACAAAATGTAAACATTTAAAATTTATTTCAGTAGTAAACAAAAATATCTATCAAATGAAGACAAATTTATTATTTTCTGATAACTGAAATACAGCCTTATTATATACCTGTATCAATAAGTAATAATCATTTAATCATAGATTTTACATTGATGTGTGAGACAAAGAAAAACGTCAAAAAATGCTGAAATCTGAGTTTGCTGCAATGAACAACCTCTTGCATTATTTCTGGATATCGCAAGCTTTATAAACAATTAGTAAAATCATTGTCTCAAAGTTTAATCACCGGTTACATTGTCGACAGAAAATCATTAACACAGCACAAGACTAAAAGTAGCCGTAGAGTTGACAAAGATTATATTGTGGAAATGGGATGGAGGAGAATATGGGAAAATTTAGAGTGGGGAATGGAAAGCAAAGTGGCTAACAGGTTTCACTGGGCATAGTTGCTGAGATTCCTGACTCCGTTTAAGGAGAAGCCATAGTACATCACAATCACATGGCGAATTTGATTTCTTATCAAATAGCAATAATGATTAAAATATGTATGAAAAATGTAAAATTAAATACTGTAGTTAATAAAAAAAGTTTGTCTTATATCAATTTTTTTCAAATATTTGAAATTGTTTATTAGTCATACTTTATTTCCTTATTTTTTTAATGCGAATTTTAAAGTATTTTTTCCTTGTTGCTATGCTTTTATGCGACTTCTGAAAATTACAGAACATATCCCATATTTTTCAAGGTAAGTTATATCTATTTTTGTGCGATTTTTTTTAATGCGGGTTTTCTGCGGAACCTATCTACCGCATAAAACGAGATCCAGATGTATATATAATAACTTCACAAAAAAATACTAGTAAAATATATCTCTGCATTAATGCAAGGTGGCTAACTAGAACAATATTATAATCAAGTAATACCATTTGATAATAGGTGATACTTTGCCTTCCCTAAAAATTTATTCTAATACCTAAAATTTCAGCTACATCATAAAAGCATCATTTTCAACCTACACCAATCCATTTCAGAACAAAAATCCTTCCAAATTAAATTCACTTTCTTCTGATCCATATTTTCTCTTCTTCACATCAAACAATAAACTTTCTTATTTCATCCATCCATCTCATGCAAAGTCTCTTTCTGGGTCTTTCACAATCTTTTAGCATCCCATATAAGACTTCACCTGCCCATTTATTATTATCTTTTTTAGCAATATGTCTAGCTCAGAGCTCTGACACTTTTTTAACTGTTCAATAATGACAAATAAATACCTGTTTGTTTTTCCCAATATATATCCCACCACACTTCAAAGATCTAAAGTTTCTATATTGTCTTAGATTCAAATCTATAAATAAAAACGATTAAACATATTCATCAAAAATCTTCCTTTTCAAATACATAGGCATAGTTTCCTTTAATATTAAGTTATTTCTACCATATGCATTACATTGTTAATTTCTTCTAATTCATGATTATCAATTTTTATTTTTCTCTTCTAAGAATATCCATTGAATATTACTTTAATCTTCTTAGCATTTATCTTCAGTTCTACTTCCTTATTGTTATCTGATAATTCTTACAACATTTCTTGAAGTTCTGAAGTATTATTAGCAAAAACAACCACTTCCTTAGCTTTCCATTTTAATTATGAAATACTTCATGTAAAATGTTTTCAATAGTGAATTACCCATATCTATGTTAACATTCTTAAGTATCGCCATGTAATCTAATCATTAATTGCGGCATTTTGATATAAATTCTTCAGAATTTGACACTTTTTCATAAATTACAAATCCAAATTATATAAGTAGTTCACAATTGTTAGTCCTTTCTATAACTTCTCTCAAAGATTGGATGTGATTTATTTAAATAACTTTTAAATCCAACTTGTTTTTTTTTTTGTTGTTGTTGGTTTGAATCAAAAATATTCTGTAGAATAGTTGTAATTGTCTTGATAAAGATTTTGCATAGAATTGATAGAAAACTGATAGGTCTGTAATTTCTAAAACCTTGATCTCCTTTATTAAATATCAATATTACAACTATATTCATCCAATCATCTGATACTTTATCTTTTAGATATTTAGAATATAATTTTTCCAACAATTTTTCTATTTCTTCATATGCCTCACTTAAGATATCAATAACTCCATAATTCCTTGGAACTTTTTTCTTTTTCATAATTTAATTGCATATCTCATCTCTTTGTTTAAAATACTTTGAAATTAAGAAAATATAATAACTGTAATATTTTTTTTACTTATTATAATTCTTTATAAAATTCTTCATACACATTATTCCTTCTTTAATATTACCAAAATCACACTTTTCTTTATGTTTGCCGTAATATCATATAAATATAATTTATCCAAACTTCAAACACTTTTAGCAAACTTTATTTGTACATACACCTACGTTTCGACTGACCCGCAGTCTTCTTCAGAGTAAGGCTATTCTAAACGTAGGTGTATGTACAAATAAAGTTTGCTAAAAGTGTTTGAAGTTTGGATAAATTATATTTATATTCCTTCTTTATAGATTTAATTGCATTTCTCAACATTTCAGAAAATGTAATAATTGTAGAGATTATTTTTAAGATGTTATTTCTATTTTTAATAATAGTTCCATTTATTCTTCTAATTGCTATAACAACTTTCTTTCCGATACTAAAATATTGTTTATTCTTTTGAGATTTTTATTCTTTCTACTTGCTAATTCATAGATTTTTTTTTTTATATATCACTTTTAAGTCTTTTTCATACTATTTTTACATTATGAAGAAATGAAAACTATTATATCATTAAAACAAATAATAGTTTTGTCAAACTAATATTTAAAAAATAAACAAATGTAAAAAAAAACTATTATAACTCTAATACCTGTGAATGTGTTCTCATTAAATCCTGAGGTCTGGAGTCTTGCCAGTGTTGAGTAGATGGCACAGGATCATGCCACTGTTGAGTAGAAGGATGACTTCCTACTTGATTGTATGGCACATCGACACGAACTGATTGATCAGAATTCCAAATATGTGAAACTAAATGTAAAATAAAATTCATATTTTTACAATTATTATTAAAATGATTCATTTTATTAACAAATGATATATAAATTACTTACTGATAAAATAAATAAATGAATGGTTTATTGTGTTTAATATTGGAAATGACAAGGCTAGAAGCACCAGAACTTACGGGATATATATTCTTAAAAACATCTTGTGCCCTTTTAAAATATTAGCCAAGCCATAACAAAATGACTTTTGTATGCCCAGAAATAAATCACTACAAATTATTTTACTCTAATTAATTCAAATAAGATATACAATTAAAATTAAAAAGCAACTGGATTTAATACTTTTGCTAACTACAGATTATTCATAGCAAATTTCTTTAAGTACATGTATGCATGTGCATCATACATAAATGTATACACACACTCATGTTTAACCTCAATATCTGTATTTCAATGCAGAGATGATAATAACTAAGACAAATAATTTAAATAAATGGCATTTCAAAATTAACTGATTCTCACCAGATCCCTGCTAAATATTTCCACAACACCAAGTTTGAATTAACATAAACACTCTGAAAAATGTAAAATAATTATATTTACATTTTTAATTAACTAGCCTTTCTTAAAACCATATAGTAGATCACCTTTAAATCATCATTCATTTGTAATAAAAAAAAAAGATATAAACTGATAGACAATTGTGATCTCAAAAGCATGAAAATCTGAATTATTGAGAATATTGATAATCTTTTCATTTATTTTAAGTATTCCTCCATTAACATTATTATTCTGGATGACCAAATATTTTTACAAGTTTTTATTTTAAAAATTGTAAACTACTTAACTGTCAAATGTTTTGCATCACAATGAATAGAATAAATGTTAATACTTAACAACAATTCAGAAAAAATTAGATCACTTTTAAATAACAAATTCAAATTTATTTATTAAAGTAGATCTATTCTATTTTGCCTAAGAAAATCTAACTTAAAAAATAATCAACAGAAGCAGTTATCTATTTAAAAAGCCAGTATAACTTAAAATATGTATAAAATACTATCTTCTCTCTTTAAATTCTTCATCAGATCTCTAGTTAAAAGTTTTAGATTAAGATTTGATATCTAGTTTTAAAGATTATTATAGATTCCATACTATCAAAATTTGCAAGAAAAATCAAACCATAATAATTTTCACAATTCAATATATTTCAAATACAATTCGATTTATGTCCAATAAAATAGATTGTATTATTAACTTTTTAGAAGATATGTGTCATTAGAGCACCAAAGTAATGGACTGAGCACACCTACTTTCTATATAAATAGGTGAAGCTGAAGCGGTTAAATCTGAGAACGTGAAGCTATTCAATACTTCACTGATTAAGTCCACAATACCTTCGCATTTTCAAGCGCACACTCTTGAGGTTTATTGCCTTAGTAAATATTACTTATGTAATCAATGTGCGTTAAATAAATTTATAATTACAACTTTAAATTATCGTAATAGATTTCTAACTATAAGATTGTTCCATTGACTTGTTATAAATGGAAAGATTTTGCGAGTACTAATTGGTAATAGGAATTGTGGACTTAATAAGTGAAGTATTGAATAGCTTCACGTTCTCAGATCTAACCGCTTCAGCCTCCCCTATTTATATAGAAAGTAAGTTGAAGTGAAGATGGGTTCTCCTCTTTTCTTCCAAAACATAAGCTTGTGATTAAGACCTGTAGAGGTCCCTACCTTCGCATTTTCAAGCGCACACTCTTGAGGTTTATTGCCTTAGTAAATATTACTTACGTAATCAATGTGCATTAAATAAATTTATAAAAAGCTAATTTATATATCTTTTTCTTTATTATGCCGATAAAGACTAAACTTATAAATGTGTAACTTTTTTCCAAATCTAAATAATTAATAGTAGCATATAAGTAGATAAAATGATTATCCAATTGTATACATCCATAAGTTATCATTACACCATATAGGTCTATAAACCAAAATGCATCATTATCATTGCTACCAATGCCTGAATCTGCCTTTCCCAAATAAATCATGTTCTATAACCTAGCCTAGATTTGAATCAGGGTATATTGATGGTAAGGAGGCATTGATAATGAATGACCATCGATAAGTTATGGCTTCCTTCGATCACAAAGCATCCTAAAAAACAAATATATTTATAAAGATTGATAAAAATTGAAATAAGCATATGATGTGTGCTATATGTGTGTGTATACTTATGTATACACAAAATACGTATTATTAGACATAATATTGTAATACATTAAAGATCAGCCTTTTCAAGCTATTGTGCATGCGCTTTTTGCGAGTGTTATAATTGTAAAATTTTGACGGTAAACTAAATGTAGGTGTGTGGATGTCAATGGCATTGACAATATTTTATAAAAGCATTAGTCTGATTAAATAGTAATTAATGGAAAAATTATAAATTAACTTATCAAGAAAGTTAGATGAATCTGACCAAAGGATTAAGATAAAGTAAATAAAGCCAGTGCTTAAAATAGGCAATTCTAAGGTAATTGGGTTATCTGATCAGGGATCGAATATTGTAACTAAAGAGATGACCACCATGTAAATAGCAGATGGCCAACCAAGGGAGTCTACAATAAAAACGAGAGTTTAACATCTTGAATAGAAATGGAGACAGTATACCTACTAAGTAGAGCTCTTGAAATGCAGATGTGCCATTTCCTCGGGTGCCCCAGTTTACCTCCAGACGTTCAAAAGTAATCTTAGAAACTGTAAACAGTTTGTATTGATCTTTTGTTATGCCTTCAGACCCTTATTGTTATTTATATATTTGTGTGATATATATATTTACAATCCAGCAGGCAATAGAGTGCTGCTGGACACAGTCTTGATTACGAACCTCAACGGACTAATCCTCAGCAAATTGCGAAATTGTCAGTAATAACAATTAGCGCATTGACAGTTGATTATGTAGGTGTCTAAATTGTTTTCGTTAATGGATAAATTACTAAAAAAAAAGATTTTTTTTGCTAATTGACTAAGTCCGTAATGCAGCCGGCAATATCTGAATTTGATGTCAGAGAGATGACCCATGTACATTCAACAAATAGAGAAACTTTTAATTATTAACAGAGTAAAGGTCAATAAATGTAAAACAGCGACCATATTGTGTTTTGTTGGAAAAGGGGTTATCCAAATTGCAAATCGGCTTTGCGAACCCCAAACCCCGGAAGAATTAACATTTGAACAGATCAAAGACTGTTTGGCCGACTATTTTAATCCACGTGTCTAGACACATCGCCAGACTCCACTTCAGAAATCACCGACAAGGCAAGAATGAGCGAACACAAGATTATGATAGTGCCCTGCATGAACTCGCAAAAAACTGCGTATACGACTCATACCTGGAGGAAGCTCTCCTTGAACAATTTTAATGTGGTATGAACAGTGACAGCCTGAGACAGCAATTATTGGAAGATAAGGATATCAATTGTACAAAAGCTATCAAATGTGGTATAGCTCATGAACTTGTGTTATAGCAAGCTAAAGAATTTGAGGCCATGAAAGTAGTAACAATGATCCTCATGAAATTCACAAAGTTAACAAATCTGAAAGGATGCCTGATCAAAGTGGAATAACTGATATTAAGAAAAGTTGAATAAAGTGCTTTTGTTGCGGAAAATTAGGTCACATAGCATGGGAGTGTTTTATAAGAACCAACGTTGTAAACACTGTAATAAAGATGACCATTTGCAAAAAATGTGCCGAAATAAAAAAAGTCGATAATTATACAAAAAATAGTAGCCAAGAGTGCTTTACTAGAAAACCTAAGCAAGAGGAATTTTCAGTGGTTAATAATGAGTCTTTGGACCAATCACAAAAATTTGAAATGACTGTCAAAATTTACAGAAAACCCCTTTCGATGGAAATTGACAGCGGTAGTGGGTGTCTTTACTTTCCTTTAAAGATTGGAAAACCATTGTGGCAGATATGAGACAGTCACCTAGACTTATGCATATGAATCTGAGAGCTCAAGACGTCAACGGTAATGCTATAAAAATTAAAGGAGTAATTCAGGCTCCAATTACTTCGAACAATGCAATAAAAATAGTTACATTGCCGTTATATATAGTCCACACCCTTATAAATCCCCTCATTGGCTGTGATTGGTTTCAGTAACTTGGAATAAAAATTGCTTGGGTCAAAAACATTGACATTGAAAAAAACATCAGACACCATTTTCCTAAACTTTTTGATGGAGAACTGGGAATGATAAAAACAGACCAATGTCATTAGAATTATCACCTGAAGTAGTGCCTATAATTTGTAGACCGCGAAAGATCCCGTACGCATAGAAAGAAAAAATAGTGGAGGAACTAAAGCAATTGGTTAAAGAGGGCATGCTTGAACTAACAGTAGAAGATGGGTGGGCTACTCCATTGGTTGTAATAACCAAGACAAACGGAGATATGATTGTGCAGCAATTACCACATATCCATTAATAAAGTATTAAACAAACATATACCTTTCACAATTCCAGAGAAATCATAGTGTCATTGCAAAAGCCTAAATATTTTTCAAAATTGAACCTCAATGCGGCCTTCCACAAAATCCCAGTGACCAACAAAGCTGCGAACATTCTAACACTTACTACACACATAGGAACACTTACTACACACATAAATTTATTTAGATGCAAACATCTTCCATTTGGTATAGCTTCAGCACCCAGTATATTCCAAACAAAAGTGGAGACTCTTCTAAGCGGACTCGAAAGCGTCATTCTCTTCTTTGACGATATATTGGAATGCTAATTCAGAAAATCAATTGAGCACTTGTATCTCAAAAGTTTGCCAAAGACTGGAAAAATTTGGAGCAAAATTAAATGCGAAAAAATGTATTTGGAAGGCTACTAAAATAAAGTTCTTGGGTCACATAGTGTCAAGCTCAGGAATAAGCCCCTCCCCTGAAAAACTCAAAGCAGTATCGACTCAAGAAGACAGAATAACATAAAACTACAGGCTTTTTTGGGACTGGTCAACTATTTCGAAAACTTCCTGGATGGCAAAGCACACATAGCAAGGCCGCTGTATAATTTATTAAAAAAAAAAACAGAAATGGAATTGGGAAGCAGCAGAAGAGCAAGCATTTCTGCACACCAAAGCTCTTCTCACATCCAATAAACTACTGATCCAGTATGACAGCAAGCCTGAGATAACTGTGATAACTGATGCATCAGAAAAATGGCATGGGGGCAGTAATATGCCATCCATCCCACTCCGGTGAATGTCCTATAGCATACGCATCTCGCACCTTGTCCAAGGCGAAAAAGAACTACTGCCAGCTATACAAAGAAGCCCTTGCCATAGTGTTCGGAACTTGTAAATTTCACCAATATCTCTACGGACGTCTTTCCCAATTAATAACCGACCATAAGCCACTCTTGGAAATTCTAGGCATGAAACAGATGGCTGAACATTTAAGCCCTCGTATGTTGAGATGGCTTAACAAACTCGCAGGTTATAATTATAGCCTCGAATACAAAAAAGGCATAAAAATCGGTCATGCCAATGCATTGTCACGAATGCCAGATCAGCTCGAAAAAGAAGTAAACGATGTAGAAATTATATCAATGCATTAAAACGTGAGATGCCTAATAGCGCAAAGGTAGCCACATGGACCAGAGAAGACGCTGGCTACAGATAAATCATGGAAAAAATCAGCAAAGGTTGACCAAAACAAAGACCATCTTTCTTGCACACACAGCTATGGAAAGCTTGAGAACAACTGTCCATCTGCAAAGGCTGTACACTCAGATGTGACCAAGTACTAATTCCTGTAAATGGCAGGTTGCAAATACTTAATGTATTACATGAAGGTCATCCGGGCATTGTAAGGGCGAAAGCGTTAGCTCATAATTGTCTGGTGGTGAAAAATTAACAGTGACATAGAACAATGCATAAAAAACTGTAAAAACTGTCAGTCGTATGCAAATGTACCTTCAACCAAATTCGAGTCTTGATATGAAGCAGACAAACCATGGCAGAGATTCATATTGATCACTGTGGCCTTATTCAAGGACAATTATTTCTCGTAGCAGTGGATGCCTATTCAGGATGGGTCGAATATAAAATAGTTAAGAACACTGGTTCGAGTGAAATCATTGACAAACTGATGGAAATGTTTGCATATCACGGTCTCCCAGAAACCCTAGTATCCGACAATGGCACAGGCTTTACATCAGAAAAGTTTGCGTACTCGATGCACGAATGGGGAATTAACCATATATTTACTCCACCTTACCACCCCCAATCAAATGGACTGGCCAAAAAAAACTGTGCAAAATTTAAAGTCCACAACCAATAAAATGGGAAAACAAAGTCTGCACGAAACTGTCTTCAACACTCTTCTTTATCAAAATTCTACGCCTACAGCTAAGTCGGGAAATCATAGACTGCGAACAAAGCTCGACAAAATTATACCAACGAAGGACACCAAAGTACCTTCAGGCATAAACTACAAATTTTCACCACAAGATCGCATATGGGTTAGAAATAATCAGGACAGATTCTGGATAAAAGTGGAAAATTGTGCGACATCTAAGTAAGCAGGTAGTTGCCATGCGAATGGAGGACGGAAGAGTGCTACGCAAACATATAAATCCATTGCATAAAGACGAAAGCATACAACAAACCCCACAGTCATTTCAGAAAAATAACGCTCCAGACACGGAATCGGATATCCCCCAACGTTCAATGAGGGAAAGAAAAATTTCTTCCCACATCAGTGATTACATGCTAAGTTCAGAGAACAGTAAAAAACTAAAACGCTAACCTCTGAACTTGGAGGAGGTATGCTAAATGTGTGTGTATATTTATGTATACACAAAATACATATTATTATAATTCTAAAATTTTAATGGTAAACTAAATGTATGTGCGTGGATGCCAATGGCATTCACAATAATTTTATAAAAGCATTAATCCGATTAAATAGTAATTAATGGAAAAACTATAAACTAACTTATCAAGAAAGTTAGATGAATCCGACCAAAGGATTAAGATAAAGTGAATAAAGTCATTGCTTAAAATGGACAATTCTAAGGTAATTGCATTATCTGATCAGGGATCGAATATTATAACTAAATGACCACCACGTGAACAATGGGTGGCCAATCAAGGGAATCTACACTAAAAACGAGGGGATGAAACAGATCTTGAATAGAACGGAGACAGTACCCTTGCTAAGTGAAGCTCTTGAAAGGCAGAATGTGCCATTTCCTCAGGTGCCCCAGTTAGCTCCTTCATTTAGCCTTATGGAGAAGTTTACCTCCAGACATTCAAAAGTAAACTTCGGAAGTGTAAACAGGTCGTATTGATATTATTATTATTTCATTATGCCTTCGGGCCCTTATTGTTATTTATATACTTGTGTGATATATATATATTTGCAATCCAGCAGGCAATAGAGTGCCGCTGGACCACAGCAATGTGTATACTCATTAAACCAGTTACTCCATTATATTATATATATTAAATGTTTGACAACTTTAAATATCTATTATTATTGCATTGTATCTATAAAATATTTTATTAAATTGTAATTTTTTGGAAGATATTCTAAAATTAAAGTAAAAAAAAAAAGATAATGAAAATTAGCTATTAAAAGTTATAAATTATTTTTTTATTAATAATAAAATCTATTGGTTTTAAAAAACTATCTAAATTCTCTCAAGTCAATTACAAGTATAGAAAATAATTTTTAAACTATATTTAATTCACTATTTGACTACTGATCATTTTTCATCAATTAATTTATGATTAAGATCTATGCTAATCATAATTACACATAATATAATGTATACTAAATTCTTTGCCTGAAGCTATCTAGATAAATTAAGTGATAGAGTATTATAACCAAGCAATATCATTTGATAACAATTGATGGTACTTTGCCATTGCTTACCATTCCCTGATTTTAATATCTTAGTTTTACAATTAATTATAAATTTTAATAAGCCCAAAAATCTTTAAGATATTTAGTTTAAAAACAATCAACAATATTTATGTTCAAAAATCAGTCAAAAATTTTAACAATATACATATGACACACAAAAGACAAAATTATTACCAATACACAAAATAAAACTTATAAGACACACACACACAAAAACAATTTATCAAAACCAAACAACCAAAAATCTAGCATTTCTAAATGAGACTTTTTGGAAATCAGTAAAATAATAATTCAAGACAAAGACTGTGAAGCAAAATCAAATCCTCACTTTAAAGACAATCAATTAATATTTTTCAATAACATAAAGTACACAAATATTTAAAATTAAATAAAAATTATAATTAAAAATAGAATAAAAAATGTTATACTTTTGTTAATAATAATCAAAAAATAATGTAATTTATATATATTGTAATAACATTTACTACGTCCAAATTAATGGTTATAAACAGACCTAAAATTTTTTACTGGTTTATCAATATAACAAATATTATTGATTATTACTAGTATTGTTGTTATGCTTACAAATAATATTTTTTGAAGTGATATGATTGATAATATTACCATATAAGGTGAATTATTAAATTGATCCATGATGACTTCTTGTACGTATTTTATAAATAAAGTGTTTTCAAATACATGTATAATTTTTTTTGTTGTTGCGGTTTATATTTAGTTATAAAAACACATACATAAAATTAATTTAGAAGAACAAGATATAGAATAAAAAGGGATAACACTAAGAATAAATTATTTAAAAATAGTATTAGTATAGGAATAACTTTATTAGGGTATATAAGATTAAAATTACACTTAATAATGATAGAAAAGTTTAAAACTGTATGTGTGCATGCATGAATGATTCTAGTTCTTGAATGTATTTAAATTTAGAAGTGTATAATAATAAAACATTTAAGTAAATTATTATTGGTAATAATATATTAATTATAATGAGAACTTAAAAATAAATAAATAAAATCATTTATTTTAATATTTACAATATAAAAATTTATTTGTAAAATAGTACCATGTAATTTTATTTTATTAATATAATATGATATTTAAAATATTTTAAAATATTATTTTGTAATTTTAAAACAATTTTACTGCAAATTTGGCACTATAAAGACTTTCAAAGATAACCTGCTACATATAATATCCTGGCAACAATGATAAAATTTTCCCATAAAAAGCCAAGAGTGAAGAATTTTGAGCAAAAATGAAGATCTCATTAATCATGTGATGCAAACCTATAAGTACACCTATGTGTTAAGAATTGTATAGTCTTCTTTATTAACTAAATGCAAGTGAACCATATTAATCTTAATTTTTAAAGTTAATCATAATGGCATTTTGCAGGACTATGATAATGGAATAGAAAACCAAATAAACATTTATCTTCATGGCAAATGCACTTGAAACTGTCCTTAATGAAGAACTAATTATCTAACCACTTTCATCATCTTGTAATGCACCTTAAAAAAAATGAAACCTTAACTTGAATTTAAATATGAAAATTTAAAACTATATGGAAATGCTACTTTTATTTAAACCATGTTATTCACTTATCTAGTCTCCAAAATTGTACTTGATAGTTTCCTGGATAAACACCAATGTAGTGGGATAATTATCGTTAAAATAACAAATTTTGACTAATGACTTTTATCTTCATCTGGATAAACACGTTTATATTGGTTAATTACTAATAAAATGAATTTTTAACTAATGGATTTTATCTTCAAAAATAATTTGAGAAAAGCTCAAATGTATGAATGCACTCCTTTAAGATATTAATAATTATATTCCACATCTAAAAAATAAGGCAACTTACTGTGATTTTCTGAAATAATTTTTAACTCACTATTATTGAATTCAAAGCATTATTTATTATATAACACATACCAAGAAAATAAAACTTGGGAATTTTAAAATATTTTAAATTCACCTGTACTGGATTGTACTTAAAAAGCTGAAACTTTGTTAATAATTACTCTATTTGCAAGGATAACCTAAAACACTGAAGGATTTAATATTTTCAAATATTTTGAAAAAATATTCCAGAATATTTTGAATTTTTAAAAGAAAACTTTTGTATTAATTTTAAATTATGAAGATATATTATTTCTTAAATTTGTTTAAGTGTTAGAATCTTTAACTGAGATTTAAAATTTATATCTGTGCTAGAGATAATTTCTAGTTTCGAAAATGATTAGTAATAATCATTAATGTATTTATCTGAAATGGATGGCGTCAAAGTTGTGAGTGGAGGAAGTTTGACAATGGTTAATGAAAATGTAACAATATCTAGTTATCTTGTTCAGTAAGAATTCTTACAAGGAAAAAAGATATAATAAAAATTACAGATAGTATATTAAATTTATGATTACCATTTAGTATAAGTGTGTGTTATTGATTTTTGTACTTATAATAAGACCAGTTGTTAATATTTAAAGTTAATTAATAATTAGTTACATTTAATCATAATACTTGACATTTTTATGTATTATTGGTCATAGTTAAGATATTTTATAAATATTATCTTTCTTATTTATCCACATAGGTACTCTCAGGTCTTTTATAAAGATTATATTGTATATTCAATTATACTTATGATCCTGATACTTGTATAAATATTATTGATCAATTGAGTAAACTCCTAACAAAATTGTATTATCATTTTATTTATAATATAGCTTGATTAGCCTCTTATGGAATGCCATCAGTACTTACTAGAATCAGATTAATTAAAGCCATACTTTAAGTAGAATTATTGTAAATTGGGTTAATTTTTTTTTTGCTCTTTTGTAAAATAGCTAAGTTTATAAGTCGGATACCTAGAGGAAACCGAAATTTATTATAAAGATGCAATAAAACATTCTTTTTATTTTGTTTATAATTAAGTTCATTGAAATAGATCTTAACAACTTTCTTCAATAAAGTGTTTTGTTTTACATCATGTCAAGATACACTGTACATTTAGTTAGTATTAAAGTAAGAATCATTTTCCAATAATTAAAAATCTCTAAGAATATTTATAATCATTGCAGAAAACTTGTTATTATTGTTATTTTGTTCAGTTAAATATTTTTTTTAATTATCTGCTCTTTGTCTTTAATTACTTAATACTCATAATCTATTAATTTTATATGGTCACATGATTTTATAATTATTATACAAAATATTGTTCATTATTTTATACTTAAACCATCTTCACTTTAATATTTAGTTACTTAAGATATGAATTAAATACAATAAAATGGCCTTTGGTATTCAATCTTATCAATAATAACAATTTATAATTTCAAAGATTTAAAATTTTAAATATTACTTACTACATTTTAATATTATAATCCTGAGATAACTTTAAAGTGAATTTATTGTGAAAGCTTAAAGAAACTCATTAACCCAAATATAAGAATGTTATAGGATTTATTTATTCTTGTAAATTCAGTTGTACTTTGTTGTAGTAGAACCCTGAGATGTGATTAGTTATAAATACATATTTGTCGAGTGCTTCTTTAAAATAAATATTTATTTATTATAGTCTCGTAAAGTGATCATACAAGTAATTAAAAGATTAAGCTCAACCTTATACAATCGGTAATTAGTCAGAATCATTTTAGCATTCATTCATCATTTGCTTATAGTATAGTCTTTGAAAAAATAAAAAAACAAGCTGATATACAGAAAATATTAAATATGTCAATATTCATTTAAATATATCAATTTAATATATTTTTTCTTTTTGCTAAAGACCAGAAGAAAAAAAACATTTTTAAATATATATATTAGATTTAATATATTTAATTATGATTATTATAATAATAATTAAAGCTATAATTATTTATTAAACGCACAGGAAGTATATGTAAATACTTTTAAGACAGGCTTTAACCTGTATCATATGCGCCTTAAAATTTATAATAGTCAAACAATATCTTTAATTGCCAATAGAGGGACCTCTCAAACCACGACACAAATAGCAACTTTTATAAAGATAAGAGCGGCTGTCTTAACTTTAACCTAACTTTAGACTTATATAGGCTAATCTGAAGCATCTTGATTTGGGAGCGTGAAGCTGTTATTCTCTCCACTGTTTAAGTCCAATATTTCCTTTACAAACCTTCGCGAAACTTGCAATTTACGAGTTAATAGTACGATCTTTATACTGGAAATATATAACCTATTATAAAGTTGTAATTATTTATTAAGTGCACAGGAAGTGTATGTAAATATTTTTAAGACAGGTTTTAACCTGTATCTTTAACCTAATTTTCCACTT
Source organism: Epiperipatus broadwayi (assembly GCA_028023455.1). NCBI lineage: Eukaryota > Metazoa > Onychophora > Udeonychophora > Euonychophora > Peripatidae > Epiperipatus > Epiperipatus broadwayi. The sequence continues at coordinate 1,657,378 of JAQFVV010000139.1, read as the reverse complement.
ATATAGGCCAATCTTATCTTTATAAAAGTTGCTATCTTCTGTCGTGATTTGAGAGGTCCCTCTATTGGCAATTAAACATATTGTTTGACTATTATAAATTTCAAAGCGCATATGATACAGATTAAAGCCTGTCTTAAAAGTATTTAAATAATAATTAAAGTAAAGTATTTAACAAATTATATATAAATATATAGATAAAAGAGAACTGGATTTATATAAAATGCAAAATTAGGTAATATTTAGATAGTAACACAATATATACTTTTTTTATTTAGTTCTCTGAGGATGTAAATTGAAATGTTGAGATTATTTAATAAAATTAAACCATTTCAAAATCAAATGCTCAAACATATTAATAAATAAAGAGCAAAAAACAGGTTAAATAAAATATTTGTTTATTATTTTTAATTACTTGTTTTATTTCAATTGATTTGAAAGAGTTTTTTTTTAAACCAATGACATTTTATCACCAAATATTTGTAATTTAAACTTTCGAAGAAATTATTGATATTTTAGAATTGTTTTTTTTTTTTAAAAGCAGCAACAACTCAAGATAAAAACTGAATCCCATACTTTAATTACCTCTGAAAGCTGAAACTTCTAAATCACTAAACAATCTCCCCAATGATCTTCTAATAAATTCCTATTATATTTCATTTCAAGAGTGGTAACAGATTGTCTTTACAACATTTACTCAAAACTTTATGAGCTGTTGAATACACAGCAAACAAATATACAATGTGTGATAGATTTCATTAAGTAAGGCATAAAATATTTTATAAAAAAAAAAAGTCTTAGATAATCATCAAGAATGAAGCAAGGTTTTCAAGGACTTTCTAGAAAAACATACTATTACACCTAATAATGGTTCAGACATAGACACAAAGAAGTCATCATTGAAATAAAAATGTTGGGTTGAAATGCTAAAGAGAAAAGTATAGAATATGAAACTACATTAACTTTAAAATGAGAATTTTTTCAAATTTCAGTTATATGATATACAGAAAAAATGGCGAGAATAGTTTTGTAATTTCCTGAAACATTATAAATACAAAAAGTCAAAGACGAAAGCATTAAAACAAGAATCAAAAAAGATGCATTCAGCTCCAGACACATCATCTAAAATTCAATTTATGATACTCATTTTCAAATTCCTAATTCTATTTACAATATTTACATAGTATTGTAAATCAATACAAATGAATGCTAGAGTATTTCAGCAGTGCTAATTGTATTTACAAACACAAAGCATAGGTGAAAAGTAACATTTTCCCTACTAAGCTGCAAATTGATAAGTATATTATATCCAGACTATGTAAACATTAAGCACGAATTTAAATAGACTAAGATCTTAAATGCTAATAAACAAATATTTTGTGTTTCATATACAAAGCATGAATAATAAATAATCAATTTACACTTTGAAAAAACAAACATAAATTGATTATTTATTAATTGTGTTTTGTATACAAAACATAAAATATGTTTATTTATTAGCTTTTAAGATCTTAGCTTATTTAAATTCACACTTCCTGTTTACAATAGTCTGGATAACAATATACTTATCAACTTCAGCTTAATAGGTAAGAGGTTATCTTTTATCTATGCTATTTTATTCAGACTTTGCATTTGTAAAAGTAGCATAGCTGACATACCCTAGCATTGGTTTATGACAATTTACTATATTTGAATTTCAGTTAGCAGTATGCAGACAATGCAATGATTTACATAATATTATACACGTTACATTTGTCATAAAACTTACTTATTTATTATATTGCAATTATTTTTAATCAACTGAAACGTAAATCTAGTCTTGGTAACATTAATATTTTTTGAAGTTATTTTTCATTACAAATATCTTTTGTACTTATTTTTCATTATAAATACCTTTTGTACTTTATCTCACCCAATGAATTTCCTGTTTTTTAAAATTGTAAACATTCAATAACGTTCATATTCTTAAATAGTTAAATATTATTATATGCATTCATGTATGTTAAAACAGGCCAAAACTCACTATAATATATTGCCACACACAGGAAGCTAGAGTAATCAATGGGCGCCGGAAGGTTTGTGCATAAAATCACCATCTAGTGCCTACTCATCCAATATCCCCAGACTAGTTTCTGGCTTATGGCCTTCGTCAGTGAGGAGCCTTGGATCTGAGAGCACTGCATCTAGATCTTAGGATCTAATGCAACCCTCCAGCAACCACCTTTTATCTCCATTTAATTACAAAACTATGAGTCTTAAACTGAAAACACCTTAATGTTTCCAATCCAAGCCCATTAGCTTATATAGTCATATGGGTCTGAATCCAGTTCAGTACCCATACATTTTGGTGTCTTTGGTTCTTTAATAACCATAGTGCTTGGATTGAAAACATTAAGGTGTTTTCAGTTTAAAACTCATAGTTTTGTAATTAAATGGAGATAAAGAGTGGTTGCTGGAAGGTTGCATTAGATCCTAAGATCTAGATGCAGTGCTCTCAGATCCAAGGCTCCTCACTGACAAAGGCCATAAGCCAAAAACTAGTCTGGGGTTATTGGATGAGTAGGCATTAGATGGGGATTTTATACATAAGCCTTCTGGCGTCCATTGATTACTCTAGCTTGCTATGTGTGGCAATATATATAGTGAGTTTTGCCTGTTTTAACAACAGTTATACACAAGAATAAGAGGATGTGGTCATGTGACATTCATATATGTGAATGTACAAGCATTTTTGATTATTTTAATAATAAAAGTTCATTAAAGTTTATGATATAGCCTTAAAAAAAACATTATGCTATATAAAGAAAATGTAAGCTATGGCAAACCATCACAGGTAAAAAACAAATGTTATCATTTGGTTATTGTACCAATTACATAGATATCAAAACTAGTCATTTGAAATATATATGTAATATGATAGTGGTCATTGTAAATATTATACATAGTTTCATAAAGATGATATATATTTAAAATGAAATGTAAACTTGATGGTAGCATTTCTAACTTCAAATAATTAAAAGCAAGAATGAAAATTTCATTTTCTTAGCTTTAAACCACTAAACATCACATAATCATCATTTCTTAAGCTTGCTCATAACTGTTATTAAAACAGGCAAAACTCTCCATACAGTAGTGCCACTCAGTGCAAGCCAGAGTAATCAATGGATGCGAGAAGGCCTGTGCATAAAATCCCCATCCAGTGCCCACTCACCCAATATCCCCAGACCAATTTCCAGCCCATAGCCTTCATCAGTGAGGAGTCCTAGATCGGAGAGTACTGCATTTAGATGTTAGGATCCAATGCAACCCTCCAGCAGCCACCTTTTATCTCTACTTAACTACAAAACTATAAGAATAAAATTTGGAAACAAAAAAATATTTTCAATCCAAGCTCCTCACTGACAAAGGCCATGCTGGAAACTGGTCTGGGGATATTGGGTGAATTGGAACTGGATGGAGATTTTATGCACAGGCCTTCTGGCATCCATTGATTACTCTGGCTTGCACTGAGTGGCACTACTGTATGGAGAATTTTGTCCGTTTTAATAACAGTTATGAGCAAGCATAAAAAATGGTGATCATATGATGTTTAGTGGTTTAATACCAATCATGCCTAATAGAATAGTGGTGGCTATGGTTATTAAAGAACCGAAGACACCAAAATGTATGGGTACTAAACTGAGTTCAGACCTATATGACTATATAGGCTAATGAGCTTGGATTGAAAATTTTTTTGTGTTTTCAATTTTATTCTCATAGTTTTGTAATTAAATAGAGATAAAAGGTGGCTGCTGGAGGGTTGCATTAGACCCTAAGATCAGGTGGTGCTCTCAGATCCAGGGATCCTCACTGACGAAGTCCACAGGTTGGAAACTGGTCTAGGGATATTGGGTGAGTGGGCACTAGATGGGAATTTATGCACAGATCTTCTGGAATCCATTGATTACTCTGGCTTGCACTGAGTGGCACTACTGTAAGGAGAGTTTTGCCTGTTTTTTTTAGTTTTTAATATTTAGAGTATTCTGAATATTGTGCTATTCTTGCAATTCAAAGAATAATGTAAAGAATGTTATTAAGAACAAACAATTAAGGCACTTTAATCAGCCATCAAGACTGCTTTGGTTCCGACATCTGACTATAATAAGCAAGAATATTTTTTCTCAATTCTAGCAAAATCTATTATAAATTTGAATAATCTATGGCTATTAGATTGTAGTATAAAATTATTTAGCATTATTTCCAAACATTTTCTGTGTTTTTTTTGGTTTCATAATTAAGCTTGATAATATACAAAAAAGGAGTTATAGTCATCAGTCAACAATTACTTGAAAATACAATAAATGACACTAAAAATGAAGAAATACTCATTTATTAGCCAGTGGTGAAAGAAAAATCTCTAGCAATTTTTAAATTGGAAACTTATCAGCTTAAGAATCAATTTAAATATCCCAAAAGTTTTTTTTAATAAAAAATAGACTTGATTTTGTTACATAACAGAATTAGATGTAAAATTTTATTATATGACAATGAGACATGAAAAATCTGTTGTTATAATATATAAGAATTGGAAAATTTTCTATTAAGAATAGGTCGTAACATTCTGAAAATACAGTGGCTAGATCATAAGATTTATTGCTATGCTATTTGTCTTATTGAATGTAATAATATTGAATCTATTCTTGTCAAGATACATACATCTTCAATGCATAATGCATGAAAAGCAAATTAATGCTACTATATTTATTTAAAAAAAATATTGGTAATTATAACATAATCGGGCTTGGCCACTTGATGGCGTTGTTGGCAGTCAAAAACAATATAATACAATGTTCGGGGCTGCGTGATTTTTAAATCGAATCGCTGTTTTTTTTTTTGGTTATTAATTTATTGATTGCTATAACTTTTTTTTTTCATGCCTTTTTATTAAAAAAGTTGTTTCATTTTAATTTTGTATTTAGTAAACGACAACCTTTTTTTTTATTTTTAATTTGCTGTTTTTGGACAAAACTGCTACTCTGCGATGTCTACTTAGCGATGTCTTTCGCTTAATTATTGCTTTCTACATAACAAAACAACAGTGTAGGGTTAGGGTTTTGTTTGTAATGCTAAAATAAAAGATATCAAAACAGTAGTCGGATGAAAGAAACTCAAACTTTTTTAAACAACAACAAACACATATAAATGTCTTCTTTATTTATTAAACATGTTTATAATATGTGCTTTCTATGAAATTTACAAAAAATCGTGTATATTTTTATTGGACAGCAGAAATACTCGACTTCTGTTGTCGGCAACTGTGAAAAAGTTATGCGTACGCCATCCATTTTATCAACTACGTGGTATTTCACGTGAAAACGAGATTTCGCACGCGATATCGGCCGAATTCTTTTTTACCTACACTCGGCAAGCTTTTACACCTTACGCATTCTCTAAACAAGAGTGTGGCCATTTAGAAAATTACTATAAATTCATGTTTATTAAATGAATTATAAATACAAATATTGTGTAACGTAGATTGTAAAAATTTGACTAATCCAAGTAAACATACATATATATCAAACTGTACATGAAAGATAAGTGTGTGGATTCACAATAACTGTCGCGAAGCAGAAATAGGCCGTATTATTTCTGCATTACGTCATCATAAACGGTCTTCTAATGGCTAAGACAAACATAGATGTTTTCTATAGCCGTAAGTCAGGTGTTTTGGCGAGCCAGAACGCCGTCAAGTGGCCAAGCCCGATTACGTTATAAGTACCAAAATATTTTATGAAAAACTAGAGCAGAGTTCATGGGGGGAAAAAACCTTATAACACATTATAAAAATTATCTCTAAAACACACTAGAGAAAATAAAATAGATTGCTTTCATTGAGAAGATACAACTGAGAACAGAATAAAAGGTAAAATATAATTAGATCAACCTGTTAAACTTATTAAAAAATAAAAATTTGTTGCAAAAAAAATATTAAGAAAATATCATAAAAAAATCAAATGAACAAACAAAAAATATACAATGTGAATGTATGCCTTTCATGATGATAATATATATATATAAACTTAATAAAAAAATTTAAAACTATTTCTTATGCTGAAATATGCATATTAAACCTGGGAGATAAAAAAATCTTTCACTTCTTTAAATAAGGTCAATTATAATTCACTCAATAAAAACATAACTTTCTTCTCCAACTATTGAATACGTCAAAAAATTTTAATTTTCTATGCAATGTTTTTCAATATATTTCATCACTTTTTCTAAAAAACTCAAAAGTTTTTGTCCAATAATTCTAAAATTCAATTTCTTTTTATTAAAAGTCTTTTCAATGTTTGCAAATATCACTCTAAGAACCTATTCCATAATCTCTATTATTTACCCAAATCTTCAACAAAATTGTTGCAAGAAATCCAAAGACCTTCTTATCTCCCAAATCACTCACTCCGTTTTTGAGTAACATATTTTTAAAATTTCTAATGAATAATATGAAAATAATTCCAATACTTACTTTCAGACTGTGTTTGTACAATTCCTTTGAAATGTGGGTTGATAAGAATTTTTCGAGGTCCTGAAGGAGTTACGTTGTTAACTAAATTCTGAGATGGTACATTATTATGAAGATTTTCAAGTGAAGGAACTATATTTGGTGTGGGGGGAGGTCTAGGTGCATGTTGAGTGATAACATGTAAAGACTGGTTTTGGTGACAACTAGATGGTTGGTGAGGATGGCTCTGCTGTTGAACATGGTGAATCTGATGTAAAGAATATTGTTGTGGTGATGTTTGAAGAGATGACTGTTGAGGAGGTGGCTGATGTAAAGTTTGTTGAGTATGCTGATGGTGTGGAGGTACTTGATGACATTGAGATGTTTGTGGTGATTGTTGCAGTCTTTGTGATTGTGGTCGCTGAGATTGTTGATGTCGTTGTGACTGCTGATGCAACTGTTGAGAATTCTGAGAATGACTTGCTTGCAAAACACAACCACGGACTTGCAAATTTCTTTGATTATTTCCTTTAACTATTCGATCTTGAGGCTGAGGCTGAAATCGACGATTCTTCTGACTTAAAAACTGACTGATTTGTATTTGATCCTTTTCACTTATTTCTTGAAATACAAACAAAAAACAAATAAAATAAGCAACAATCATAACTTACATGTAATTTTAAATTAAGAATAAAAATATCATTCTAGAAATATATTATTTTTTTTAATCAAAAATTATCAAATAGAAAAAAAAAAAACGTTATGATTTCAAATAAGATTAAGAAAAAAACTTGCTATGATCAAGTAATAAAATTTAATAATACACAATTGTAAACACATTTTATGAAATGCAAGCATTTTAACTAAGAAATGAGACATGCAATTCAATCTATGAAAAATGAAAAAAAAAATAAAAATAAATAAATAATGGAATTATTATAAATATTTTTGAAGAAATACATAAAGAAATAGGAAAATTATAAGTTAAACTATATACCAAATGTCTAAAAACCAGATAATTGAAAGAATTCAAATACTGATGATATTTAGAAAAATGAAAATATTAGAAATTACAGACCTATCAGTCTCAAAACAAACAAAGAACAAAATGGATTTAAATGGTATTATAGCAAAGATCATATTCAAAAGTTAATAAAAGTTATAGAAAGAAAGAATTTGTAATTGATAAAAAACATTTGAGATTATATATAAACCCAATCATGATATAAACCCAATCATGATTAAAGAACATGGTGACAATAAGCAACATACAGATATAAGACTTTTTAGCAAATGATTTTATATTCCACAACTTTTTATATTATTTATATGGAAGTATTTTACAGATTAAAATGAAAATCTAAGGGCATAAAAATGGAGATAAGTTATCTAGATTTTACAGACAATTTAGTTATTTTTTCAAATATTAAAGGATATGTTACAAGAGCTATCAGAATAAAAGGCAAAAATAAAAACTAGAGATATTCAATGACTTAAGAAAAGGAGAAAATAAAGATTAATAGTAAGAATCTGTAAATCTTATTTTGAATGTGTTATAGCAAAAAAATATATATTAAAATATGTATGTACACAATCTGGCATTTAAACTGTCCTGCAATATTTTCAGAGCCACTACTAAGTAATTTATTTTTTTGCAGTGAATTACTTAGTAGTGACTCTGAAGAAGACTTCTGGACAGTCAAAATATCAGATTGTGTGTGGGTGTATATATAAATATAAGAAAAACTTTTTGTTAGAGTGTTGAAAGATGTATAGTTTATATTTATATAAAATATTACAGCAAAATAAAGAAAGTGATAGACTTAATGACATTAATAATAAGAATTAGAAAAAGTTGGAAATTAGACATATCTCAATCAAATTATTAATAAAAATGGAAACATATCAAATGAAATAAAAATAATTTAATATTAAAAAAAAAATGCCTTTATTCTTGAAAAGATTTTTAATAAATGTATTTTATCAGTGCTTATTTGTGGATCTAGACTCAAACACCACAAGATTTTGAATTATTGATAAGTGTTCAGATAAATATATCTCTGAAAAACAAAATTTAAAAAAAGATAAAAAAAATTTAAATAAATAACATTGCAGATAATCCAATTAAAAAAATAATGTTTTTCTTTTTTGCTTTCATAAAACAAAAAAACATAAAATTATATTCCTGGATTAGGGCAAAAAACAAATTTTTTAATTAAAACTTTTCTACATTCCCTATTTTTTATATAAAACAAATAATAATTAAGTTTCATTACATTAATGGGTAATTTTCTGATCTATCCTATCAGCTGCTTGATGGCGTTGATGCTAAACAAAAACACATAGATATAATGTTTCCGGGCTAGCAATTCTATATTAATATTGCCTTTTTTTGTTTATAAATTCTTTCTAGAAAATATTAAAATATATATATATTTTTTAAAAATCTGAAAAATTCCGCCTTTTTTTAAAAATTTTTTAGTTGACAATTATTAATGAAAGACGTGTTTATTTTGACTAAATTTTTGTGTTTTTTAAAAATATTATTGACAACAATTAATGGGAGAAGGGTTTTTTTTGTGTATGTTTAGATATTCTTGCCACTAATTAATGGGAGATAAATTAACATTACTTTTAGAATAATCAAACATCAGTATCAAACATATTTACCCCTAAATCAGTAATTTAACTGTTTACTCAAATAATTAAAATTTCACTCACCTATATACTATTGTCTTCTTTCTTGAGAAATTCGTTTATAAACCTTTAACAACATTTCCGTGGCAAAAAAATAACACTTCCATGGAACAAAAATTTTTAACAAACATAAGTCTACGCGTAAATGACAAACCAACACATGAACCTGAAACTGTCCATGGAACGCAACAACATCGTAACAGGAAAAAAAAATTACACAAAAAAGAACAAAAAAAAAAACTATTTCTGCTTTAGTTGCATCTCACCCAAGATTGCACAAAAAGCATCTCCGGTCTTGTGAAGACGTCACAACAGGAACTCACACAGGTAATTGTCCAGACAACTTCTGGCTGTCCCACACTGTTTTCTGTTCTGTGACTTCAGACACCCCCAAACACATTCGACGTTTTGGGTGTGAGCGCCTGTTTTAGGGTCAACAAAGTTGTAGCGATGCTTAACAGTGAAGTGTTTAAACCAGCCACCAAATCAGATGTTTTATAGCCCTTCCAGCAGTCAGAGTAAATGGTGGATCTGGGCTTGCCATTGGCCTGTATAAGTGTGGATGCAGATCGTGATGAAACTGATGTGGCAAAGCATTCTCCAGTCTCTCAGCAGAACCCTCCAAAGATCCATTGTTGAGGAAGCATTCTTTTCTAGTAGTTCTTTCATCGACTGAAAAGTGTTTTGTCCACCTCAACTATCAAACCTTTTCCTCCAACTTGATTGGATGGCCTCGAAGAAAGGCTTTTACGACACAGCTTGTGGAGAGCCTCCTTCCATCTGACAAAAACATCTCAAGACATAACAAGATCATTGACAACATGATCTATGCTCAACTCGTCCTGGCTCCAATAAAGAAGCAATCGTAAACATTTGACGAAGGACATTTGGAATCCCTCAAACCAGCTGCCTTTACGAAGTGAACACTTCCGACAGCAAGAACGTGACTTACAGATGAAAGTCCAAAGATGTTTATGGACCTCAAGTTGCACTGACTTGCAGCACAAACATATATTTTTTTCAGCAGGATGTTGTTCTGCTGTAGAAACATCAAAGCACTGTTTTCGGTGTCTGACAATTACCATAGTTTCAACTTTCTAGAGTCCGAATTTGCCATCTTATTTGCTTAACATACCCTAGTACGATACTGTAGCAAAAAAATACAACCCAGCATTATGATAAAGTATGTAACACAAACTACTATGACAACCAATGAAGGCATTTTCCTCTGCTTTTAGCATAAAAAAAAGCCACCGCGGGGGCCGGAGTACCACACACTTTTTTTTTTTTATTTTGTGGAAAAAAGGGGGGCAGTTGCTGGGGAATAGGACAAAAGATATATCTCTATATATATATATAAACAAAAAAACACATAATGAGGCTAGATTAGAACATTACCCATTGATGAAAACATATTTCCCATTTCTACAGTTTACGTATTTTTTCTGTTAAATAACTAAATAATTTAACCACTGATCTTTATAACAGAAACATATTCTATTTCACTAAACAAAGACATTTTCTTATATTTAAATTAGTTGTTCAAATTAATTGATTTACCATCATAATTCTAATTTTTCAGTCATATTAGCTTTTCATATGTAACATTTCTTCTTTTTCTTTATAACATAAATTTTTCTTTGTACACACAACACTAGATTATTTTTCAATTAAATAATGTGTAGGAGACATCTAAAAATTTTCTTTCCAAGTTTACTAAACTTTAATGAATGAATAAATAAAATAACCAATAATTTTAAGATATCCTGTAACATATAATTCTGCTAAATTATGTGAAATATCAGCCATCAATGCCCATTTTTATTGAAATCATGTTTAACTAATTTAGTCTGGTCCTCAAAGAGAGAATATAGATGGAATAAATAAGTCATCATTAAATAATTTATTATTATTAGATTATCATCATCACCAATCTTAACATAATCAACTAAATCAAATTATCTATGAAATGAGATATCTACAGAATGGTAAATGCCATACACACACTTATACATATGTGATGTGCGTAAGTGATCATTACAATAAAAAAATTTCCATTCTTTTTGATTCATATAAATTGAAAAAGAGAGTTGAAGAAAATATTGGAGTAAGACTAAGATGCAATCAAAAGCATTTACACATCCCTAATAACTAAAGACTTCATTCACAATTTCATTTTCCAAAAATTTGAAGCAACTTAAGATAAATCAAAAACTACATTGTACTATAATTATTTCGAAAATTTAAGTTATATAATATGAATCTTTTTTGGCAATTTATTTATACTTGAGTTTGGAATCTATCAATTCTAATTTTGTAAACAATTTCCTTAAAGCACTTTGAATAAAAAAAAAAAAAAGAAGTAAATATTATGTAATACTGTAATCTAAATTGTATTAAAAACAATAAAATCATGACTTTAAAAAAATCCACTGTAAGATATTTTATTCAATTTTTGAAAGTATCCTGAAAGTTTTATCACTAGCTAACAATACGATACTTTAGACAACTTAACATTATTTAAATAAATAACTTTTGGTAAAAGCCTGAAATCTGGGCAAAGCCGCTTGGAGCGTTGATGCTAGACAAAATCATTGAAATATAACATTACCAGGCCGCCGCAACCTTTTCTTTTTTTAGACAACAAGTTTTTTTTTTTTTTTCTAATATTGATTAAACGAATAATTTTTATTTCATTTAGAACATGATTTCTTTATTATTAAACAAATTTTGATATTCATTTTCGTTACTTTTTGTGGGTTTTTTGGAACCTGACACATTTTTTCAACAAATTTTGCTAATTGTATTTTTTTCATTTTATCATTTGAAAAATTCGGACAGTTTCACGACTTCAAAAAATTTGTTTGAATCCCACTGCCGAAAAAATAGAATACAATTATTTGCGACTTGTTTAGAACTTAATTCTACCTTTCTTTTTTTTGCTTGACTAAATGGTTTTTATTATTATTAATTTTACTTTTTTTTAAAAAACACAACTTGTTTTCACTTTGATTTAGATTATGTTTGAATTAGCCTTTTTGGGGGGCTGGGAGGCTTCTATAAAAAACAGCTTTTTGAGCGGGGGATGGGGGGAATTCGTACTGTTATTATTAACAAAAAGGCAACAAAAATAGTCAATTATTTTAACAGCGCTGAAAAAAGAGAATCAACTTTGGGACTTGTTTCAAATTTTGATTTCTTTTTGGTTGACGTAATTGTTTTTCTTAATATTAAATCAAAATTTACTTTTGTGTTTTTGCCGATTAAAAAATTGTTTTCAAACACCCACACACTCGGAAAAAGAATTGTAACCAAAAAGTCAAGAATTTAACTTTTTTCTTTTTTTTAAACAACTTTTTCTCACTTTTTACTTTGATTTCTATTTCGTTCGAATTACCTTTTTTTTTTTTAGCCTTCTACAATAAACTGCTTGTGGGAGTGGGGTATTTCGTAATTTGTTATTCTTAACAAAAAGTCAACCAAGTCGTCATTTATTTTAACCCCACTGCAAAAAATTGAATCCAAATACTTGTCAATTTCTAATGAAATAAAAAACAACAAAAAAAGGACACAAACTTTGGACTTTTTACAATTATTTATTCGATTTTATTGCTGTAATAAAGTGGACATTACGTGTGCCTGACAAAAAAAAAAAAAAAAACACAATCTCATACACTTTCTGTACACGGCAATTCTGAAGAAAAGTTTCAAAATTGCACGTTTGTCTCAGACCTTTTAATGGTCTCGAATATCCCCCCCCACGCTGAAACGTGACTTAGCACATGAGCTTTGTCAAAGCCTGTTCAAACATACACTTTGCCAATTTTTTACATATTAACCTTTTTTTCGGGAAGGGTGGGGACCATATAACAATTATTAATAATTAACATTTTTTAAATCGAAATGACATTACTCTATTACGGAGATTTGAAAAAGTCGTACCGCCTTGAAATTTAAACACCCTCAAGCGATACGGTAATCAGCTATGAATAGAACGAATACGTGTAAATAGCTTCGAAGCACAAAACAGGCCATAATATTTTTGTGCAATGTCACGTAAAGCGGCCTATCTCAATGAGTTACTACAATATGTAAATGTTGTAATAGCCTGTAAGGCCGTGGCCGCCGAAACGGCATTTTTACGTGTTTTGACACGTAAACAATGCCCCAAGCGGCCGTGCCCGGATTTCAGGCTTTTATCTAACTTTTATTATTTCATACACCACTGGATATATTTTTACAATTTAAAATAAATAATTGCATGAAAATAGTCTATTTTATGAAATTACACTATTAAAAAATAATGCAAAAATAGTGAAAAAAAAATGTTTCTGGGCTTACCTAAAGTATCTGGAATATTTGGTCTTTTTTTAACTGTAGTTAATGAAATTACAGTGGAGTCACTTCTTTCTGATTTGAAACGTCCCCGTGGTTTGTCATCTTCATCACTTTCACTATCAGCAAGAATATCATTTTCATCATTTAAAGATTTATCTAAATCATTTTGTTGAATAGGAACTCTTACAGGCTTGGATAGATTTTTGTTAGACTGATTTGAAATATGGATAAGATTAGGTCGAATCAAACGTATTTTTCCAGGTTGTTCAGATTTTGTTTTAATAGGAGCTTGTTTCTATTTTAAAATAATCATAACATTAATTATTATTAAATTGGAATTTATTGGAAAACAACAATAAATAAAGAAAAAATAAATAACAGAGAATTTTTATTATTATTATTAGTATCGATTTTAATAATTGTTAAAAGACAAAAGTAAATGGCTTTCCCTATTTTAAAAAAGTCTATATAGCTATTGGTAAAAGTTTATTAATAATATTAGCTTTATAAAAAGCATTTATTCAATTATTCAATCACTTTAATGTTACATGACCTTACTTTTTATCTTTTTAATAATCTTATCATAAAAGTGATTATATAATCCGTAATAGAAATTTTTTTTTTAAACTCATTAAAAAATATAAACAGTAAATTACAATTAATTTTATAATTAATTCACTACTAAAACAGGCAAAACTCTTCTTACAGCTTGAGGAAGCATAAGAAACGGTGACTATTTGATGTTTAATTCACTACTACATTTTTAAAACATTAAACATCACATGATCACTATCTCATACTAGCACATAATTGTTATTAAACAATTCAAAACAAAGCGCCTAGATAGGGATTTTATGCACAAGCCTTCTGGCATCCATTGATTGCTCTTGTTAGCACAAGATGGCACTACTGTATGGAGAGTTTTGCTTTGTTTTGTTTTTACATTTTTAAAAGTCAAATTCTACTTCTTTATGCTTCTTTAACACTTCTCAAGTATGAAATCTTTTTAATACATATGATTACATTTTTTTTAGAACAAACAGACATAAATATATTTTAAAAACAGCTTTATTTACAAAAATTAACCAAAAATTGTAATGGCAAACATTGATATATTCATTCAAACAGAATTGATCAACATATTTTCCCAGAAGTATGATCAGACAATAATATATAATCATGTACTAAACTATGCAAAAAATGTGAAAAATAGTTCTTGTTCATTTTATGACAAAATATAAGACTTAATTTAAAATGACATCTCACAAATGTAATAGTTTCTAAAATCAGTTTCCAGAACCTTAAATATATTATAAATACTTGATTAATATGGAATATAACACCAATCACATTGTAACAGGGCCAGACTTAAACCCTGTTCGAAGGTAAAAAAAAAAGGTTAGATAGTCAAGCATATATAGATATATTTTGAATGAATTAACCAAAGCAACCTTACAGGGGACTTGTGCTAATTTTGTTTTGATGGAATATCATCATCATCAACCATTATCAATCCACTGCAGGATGAAGGTTTCTCCAAGTTCAATCCATCTTCTTCGATCATTAGCTTCTCTTCTCCACATCACCCCTGCACACTTTCTTATTTCATCCATCCATCTCACATGTGGTCTCTTTCTAGGTCTTTTACAATCTCTTGGACTCCAGTTTAATATTTCAATTGTGGATCTATTATCATCTCTTCTAGCAATATGTCAAGCCCAACGCCAATTCCAGTTTTTTAATTTTTTCAATGAGATCAGTAACACCTGTTTCTTCTCTTACTCATATATTGCGTTTTCAATCTCTTTTTGTTACTCACCAACATGCATCTCTCCGTACTTCTTTGAGTGGTCTGAAGTCTCTGTACTGCTCTTCTATTAAGTGTCCAAGTCACAGATTCAAAGCTAAGAACTAGTAAAACATATTTATTAAAAACCTTCCTTTTCAAACACATAGGCATATTTCCTTTTAGTATCAAGTTATTTCTACCAAAATAACTTCAGCCAAGTTTAATTCTATGATTAATTTCATCTATTATGTTTCCATCTGTATTAATAATCTGACCAAGATAATTGTAACTTTAGTCTTTTTAACATTTATCTTTAGTCTTACTTTCATCTGGTAACTCCTGCAACATTTCCTGCAGCTCTAAAGCATTATTTGCAAAAACTACATCATCTGCAAAATCTAAATGACTTAAATAATCTCCATTTACTTTCACTCCTTTAGTTTTCCATTTTAATCCACAAAATACTTCTTGCAACACTGCTGTAAAAAGTTTTTGAGATATGGAGTCACCCTGTCTTACACTCTTCTCAATGTTGGCTTTCCCAGTAGCATTATGTAATCTAATTGTTGCTGTTGCATTTTTATAAATGGATCTGTATCTTGATGATCCAGTGGTTTAATCACTGAAGAAATGTTTATAGAATCAAATGCCTTTTCACAATCTACAAATCCAAAGTATAATGGCAACTCATATTCATTTGTTCTTTCTATAACTTCTCTCAATACCTGGATATGATCTACAGTGCTAAAACCACTTTTAAATCCAGCTTGTTCTCTTGGTTGGTGGAAATCCAATGTTCTCTATAGATGAGTTGTAATTATCTTGGTAAAAATTTTGTATAAAACTGATAAAAGGCTGATAGGTCTGTAATTTCTAATATCTTCTTTATCACCTTTTTAAACATTAATATTAATACTGCATTATTCCCCATCTGGTACATCTTTATCATTTAGACATTTGGTATATAACTTTGTTTAAAAAAATTCTATTTCTTCACCTGCTTCTTTTCATTATCTGGAGACTTTCCTTTCTTCATACATTTAATAGCATGTCTCACTTCTTCATTTAAAATGCTGGGCAATTCGAAAGACTTAATAGATATAGAAAGTATTTGTTCTCTATTATTATATAATTCTAGTCTTCTACCCATTTCATGATGTCATCTCTCTTTTTAGTAATAATTCCATCTTTTTTTCTTATTGCAGATATAAATTTCCTACCAATACCAAAATGTTGTTTTATTCTCTTCTACAGCTTTACTTGCTAGTTCACAGTTATACTTTCTTATATCATTTTTGTAGTGTTTCAGTGTCTAGAAATACAAACTGGTCAAAAACTTGTTAGGATTCCAAGAAGCGATTTAGCGCTATTTATTAACATTTGTTTACTAGTTACAGTCAAAACATTAATACCGCAGACAATGATAATATAGTTCTGCAGTCATTCTTTGAATGATGTCATGATAGAAAATCATCGCAGATCGTAAGACATCACACTCCTTCCCCCTTAGTATGTAACATCATAACCCTTGAAATGCACTGCGGACAGCATTGTTGCGGGGTGTCCTTGTAAGCCTTTGGAGTTTGAATTGGAGATGTAGGACGCAAAGGTGTTGAACTCAAGTTGTTTGTGTTTTCCAGTGTCATGCTGGGTGGAGAATTTTGGACAAAAGGTGTTCCCTCAGGAGGAGATGAGACGGTTGGAAGAGTGTCCACTGTTCTCGAGCGCAACTGATCAATGTGCTTATGTTGTAATCCCAGATCAGTTCGGACTTCATATGACAGAGGGCCTGTACGCTGTTCTACCATGGCAGGAATCCATGGAGAACCCCTTCCTGCTGCTCGTGTATCTGGTTGGAATTCATGTAACCAATGATGTTTGAATGGTGCTGACCTTGGGGCTCTAGGATGAAGGAAGTCTAGGCATGTATGAAGGCGTCAATGAAAGAGCATCTCGGCTGGGCTTAAACCTGTAGTAATGTGCCGAGTCAAAAGGTTTCAGGTAATACGTTGCTCCCAATTTCCATGAGTAATACGCTTTAGGCTCTTCTTCACAGGCTGTAAAGCCCTCTCCGCAAGACCATTACTTCCGTGCATGGCGAATTCCGTTATTGGCAAGAAAAGTAGAAAACTCTGAAGATACAAACTGTGGTCCATTGTCCGAAATTATATACTCTGGTATTCCATGGATGGAAAATAATTCTCGTAGTACTGTGGCTGTTGCAACTGAGGTTATTGTAGGCATTCTGCACACTTCCACCCACTTTGAATAGGCATCATCGACAACAAAAAGCATTTGCCCATCGATTGGGCATGCAAAATGTGCAGTCGTGACCATGGTGTGGATGGTGGTTCCCTAGGGTGAATTATAGCACAGGGGCAAGCATGTCTTAACACTTGACAATTTTTGCACTTCTCCACAAGATTCTCAATATCCCTGTCCATTGATGGCCACCATACATATGATCTTGCTAATGCTTTGGTTCTCACAATGCCAGAGTGACACAAATGAAGTTTATTAAGGACGATTCTCTGTAGAAAAAAAGGAATAACTACACGTGACCCCCAATGCAAACAGTTTTTATGTGTTGATAGCTTATTGCGTCTTATAAAAAAAAGGTTGAGGTTTGGTGTCTGTGAGTCTTCTTGGCCAGACAATGAAAATATAGTTCTTTACTCTTAATAGCAAAAAGTCTTTTCATGTTGCATGTGCAACTTGTTCAGCAGTTACAGGAGGATCTTCCAATTCCTCCAAGAAAAGGATGCCATTCATGTTTGGATAGTCGCGTTCGGTTGACGGAAGGGGAAATCTGCTCAATGCATCTGCAACTTTTTTCCTAGTTTACATTCCAGTTTGAAATAATATGCATTGAGGACATACATCCATCTTTGCATTCGGGATAATCAAATTATTGGTGTTGGTTTATTTGAGGTAAAAATGCCAAGCAGCATACAATGAATGGTACAAATGTAAAATTTAATTCCGAATAAGAAATGGTGAAAACATTTGACACAGAATACTATTGCCAAAGCTTCTTTATCAATTTGTGCATAGTTTCATTTGGCCTTAGATATTGTACGTGAAGCAAAAGCAACTGGAGCGGATGATCCATCAGGATAGTGTATACTTAGTACTGCACCTACTCCATAAGGCGAAGCATCACATGTAAGTAGAACACTTTGGTGAGGGTCGAATGAAACCAGTACATTATTGAACATCAATGCCTCTTTAAGTTTAAGAAAGGCCCTTACATGTTGTGGTGACCAAGTCCATGTGGCATTTGTCTGTAATAAAGGATGTAAAGGTTCAGCTACGGTTGCATGATCCGGAAGAAAATTGTTATAAATATTTATAAGACCTAAGAATGCTTTCAGTTCTATTTTGTTCCTAGGAAAGCAAGCATTTTGAATTGCAGTTGCTTTACTTGGAGACAGATGCAGGCCTTTACTGACAATCGTATATCCCAGAAATTCCATAGAATCTACTCCGAATATGCATTTTTCATTATTAGCCCATGATCCATTGGGTGCTAACCTTTTAAACACAGTACATAATTTGGAACAGAGATCAATTGTTGAAGACACACAAATTAAAATGTCATCGAAATATGGAAAAACTCCAGAAATGTTTCCAAGTAGATTGTCTATAATGCATTGAAACATTCCGGGTGCAACACAGATTCCAAACTGTAAACGTTTTACACAAAAGACTCCTCGATGAGTGATGATTGTCTGTATGTTTTCAGACAAGTCATCAACTGGAAGCTGTAGGTAGGCCTTAGCTAAGTCAATTTTTGCAAAGACGGAGCTAGGAGGAAGAGAAGTCAGAAGATGATGTACTGCAGATATAGGGTATGGGTGATTCTGAAGAGCTCTGTTAACTGTCACCTTGTAGTCACCGCATAATCTCACCTCTCCTGTTGGTTTAAGAATCGGTACCACTGGTGTTGTCCACACGGGGTTTTCCACTGGTTCAATGATCCCATCGCGGAGCAGAGTATCTAAAGCAACATCCATCTTATGTTTCATAGCAAGTGGTAGTGGCGAGCTTGTAGTCTGATCGGGGGAAATTTAGAATCAACTGGCAATGATACAGCTGGACCTTTGTAAGTTCCTATAGATGTGCTGAAAACTTGTGGAAATTGGTTAATGATATCTTGAATCGACGATTCGGTAATTAGATGAACTCCAGTTAGTGAAATACTTAGAGGTGTGAACCATTCACATCCTAACAGGTTTGTACAAGGACTCTCTGTTATCAATAAACATAGATGGCATGAATGTACACCATATTGAACACGTACAACACAATATCCCTTGAATAATATTGAATGGTGCTGGAAATCCCTAAATGTAATTGTTACTGGATGTAGTTAGAGTATTTTTCCATTGCACAATTCAGATAGTGTGTCAAATGATAAAATAGAATATTCTGATCCAGAGTCAATTTTCCATTTTACATTCCTTGCCATTAATGTACACGTGTGCAGAGGACTTAGGTGTTGAGGCATCACGGTGTATCTCATGGATAATATAATCTACAACATCATCATCCATCTCCATTACTGCCACGCATTGATTTGCAGATCCAGGAATAGCGCATTGTTTTGCTTGGCATACACGCTGTAAATGACCTATTTTCTGGCAGAAATGGCACTCGATTGTGTTGACTGCCACAACCATAGGAAGGTGGAAATCCCGATTGAGATACACCAGTGTTCCTTTTATGTGCAGGGGGTGTTTGAGAAGGCGGTGAGAACCTAGAAACATTTTTGTACGGAAAGGTTGATCTGTTTCGCTGAATAAGATCAACGGTCAACATGGGAATGTTTGTGGCACGGATTTCACGCAGCTGCAACAATGCAGATTCAGCAGTTAGGCTACGCTGTATAGCTATCTCTAATGTTAAAGTTTCTTCTATTTATAGTTTGCGCTGTATAGTTCATCACAAAGCCTGAAGACAAACTGATCTCGAAAATGCTCTGTTAGTGAAAGACCAAAATCGCAGCTCTCTGCCAAACGTCGAAGGTCAACTAAAAATGCACTCCTTCTCGTTGCCAATGACGGTAAAATTGAAAACGTTGGTAAATAAAGGAAGGTTGTGGATTAAAATACTGTTTTAAAATATTTACTAATTCTCAATATGACTTGTCATGAGGCAACACAGGTGATATAAGAGAATGAAGAATGCTTAATTTAATTTTTGAATATCTTCATCAAAAATCTTGTTTCTTAGAATGATTGAAAGTTACAAGTATAAACTTTTTTTTATTAAGAACATGATTTCTAATTTCAATTATCTATTTCAAACATATGCCTATAATTCTATTCTTCATTCCTTTGTATTTTAAAAAAAAAAATCTTATCCCATTATATTATTTTTTCTCTTTATAACATAGTTCTAATAAACAAAGGCAAAACTCTCCATACAGTAGTGCCACCCTGTGCTAACCAGAGTAATCAGTGGATGCCAGAAGGCTTGTACATAAAATCCCTATCTAGTGCCTACTCATCCAATATCCCCAGACAAGTTTCTGGCTTGTGGCCATCATCAGTGAGGTGCCATGGATCTGAGAGCACTGCACCTAGATCTTAGGATCTAATGCAACCCTCCAGCAGCCACCTTTTAACTCTACTTTACTACAAAACATTGTCTAAGCTCAATAGCTTATATAGTCATATGGGTCTGAAATCAATTCAGCACCCATACATTTTGGTGTCTTTGGCTCTTAAACAACCATAGCCACCACTATCCTATCAGGATTGGTGTTAAACCACTAAACATCACATGATCATGGTGATCATGAGATAGTTCTAATAAACTGTAACATTCCATTTACTCTTAATATATCAACTTAATTAATTTCGCTCTTAATCAATTTTACGGTGCATACATTCATGCATTCTAGTTTAATTCATAACATGCTACTAAAAAAAAAAATTTCCGTTTTAAAAATATTTAAAAAGTAAAACTTGAAAACTAAAAGTAAATATATATAATAAATATAAAGCTATCATTGTATATTTATAGGGAAACAAAATTCATTCATTTTCCAACTACTATCGATCCATTGCAGAATAGAGGCCTCATCAAATTTAATTCAATTTTTCTAATACCTCCCTCTCTTTTCAGCAAATTTCTGTATTTTACCCATTCATCTCAGATGTGATCTCTTTCTAGCTCTTTTAAAATGTCTTGAGATCCCATTTTAAACTCCAACTATCCATTTACTACTGTCTCTTGTAGCAATAAAATCAGCTCAGTCCATTTCAGTTTAAACCACTATATATCACATAATCACAATTCTTTATGCTTACACAAGCTGTTTACACATAGGCTAAACTCTCCATATAGTAGCACCACTCAATGCAAGCCAGAATAATCAATGGATGCAAAAAGATTTGTGCATAACATCCCCATCTAGTGCTTACTCATCCAATATCTCCTGACTAGTTTCTTGCTTGTGGCTCTCATCAGTAAACAGCCTTGAATCTGAGAGCACTGCATCTAGATATCAGCATCTAATGCCACCCTCCAGTAGCCACCTTTTACCTTATTAGCTAAATATAAAGTTTTGAGTCCAAAATGAAAATACAAAAATGTTTTCAATTCAAACTCATCAGGTTGCATCCATAGATTGCTCTGGCTTGCACTGAGTGGCACTATTGTATGGAGAGTTTAACCTTTGTGTAAACAGCTTGTGTAAGCATAAAGAATGGTAATCATGTGATGTTTAGTGGTTTAATACCAATTCTGCCCAATAGGATTATGGTGTCTATGGTTATTAAAGAACCAAAGACACTAAAAAATATGGATGCTGAACTGAGTTCAGATCTTTATGACTATACAAAACTATCCTAAGATCTAGGTACAGAGTTCTCAGATTCAAGGCTCCTTACTAATGAAAGCCACAAGCTAGAAACTAATCGGGATATAGGATGAGTAGGCACTAAATGGAAATTTTATGCACAAATCTTCTTGTATCCATTGATTATTCTGATTTGCATTGAATGGTCCTACTGTATGGAGAGTTTAGGATGTGTCCATTTCAGTTTCTTAATTCTTTCAATGATGTCAGGGATACCTGTTTGTTCTCTCGCCCACTTACTTTGTTTTCAATCTCTTATCACATATCTCTCCCTACATCATTGCTCTTCTGTTAGGTGTCCAAGTTTCAGATCCATAAATAAGAACTGGTATAACACCTGTTAAAAACCTGGCATATTTCCTTTTAATATTAATTTATCTAACAAAAGTACTTCATCCAAGTTTATTCTATGATTAATTTCATCCATTACGTTTCCATCGGTATTAATAATCTGATCAAGGAAATGTAATTGTCCATTTCTTCTAATCCATGATTATCAATTTTATTTTATGCTGAAAAAATCCCTTGAACATTAATCTTTTTTAGTATTTATCTTTAGTCCTACTTTCCTATATTCATCTGATAATTCTTGCAACTTTTTCCTAAAGCTCTAAAATAATAATCTGCAAAATCTACTTGAGTTGCCCTTAGATTCCCATTTCAATTCATAAAATGCTTCTTGCAATACTGCTGCACAAGTTTTGGAGATATGAAGTCACTGTCATATATACTTCTCAATATTAATCTTTCTAATATCATTGCATTTGAATAAATATTCCATAACAATATCCTGTGTTTATATCTTGATGAACAGATGCTCCTGAAAAAGTGCTTAAAGAATCAAATGCCTTTTCATAAACTACAAATTGAAATCATAATGGCAACTCACATGTTATTGATTCTTTGTATAATTCCTCTTAATACTTGGATATGATCCACTGTGCTAAATTCAATTCAAAATCCATCTTCTTATTTAGTTAAAATTCAAAGTTCACTGTAAATAATTTATTATCTAGGTAAAGATTTTGTATAGATTTAAAAGATTGATAAATCTGTAATTCAGCAAATACTTTTTGTAATCTGTAATATGAAAAATTTTATAAACACAAAATATTATAAATTTTATATATTTTAAACATATATAACCTTTAAATTTCTCTTTTTTGGAACAACAACATCTTTAACTATCTTCTGTTGCCTAATTTCCTGGGATGTCTCTTGTTCTAAACTGTCTAAATCACCATCAACATCAACATCTAAAATATCTGTATCTTCAGGAAATTCACCTTGTAAACTAAAAAAAAGTCAAATAAAACATTGAAACAAAAGTTTATCTGGTTAATATTTTTAAGATTATAATTCTTAGCTATAAATTATCACTAAAATATTTAATTACAAATGATTACTATGGTAAATATTAATTTCAAATTTTCTGCAATTCATTTTTTATAGTGTTCTCTAATTATTTTCTTTATTATTTCCCAACTTCTAACCCTTCGGTTTTTCAATTTATTAAATATATTAATAATTGGAAAAACAAGCTGTAAAATCAAATATTTAAAAATTATTAAAAAAAGTAAATAGATGTAATGAAAAGATAGAAAAAATATGTAATATCTGTTGCAGTTTAACTCGGTCTGAAAATTAAAAAATACTAACATAGATAACAAAGATTCTAAATAAACAAACAATCACATACATAGTTGAAATAAAGTATTTTTCAAGTACCAAAATAATCAGTTGAGCATAAAATTCCTTTCAAGTGACTGAAATAGCTTTTAAACTTTCCTCAGCTCGAAATCAATCCAAAAACATTTTTACCACTGATTTAGATCATGTTCAATTTCATCAACTTAAAAAAACTATTGTGCTCATTTTGTCAATAGAGTGCTGAAACATCAACTAACCAGTGTACAATAAATATATGATTAGTGTAATATAAACCTTCAACAATTTAATATTTTTCATTAAAAATAAACAAAAAATAGAAAATAAAAGTTTTGTTTATAAAATGATAGTAACAAAAAAAGAAATAATAATTTAATCAAAATATAGTAAATTCTCAATTCACATTCAAAGAACCAGTAAAAATAAAGGATAGAATATATATATATCTATTAAATTTAATGGTTATTCAGTGAAATACTGTACACAAAGTATAACTTAATTCTTACCTTATAAGCACAATTCAAATATTTTAATTGAAAACATTTCAATTATTATTTACAAAATATGTATGCATGTATACACCATATAAACATTAATTAATGTAATAATTACATAAGTTTAAAAAAAATCAGAGTTAATATTGACTATATAAAGTCATTGCTTTTTTAAATAAATAAATCTATCTAATCATTAATTTATTAGAAAAAAAAAAAAGATGACTTTTTTTTTATTTAAAACAAATTTTATCACATCTCTGAAAGTATTAAACATTTAATAAAAAATGCAAAACAAAAAAAAAAAACTTCTCAACTTAAAAAAAAAAAAAAAAATTGTGCATATGCCATGATATTAAAATGTCACATATGCTATATGAATTGCTTGACAACGTATATGTTTCTAATGTATCTATGGACTGAGAGATTGATCTGATGGATGGTTGTGATTGAGTTGCAAGCATGATATAAATCATTGGAAGCATCAATTATTTCCTATTCAATTATATATAATCTGAGTTATTACTTAATATCTCTGAATTTATAAAAATTAAAACTAAGATAAAAGCTTGTTATTTTTTTAAACAAAAAAAAATTGATTGGTAATCATAAAAATGCCGTTTACTATGGCCGGCCTTACAGATAATACAACATTTAGTATTGTATTAACCCATTATGGCAGCCGCTTTACATGACATTGCACAAAAATATTACGGCCCGTTTTGTGCTTTGAAACTATTTACACGTATTTGTTCTATTCATAGCTGATTACCGTATCACTTGAGGGTGTTTGAATTTCAAGTCGGTACAACTTTTCAAATCTCCGTAATAGAGTAATGTCACTTCATTTAAATAATGTTGTTAATTACTAATAATTGTCATATGGTCCCCACACTTCCCTAAAAAAATGTTAATATGTAAAAAATGGGCAAAGTGTATGTTCGAACACGCTTCGACAAAGCTCATGTGCTAAGTCACATTTCAGCATGGAAAATATACAAGACCACTAAAAGGTCTGAGAAGAACGTACAATTTTTAAACTTTTCTTCAGAATTGCCAAGTACAGAAAGTGTGTGAGATTGTGTCCTTTGGTTTTTTTTTTTCATTTCATTAGAAATTGACAAGTATTTGGATTATATTTCTGCAGTGGGGTTAAAATAAATGACTATTTTTGTAGACTTTTTGTTAATAATAACAAGTACGAAATCCCCCCCCCCCCTAAAAAAAAAGCAGTTTATTGTAGAAGGCCAAAAAAAAAAAAAAAAAAGGGTAATTCAAACGAAATATAAATCAAAGTAAAAAGTGAGAAAAAGTTATTGAAAAAAAAAAAGGTAAATTATTGACTTTTTGTTACAATTCTTTTTCCGAGTGTGGGAGTGGGTGTTTTAAAACAATTTTTTATCCCCAAAAAAAACCACAAAAGTTACTTTTTATTTAATAAGAAGAAAAACAATTTGGTCAAGCCAAAAAAAAAAAAGGTTGAATAAATTTGAAATAATACCCAAATAATTGCATTATATTTTTTCATCAGGGTTAAAACAAATGGGGTTCAAATAAATGACTATTTTTGTTTACTTTTTGTTAATAATAATAATACGAAAGCCCCCCCCCCCCCCAAAAAAAAAGCTGTTTATTGTAGAAGCAAAAAAAAAAAAGGCTAATTCAAATGAAATATAAATAAAAATAAAAGTGAAAACAAGTTGTTTGAAAAAAAGTAAAATTATTGACTTTATGTTACAATTATTGATCCGAGGGTGGGTGTGGGAATTTCAAAACAATTTTTGAACCCCCAACAACACAAAAGTTAGTTTTGATTTAATAAAAAGAAGAAAAACAATTTAGTCAACCAATAAAAGAAAAAAAGAAGATAGAACAAAGTCAAAACAAGTCGCAAATAATTATCCCATTATATTTTTTCGGCGTGGTTAAAACAAGTTTTTTCGTCGTGAAACAGTTTAAAGTTTTAAAATTCAAAAAATTAAATTACCAAAATTTGTTGGATAAAGAAAAATATCAGGTTAAAAAAAAAAACAACGAAAATGAATATAAAAATTTGTTTAATAAAAAAGAAATCATGTTGTAAATGAAATAAAAAATTTGTTTAATCAAAAAAAAAAAACCACGTTCTATAAAAAAAAAAAAGTTGCGCGGCCCGGTAACATTATTTGATTGATTTTTGTATAGCATTAATGCCCCAAGTGGCCATGCCCGGATTTTAGATGATTATTACCAATTGATTTTTTTTTAAAAAAAACTATCCAAGTGGACATGATAGATATATATTAATAATTTTTTTAGTCTTTCATTACCATAGAAATGATCCAATAATGAATATTTCTGTAATTTTCACTACACCACTCTCACACAAGGCAAGACTGTTTTCTATTAGCTTTTAGAACATTGTGGAAGGATGTCATCATAAACAGATGACCAAAAACATGTGAAAAAGATCTATGATCCCCAATACAGATATGTATTTCTATAAATGCAGGTTTTTAGTTTCTATTATAATAAAAGGTTGTTTCTAACATTCAATCTAGTTTTAAATCAATAGGACTACATGAAAGTAATAACTGAGACCTGCTACAGTAAAAAGTTATAACTAAATCTGACAAACAAAACATTTTGAGTTTTTAAGATTTAGAAAAACAAATAAAGCATGCTTTTATTTTCTCTACAAATTGCCAGAATCTCAAAATGATGTCATTTACATCTATTTATGGAACATTTCCTTGGAAAACTTGAAAAATAATAATATACATTTGTAAACAAATGAATAATGTGATAATATGTTAAACTATTTCTATCACCTATCATTTTTAAACTTTATTTAAACTTTTCCAAATATTAATAACTGTTGGTAATAACACACAAAGACAACACAGGTTAAAAGATAATACTACTCAACATGTAGTGTAATCTACTAACCTATGCTGTCTTTAAGTCAATAAACATCACACGATCATCATTTCTTATGCTTGCTCTTAACTGTTATTAAAACAGGCAAAACTCTCTATACGTATTGCCACTCAGTGCAAGCCAGAGTAATCAATGGATGCCAGAAGGTTTGTGCATAAAGTCCTCATCTAGTGTCTACTAATTTAATATCCCCAGACTAGTTTCTGGCTTGTGGCCTTCGTCAGTGAGGAGCCTTGGATCTGAGAGCATTGCACTTAGATCTTAGGATCTAATGCTCTCCAACAGCCACCTTTTATCTCTACTTAACTACAAAAACTATGAGTCTTAAATTGATAACATTATAATATTTTCAATCCAAGCTCATTAGTTTATGTAGTCATATAGGTCTAACTTAGTTCAGTACCCATACATTTTGGTGTCTTTGGTTCTTTAATAACCATAGCCACCACTATCTTATTAGGCAGGATTGGTTTTAAGCCAATAAACATCACACAATCACCATTTCTTATGTTTGTTCTTAACTGTTATTAAAATAGGCAAAACTATACGTATTGCCACTCAGCGCAAGCCAGTGTAATCAATGGATGCCAGAAGGCTTGTGCACAAAATCCCCATCTAGTGCCAGCTTATCCAATATTCTCAGACTAGTTTCTGGCTTGTGGCCTTTGTCATGAGGAGCCTCAGATCTCAGAGTCCTGCACCTAGACACCAAAATGTATGGGTAATGAACTGAGTTCAGACCTATATGACTATATAAACTAATGAGCTTGGATTGAAAATATTATAGGGTTTTAAATTTAAGACTCATAGTTTTGTAGTTAAGTTACTCATAGTTTTGTAGTTAAGTTAAGATAAAAGGTGGCTGCTGGAGTGTTGCATTAGATCCTAAGATCTAGGTGTAGTGCTCTCAGAACCAAGGCTCCTCAATGACGAAGGCCACAAGCCAGAAACTAGTCTGGGGATATTGGATGAATAGGCATTAGATGGGAATTTTATGCACAAGCCTTCTGGTATCCATTGATTACCCTGGCTTGCACTGAGTGACAATATATATAGAGTTTTGCCTGTTTTAATAACAGTTAAGAGCAAGCATAAGAAACGGTGATCGTATGATGTTTAGTGACTTAAAACCAATCCTGCCTAATAAGATAGTGGTGGCTATGGTTATTAAAGAACCAAAGACACTAAAATGTATGGGTATTGAACTGAGTTCAGACCTATATGACTATATAAGCTAATGAGCTTGGATTGAAAATATTGTGTTTTCAATTTAAGACTCGTAGTTTTGTAGTCAAGTAGAGACAAAAGGTGGCTGCTGGAAGGTTGCATTAGATCTTAAGATCTAGATGCAGGACTCTCAGATCCAAGGCTCCTCACGGACGAAGGCCACAAGCCAGAAACTAGTCTGGGGATATTGGATAAATAAGTACTAGATGGGAATTTTATGCACAAGCCTTCTGGCATCCATTGATTACTCTGGCTTGCACTGAGTGGCAATACGTATAGAGTTTTGCTTGTGCTGTCTTTGTATGTTATTACTAACAGTTGTTGTATAATAATGTATTGTAAATATAATTTCCCCTCTCCCAAATTGTTTCAAGCAAAACAATCCCTAGTAGTTAATAAATTAACAAAATTTACTATAATCTTAATAATTTTTATTAATCATTCATTAGACTAGAGCAGAGTTGCTGGTTGGGTGGTACGCGAAAAATAATCAATAATGGCGGTCATAAAAAAAAAATTAAATCATAAAAATATCATTGAAACGTTTTTTCCTATAATTCATAAAAATTATTTTAATTAATAATATTACACAGTAAAGTTGTTAATATGTACAGTCGATAATCGAAAACCCAGCAATCGATATCGTTTTTTTGGAGTGCACTTTTAAATTTAGCCGTTAGCCATCAGTAACTCGAGATGTTGCCGCCACTGTTGTCATGGTGCTGCGTTCTCGTTCACTTCACCGCGCGGCTTACAAGTGACAGGTTATTGTTTGTGATTGTATTGTCATTGTTTATTAAAATTCATTGATCCATATAACTCGCTTATTCGAACTTAGACAAAAAGGACAGATTTTTTTTGAAGACAATTCTTTTGATCTTTCTTTGAAATTGTATGATTTTGGTTGGCTTCAGGTGCTTGCATATTTATCATATTTTTTTGCAAATAAATAACTTAAATTTGATACTTCAGAACCACTCGATAACGATCTTTAATGTTAATGATAAAATTGAAAGTATGATTAAGAAATTAGATTTTTGGAAACAGTGTATTGAAAACAATCAACCGGAAGTATTCGAAACTCTACATATTTTTTTGTTTGAAAATAAGGTTAGTCTGTCTCAAGAAATATGAGAAAATATAATAGCACATTTAACAGGATTAAAATTGTCTTTAATGGAATATTTTCCAAAACCCGAAAACACAAATGATAAGTGGATTTCAAACCCCTTCTATGAAGAAAATTTAAAAAAAGCTACATCATTATCAATAAAAGAGAAAGAAAATTTAATAGAATTATTGACACAATCTAATTAATTTTGGTTAAACATTAAAGAATATGAACAACTTTCTGAGAAAGCTCTTAAATTATTATTGCCATTTACTAGTATGAAATTAGTAGAGAAAGAGCTTTTTCTTCATATATTTTTTAAAAAAAAAAAAGTATTGAAAGAGATTGAATGCAGCTGTAGACTTAAAGGTATACCTCACATCTTTTGAACCAAATTTCAAAAAATTATGTTTTTCGAAACAAGCACAAGGATCTCATTAAATTTATTTTATAAAAATATTTGATTATGATAAAATATATTAATTGGTTTTTTATAATTTTGTGTTTTTATTAAAACCATTTATTAGTAAACGAAATATGACAAAATAGTAGATAAATATGAAACTTTGAACAAACACATACATACATATATATATATGTTACAGTGAATTTATATTTTCAGTGAGTTTATAATCCGGCATGACGTTTAAGTGTGTTTCAATGTAATTTGTCTCATTATGTGATGTGAATACATGGTCACCCTATAATATTTATAATGCAAATAAAATAACACACTCGCATTAACAAATTTCACAAAATACAATCATTTTTACGAAGTGGTACAATTTAGCGTGATAAACTACCAAGTGGTACGCGAGCCAAAAAAGGTTGGGAAACGCTGGACTAGAGAATGAATATTATAATCTATATTATGAAAAAAAAAAAAAGTAATCTCATGTCATATATAAAAGATACTATTTTACTTAGCAGTTTAAATCAAATATAAATAAAGCTTTTAAGATTTTAAATATTATAAGCAAATAGTATTGTACTATTAGAAATATTGAGATAAAAAAAAACATTTTCCTTGTTTATATACTACATAATGTTCATAAAAAATATTATTTGTTAAAAAAATAATTTATTTTCTTTTTTTTTTTAAAAAAAAAAAAAAAAATGCACATGAATAAAAGTATATCTTACATAAATCCATGCATGTACAATTCTAATTACTGCAGGTAATTCATTCTTTAAGATGTGAGTACATTTATTCAAAAATTGTATTTCGAAATCTGAATAAGTATACAATATGGCCTTGGATTGGATATTCACTCTGTTTATATTGATTTTAGTAAAAATAAAAAATATATTAAAGTGTGTGTTTATTTATTGACTGAAAAGAGATGCTTTGATTCCTCTTGAAAGCTTTAAAACAACTGAGCAGGGAAAATTCCTTCTATCCAAACCATTCGTTCTTGTCATTGCAGTTGTTATTACTAAGTGATTATTCATATAGTATATGAACATGGATGGGCTGCTCACCAACACACATCAGCCAATATGGTGAGTTTACTGGCTACCCTTTGAGTTTAGAACACTATGGTGTTTCTTCTCAGATGCTGAATAGCTCTTAATTGAAATCAGTTGAACTTTCTTGAAGGCAGAATGAATGGGTGTGTGAATGATTTTTTTTTTCTTTCTAATACATATTTACAATCATGACAGACAAAAACATTTAATGATCCTCACTGCCAGGCTGTTAAGTCATCAGTCAAGGCAGCAATTCACTGCCGAAGATATTAAGAAACTCCTAGTTGCAAACCAAGCTGTCATTTGATGACATTTTATTTATGTATTTGTAACTGCAGATCAATTTTAAATGAAGAAAAAATTGCAAGAATTGGAAGACGAATTGTCTCATATTACATGGTAACATTGATGGATTTTGTGGAGAAAAGGTGAAGAAAAAATTAACTTTAAAAATGGCCATGTACTGTACTACAAAGGCACAATCATTGGTTGTACAAGTGGAGTAGGATTCATTATAAAAAGAACAACATTGTGGAGACTGATGGTTTAATAGACATAGTGGCAAGTTAGCTATTCAAATTAATAGCAGATATGAAATGCAGATAATTCAGGTTTATGTCCCAATAAGTTCTCATTGTGATGACAAAGTAATGGATTTTTATATGGATGTATAAAAAGCTTTTGATCAGACAAACCAGCATTTTAAAATTGTCATGAGAGACTTTATGCTAGAACTGACAAACAATTGAAAGATGAAAATACTGAACGTAATTTGGTTATGGTGATAAAAACAGACAGATAATAGACTTGTGCAGTTTGTAGAAAAACAAAAACTATATATATTATGGATTATTATTATGAGAAAAATATTAAATAGAAATGGACATAGAAATGAAGGTGTAGCAGAATTGGATTACATTTTGACTATCTGTAAATAGGTATTTCAAAATTGTAATGTTCTTAATAAAGTCAATACAGGAAATGATCATTGATTACTGAGATGTAAGATACATGTTAATGCAAAACTAGAGACAAAAATTATTAAGAAAAACAATATTCAGTTTATATTCTTAATCTTCAGAAACTTTTCCAATGAATTTAAATTAGAATTTGCAAATTGTTTCAAATATTAACATATTTTGAACATAATTCAGATTTGAATGAAACCAAAAGAAAAATAACTATTACACTTTTAAAAACTGCAACAAAGATAACTGGTACAAAAAAGAAGCAATCGACCAATACAATTTCTACTGAGACAGGCCAATTTATGAAGAAAAGATTGAATATAAGAATATATAAAAATGATGCATTAAGAAGATTGAATATCTTGAATTTTGTAAAATGGTGCAAAAAAGACTTAATAATGATATATGAAAATATAATTGTGAACTAGCAATAAAAGCTATAGAAGAAAATAAAAATCTCAAGAGTGCAAATAACATCTCTGCATTGATAGAAAATTTATTTCTGCAATAAACAAACAAGATATAATTATTCCTAAAAAGAGAGATGACAACATGGAATGTGCAGACAAGTTCTATTAACAATTATATAGCAATAAAGAATTAAGGAAAAATATCTCCTACAATTACTATAAATGTTAAATTGCCCAGGATTTTAAATGAAAAAGTAAGATATGTAATTGAAGAGAAAAGTTCCAAGTACTGATGGAATTATAATCAATATCTAAAAGAAGCAGGATGAAGAAATAGAACAAATTTTGGCAAAGTTATATATTAAATGTTTAAATGATAAAAAATGTACCTGATGATTGAAAAAATATAGTATTAATATTAATATTTAAAAAAAAATGATAAAGAAGATATTAGAAATTACAGTTCTATCAGTTCTAAACAAAAAATTTGGTAAAAGCCTGAAATCCAGGCAAAACCACTTGGAGCGTTGATGCTAGACAAAATCAATGAAATATAACGTTACCGGGCCGCAACTTTTTGATTTTTTTTTATGATACATGATTTTTTTTTTTTTTTTATCGATTAAACGAATTTTGATTTTATTTATAACATGATTTCTTTATTATTTAACAAATTGTTATATTAATTTTCGTTGTTGTTGTTTTTTTTTTATGACAAGTTTGACAGTTACACAAATCTTTTTATATCTATTTGCAAATAGAAATAATATATCATTGGTTTCATAATGTTATATAATGCTTAATTATAGCACTCATATGCCTCATATAATAAAGATTTTCATGACACCCTCTGCTAGATTAATTAGACATACGTCTATAAGTCAATACAATACCAAAAATAATATAATAATTAAATTATATAATAATAATTAAAAACTATGACAAAAAAACTCTCTCTATATATATATATTTTTAAAAATGCATAATATTCAACTTACTTATTTTGTTTAGGATTTAAGAGATCATTTTTATATTGATTATTTTCTATATTAAGTGTTAATGTAGTATTTAAATTTTGTAGTGTCCCATTACTTTTAACATCAAAATTATTTTTTGAAATACTTTCTTCAATTTTTGTAATGCTTAATAATTCTTCCTCGTTATCACTCACTCCAAGAAGAGCATCTTCATCTAATTCTTCATCTTCCCACTGAAATATAAACAAAAATAAGCTTTAAATAACTAAACTATTTTTATAATAGATTCTAACTTAATTATATGAGCACAAAAGATAAATTAAACAGTGCTAAATAATGAAATATAGTTAGAGAGAATAACTTTTAACTTAAATATGTTTAAACCACTAAACATCACATGATCACTATTTCTTATGCTAACACATAACTGTTATTAAAACAGGCAAAACTCTCCATACAGTAGTGCCACACTGTGCCAACCAGAGTAATTGATGGATACCAGAAGGCTTGTGCATAAAATCCCCATCTAGTACTTACTCATCCAATATCCCCAGACTAGTTTCTGGCTTGTGGCCTTCGTCAGTGAGGAGCTTTGGATCGAGATCTAGGTGCAATGCTCTCAGATCCAAAGCTCCTCACTGATGAAGGCCACAAGCCAGAAACTAGTCTGGGGATATTGGATGAGTAGGCACTAGATGGGGATTTTATGCACAAGCCTTCTGGTATCCATCGATTACTCTGGTTGGCACTGAGTGGCATTAATGTATGAAGAGTTTTGCCTGTCTTAAATATGTTGTTTGATATTTAGTGCAATACCTTCTTCTGTCAAAGCTATGAAATAATAATGAAAATGAAATCACTCTCATTTGCTGTGTTATAATCTGTTTAAGACATCCATATAAGAATTTGGAAAGAAATGAAAAAATGATTTCATTTTTGTTCATTGTATCAGTTCTGTTGATGCAATGAATATCACAATTCAAGATAGGAATTTATTTCTCTAAGTATCACAATTCAAGATAGGAATTTATTTCTCTAAGTAAAAATATTATTAATGAATACTTTTCTATTGATAATTTCTTTGCTTTAAAAATATGTGCAGTGTATTTATACTTATTTAATTAAAATATGAAAATGTTTATTTGCCAGCAATCAATTTCTTTTAAAAAAAGATAAAATATTATTATTTCCAAAACACACACACAAAACTTCTTTAACATTTTATCAAGTATATAACATTTCTTTGGACAACATTAACAATATATTATACATACATGAAAATATTAAATAAATGAACAGCAAAATTAATTTTCAAAAGAATATTTTCAAATTCAATAATTCTTTTTATGTTTAGACCAAGGTATGGTTATGGATAATGCAGAAATATAATATCTCTTTCAAAAATGGTCAAGACAGTATCATATTACAGTCAGATTTTGTTTTATGATCAGCCTATCAACACTAAACCAATCAATCTCTGTGATCCTTATTCTATAACTAAAAATAGCTGGATGTTCATTTCAATAATTATGTTTGATTTGCTTCAATGTTTTGAATGTTGGCTAAATTAGCAACATTCCAAACATTAAAACAAACCAATTCCAAAAGAATAAAAAAAAGGTAAATATTAATTATGTTTGAATGACGATGAAGTTGGTAATGGGTTAACTAGCTAAAAAAAAAACCTTTGCTTGCTTAAAAATAGTATTACCTGAAAAAAAAAATTAAACTGTTGTGATCTTAGCAAGTGAATACCTTAATCACTAATCCGAATGCATCTCTTAAAAATCTTTTATAAATTCAATTGTCATATCAACTTCTTCCATAATCTAATAATATTAAATTTATTTACAATTATAAAGGAATTATTTTTAGTACAATTTCAAAATAAAATTATTTCTACTATTGGTGCAAAATTAGATAAGGCAAACAATTCATATGACAACACATACATATAGTGATAAAAATTTTATATTAATAATCCTACTAAAATATAGAATACAGACACATAAGGTAGGATTTTTTTATCACCTCTCTGTTGTCATATATATAAATGTGGGATTTATTTCATACAATAACTAAAGAAATCAGATTTACTTTTGTTTCTAAGCTAACTCAAGATAAAAAGCTATTATGGGCTATTGGAACAAAATGGTATAGGTTAAATGCTATCAATAATACTTGACAGTTACTTAGCAATATCAGTGTTAAATTATTTCTCCAATTATTAAATGAATATCCATATAAATATTTAGCAAAAAACATATACACAAATCTAAGAAAGACTCATTTATTAAAATTATTAATCAATAAATAAGAATGAGATCTGGGTTTTATTATTGAACATAGGATTATAACAATAATTTCTAAGAATTTCATACATTAACATGACAAATGAAAAACCAATTTTTTTTTTTTAAGTTTACTATCGAAATATAGATATTAAGATTAAAATTTGTGCATCATCACAAAAGATTCTAGTGCAATGTTCTTCAATCTTCGATCAGCAGATATTTCCTGCTAGTCTGCAAAAAATTTCAGACTGGCAGGAAATTTTGTAATAACAAAATAATAAGAATTTAAACTTATAATTAATATAAATAGTTTTTTTTTATTTATTTTTTATTATTGCAACTGTTTAACTAAAGTTCATTATAAACTGAAATTTTATTAAAATTATTAGATAATATTACTATAATTATTACATAATAATAATAAGTATAGAGGATTTGAACTCAGATTTTCAAACAACCTTCATCTATCCACCCTATCTCATACAATGGATACACATGATATGGATGGCTGAAAAGTTGGAGGTTGCAGTGGATTGGAGCCTGTCCATTAAAGTATGAAGATTGGCTATCTTAATATAAACTGAGCATTGATTATATATATGTGTGAGAGATGATAATCTGGACCAACTGATGAGTGCTGGTTTAGCATGAAATACGTATATTAGTAATTATTAATCTTTTCTACATATGTGTGGTCATCAGTTGTATGAGATAGTGTTGATAGTTGAAGGGTGTTTGAAAATCTGAGTTCAAATCCTCTATACTTACAATTAAGCTCCCAGGTTTGTGAAGAGTGCCTGGTTTTCAAATATTTATAATAATAATAATTAAAAGAATTTATAAAATAATTATATTTATGCATGACATATTTGAGTAACTTTTTTTTTTAAACTTTAAATTCAACTTTGATTTCCTCATTAATTATTTTTATTCTTAAATCTATATCAATAATGTACTCAGTCGCAAGGTGGACAGTTATCAAATGAGTATCTTGTGATAATTCCCCTACCTCTTAGATCCTTGCTGTTACACATACAAAATTTTGTAACAACGAAGCAGCAGCAGATATCACACTAACTAAAAATTGTAATTTTAGAACAATGATCTTAATAAATAAAATATTATCTACAATGGTTTTATTTCTGTCTTGGGATTCTAGAATTTCTTAAATGTGGTTTAATATGAATAATTTTTTGTCCTAATATGAATAATTTTTTGTCCTAATTATTATGTTTTTAGCCTAAAAACTAATTATAATCTTTTTTTTTTTTTTTTGGAATTCAAAAAAAATCATATATATATACCATAACCTGTTTTAATCTAATTTAAGTCAACTTAAAATATAGAAAAGAAAAATTGAGGAAATTCAGGACAATGTTTAATTACATTATCTGTGATATTTCCCAAAATTCGGATAAATAACATTTTATCTTGGTATATTTTAACACTATAATAATTAACACAAGCAATGCATGTGCATTAATGAGCACAATTGTGATTGGATTGCTTCCCATAGTGATTTGGTCGCATATGACTCGAGAGCGAGTGATCGACATGCGATGAAAAACACCATTTCAGTATGCAGTGTCTTTTATGGCCAGTTATAACATTCACATGCGTCACCTGTGTCTAAGCAGTTTAGTCTAAGAAAATTAATCTTTAATCTTCTGCCAGTCCACAAATTTTTTTTCCTATTTTTGCATAGTTATTGGATGTGAAAAGATTAAAGAATGCTGATGTGTCACCTGTGTCTAAGCAGTTTATTTAGTCTTAAGAAAATTAATCTTTAGCCTTCTGCCAGTCCACAAATTTTTTTTTTTTATTTTTGCATAGTTTGTGGATGTGAAAAGATTGAAGAATGCTGATCTAGTGAGTTCTTGAAACTACAAAAAAAAAAAAACATTGATTAGGATTAAATTTATTTTTGTAAAATTCATTTTATAATTAAATGATTTGTTTTATTCAAGGATGGAAGGAGCAATCTCATTGTTTTTATGACTTTTTTATATAAGAGCCCCAAGGGCTAGTTTGCTTTTCGATAATTAATAACAATCATTTCCACTTACTGAGATTACATAGGAATCTTTTTCATTTATGTTACTTTTTAATAAAAATATTTTATATTTAGATCTTTACCTTTTTTTTATAAAAAAAAGTACGTTCAAATACTTTTATTTTTATTTTTAAAAAAATACTTTTAAAGTTTTGCATCTGTGCGAATATATGCGTTTAACAACTCTTTAATTTTAGCTTTTAATTTTTATTTATGAACTTAAGTTTTTATTTTAATTTTAAATTAATGTAACGGCATATTGTATACCGTTACATATCAGTGAACTTCCTCAAAAAACAAAAATATTAAAAAAAAAAAAAAAGAATTTACTTACATGTTAGTAATTACATTACACAAATTTTTTAATATTTTAGAAGGAATTGTAAAAAAAAAAAAAAAAATTAAAAAAAAAAGATAGTTCTAGAAATAGACAAAGTTGTTAATTAATAAGATCTGAAAATAATGACAATTTAATAAACTTGGTAGTTGTTTTATTGACAACCACGCCGCAGGATGTCATTGGTTTTTTTTTTTTTGAA
This sequence comes from Epiperipatus broadwayi, assembly GCA_028023455.1. NCBI lineage: Eukaryota > Metazoa > Onychophora > Udeonychophora > Euonychophora > Peripatidae > Epiperipatus > Epiperipatus broadwayi. The sequence continues at coordinate 1,619,078 of JAQFVV010000139.1, read as the reverse complement.
AAAATATAGATTATGAACATTCCCAGGCCTTTTTTTTTTTCAATTTGAAATGCTGGTTTTTGACTTCTAAATTACTTGTTTTTGGCTTTTTTTTAATATTTAAAAATAAATTAAACACAAATTTTATTTCATTTTTTGTAAACACTTATTTTTATTAACATCAATAAATAATAAATAAATATAAAATCAAATCAACATATTGTAAAAATTCTACGGTATATTGTTACCTTTGTGCTTTGGCTTGCGGCTTTTTTAAAAAATTAACTTCAATAAAATGACGAAGTTACAGTGTTTTATATACAATTAAAGAATATAAACAAACTCAAAAGTTAGTAGGCATTTTTTTGTATTGCTGCTTTTTTTAAAAAATAACATCAATAAAATTATGAAGTAACCACACTGTTTTAAAGACAAATAAATCACACAAACAAACTCGAAACTTTGAGGCTTTTTTTTTTAAAAAAAAGTTAAACTTAGTAGACTTTTTTTAAAAAGTTATGACGCTTTATTATTTGTAAAATTAACATTTTTTTTTACCATTTTATAACAAATTTCAAAGTTATTAAGCTTTTTTTTTTTTGGTTACACAAATAAATCAAAAAGTATGGGGAAGTATGGAGGTGTTTATTATATCTATAAAGATATTACATATGGTATAGAGAAAGGTGAATAATTCCATATGTGGTAAATTCAAAAAATCAGATATATTAATCTTTAATTGAGGTTTAAAGTGTATATCTGTGCTAGAGCTAATCTCTAGTTTCGAGGATGTTTAGTAATAATCATTAGTGTATTTAGCAGAAATGGATGGCGTCGGGATTGGGAATGGAGGGAGTTTGATAATGGTAAATGAAAATGGAACAAATAAATCACACAAATGAACTTTAAACTTAGTAGGTTTTTTTTTTGGAATGCCGCTTTTTTTTATTGGATACACAAATAAATAATACTAAAAAGTTTTATTGGATTGCCACTTATTTTAAAAACAATTATCAACAAGTTCAAAGTTATTAAGCTTTTTTTTTTTGGTTACGCAAATAATTAACACAAACAAACTTTAAACTTAGTGGGCTTTTTTTTTTGGATTACCATTTTTTTTATAAACTAACATTAACAAAAATAAAACTCATAACGCCCTCCCCCCATTACACGATAATATCTCTAATAGAATGAATTAAAACTAAACAATTTCGTATAAGATTTCAATTTTTATCACTTATTCAATCTGGTACGTGAGTCGTTAGTTAATGTATACGCAGCTTCAACCAGATCAAAACTGATGCTTCTTGCAATCAATGCAAAAGATAAAATCAAGACATCTTCAAAATTCATTACTGAGGAGACTTGGAAGTTATTCCAGTTTCTTAACATAACAAAAACTATCACAACAATCATCCCTATTAAACAGTATGGACTAATACCAGTCTCTTTTAACAACCAATTGTATAACTTTTTTTTTTCATTAATATTGTCCTTTTATAAAATGTAACCTTTGTTTAGCCTAATAAAAATTTGTTTAAAGTAAGATAAATAAATTGATAAAGGATTAAAAATAACATTGACTAAGTTTAATAACATTTTTTTTTTTTGGTATTAAAAAAAACAACAAAGCCAAAATTTAGAAGACTTTTTTTTTTACTTGCCGATTTCTTTAAAAACTAACATCGACAAAAATAAATTTTTACTAATTTTTTTTTTTTGCTATAAAGATAAACAACTTTACAAAGGTTTAAAAATAACACGAACTAACTTTGAAACTCATTTTTAATAAAATAACATCAAATATTAAAATTATGATAAATAAATTTTCAAACTTTTAGTTTCAGTCAAAACTTAAAATAATTGTAAAAATAACTTTCTTCTTTTTACAAAAACAACGTAAAAGATTTTTGAATAAACTTTTTTTAAATAATATGAACAAATTAAATAATTCAAGATGCCTATTGTGTGACATGCTGTGATAAAGACATCTCTGCAAGTATGGCCAGGAAAACATCTTTGTGGAGACTACGCCAAATAAATTTGGCCATATAGTTGGACAGATATTTCCTGCGAGTTCCCTGTTGCGAGACATTAGCAGGTCCCAAAGACGCTCAATATTCTGGGTGTGAGTTCCTGTGGAAGGGTGCACAAAGTTGTAAGTGTGGTTGACTGTCAGATGGTGAAACCTAGCCGCTTCACGATCAACAGTCTTATAACCCTTCCAACAGTTCGAGAAGATAGTCAATCCGGATTTGATGTTATCTTTCACAGCCTGCAAGTGTGGACGCAGATCTGCAAAGAACGCATGACAGAAAACATTCGTGTGTCTCTCAGCACACACCATCAAAAATCCATTGTGGAGGTAGTACTCTTCCCTAGTGGTTCTTTCTCCGGCTAAAGAGAGTTTCATCAACCTCAACTATCATACTTGGCTCACCAATTTGATAGCACGGTCGAGATGACAAACTCTCAGAGCACAGCTCGCGCAACTGTTGGTCCAATGCAAAATGGCATTTTTGCCTAGGCCCAATTCTTTCCGGACAGCTTCGACAGTTAGGTGTTCACGGCTCCAGAAATATATTAGACATACAGCTATAACCAATGGTATTCTGGAGCCATCAAAGCAAGTGAGATTTCTAATGGAAACCATTCTATTGCATAAACGAGATGAACACCTAAACTGACATGTATTTTTTTTCAATCCTAAATTTCATTGAGGCTCCACATTCGCATTTCTTTGAATTTGGAAGTACATTTTTGCTTTGCAAAAAGGCTATTGCATCACATTCTGTTGCCAGTAAATCACACAATAGAACAACATCTGGATTTTCCTGTGCCTTTATTATTTTCTCGTGGAGGTTCTTGAGTAAACGCTACTTGACACGTTAACTATTTACGAGTACATTCAAACATACCCTTGGACAATGTTCTGCACATTAAAATTTCAATACAGAAGAGTGTAAACAGTCCCTTAATTATGAAATACTTAAATCGCATGATTTCAATAAATATATAAAAAAAAATTGAACTAAAAATAAGAACATTTGATTACTTGAATTAAACACACCCTCACACTACACCGTAAAAAAGGGTAAAGTGTGCACATTCAGCATAAATAATTTACTGCGATGCGACAAAGTGGTCTGTAATGTGTATTCACAACAGAATTGCTGAATTACAAGTAAACACGGCTGCGAAATGTCAGCCGTGTGAATGGCATTTTTATTAGCACATAAATCGTGCCATCCCGCGGCGTGGATGTCAATAAAACAACTACCAAAAACTTTATTGGTTAATAAAACAAGTTAAAATTTAGAATATTGAAAAAACAAACAGAATATTCGGTACTACAACATCAGACGATTCCACACTGCTCAATGGCGCTGTTGCTAGTCAAAAACAAATAGATATAACATTACCGGGCGCAGGCTGTATGGATTTGATTTTTCACATTTTTTATTTACATTTTTATATTAGTATGTAATAAGCCCTATTAACGAATATGTGCATGTATTTATATTGCGCTCTATTAACGAGTATGTGCATGTATTTATATTGCATATATTTCGCAATTTTTTTTATTTTATTTACATTTTTATATTAGCTCTATTAACGAGTATGGGTATGTATTTATATCGCGCTCTATTAACGAGTACATGCATGTTTATATTGTGTACATTTCGCCATTTTTTTAAATTTTATTTATATTAATATGTAATAAGCTTTTTTAACAAGTATGTGCATGTATTTATATTGCATACATTAATTAATCAAATCTGTATGTGTATAATGACATATACATAGTTATATTTTAAAATGACTAAACTAAAGTAGGTTGTAAACATCGTTGTATGTGTAGAAACGCACCTATGTATATATGTGAAGAAAACTGTAATGGGATAGATTTTGTGAACATTATAACTTTTCTAAATTATCTCTTTCAAAGTTATTAAATTTATAAATTTGTTTGTATTCCCATATAAATCTTAAATCCAGGGATGACTGTCTTATACTCATAGTAGAATGTTGACAACTTAAATCTCTTTTTAAAAAAAAAACAGAATCAAGGTCATCGGTTTCTCAGAAATAACTTGCATTAAATTGTAAACTGAGAGCCAAAATTTCAAAGATGATTTAAAAATAAACTTAAAAAACAAAAGACCAAATTCTTGAACCAGCAGTGTGATCTTTTTGTCTTTGCTAAAATTTATTAGAATTATTAAAACTTAAGAATTTAAAACTAAAAAATTGTAAACAATTTAATGGCTTGTGAGGGAGAGGGTGAGAAAGATTTGCTATAAAAACCCCAGTTTGAATTCAAAAGAAGCCGACTCTCGTCATTTAACAAATCGAATACAGCCAGGCACTATGCCCAAATTTACGATATCGGCAATTGGTCTAGGAGATGGAAGGAGTCCAGAATGACAGCCTACCAAGAAGCCACCAAGAATGAAGCAGCCCACCTGTGAATGTTAGTGCCTACGCCATGCAAGCCACCTCAGCAAAATGATGATCAGTAATTAAATTTTACGCAGAGCTCTTAACTAAATTGTAATACATCACTCTAATAATTCTTATAAGCTAGCTATACTATAAATGAGAACAAACTATTAAACTAAAATCTACTCTTAATAATTAAAACTCTGTAATAAATTCGTAATTATTAAGTCTCTTAATGTGATCTTATTTAAAAATAATAATATTATAAAATCTTGTCTAATTAAAGGTTAAACTAGTAATATTTATGTTAAACATGATAACTGATAACTATCTTAGTTATTGTTCTTAATTTATTCAATCTGTAGATATGCCTTCATTACTTTGCTTATTGATATTTTATTAATTGTGCTATACCATCCTTCAGGGCGGAGATTGTTAATATTATAACAGTAGAGAGACAATTAGACGCTCTCGTATAATCTTATATTGCTTTTTAGTGCACACATAAATTTCCAAGCTGAAAACCTACTTTTATATATGTTGAGCTACTATCTTTTAGCTTAGTATAATTCAAGTTTGCATATTTAATAATTATATTAGTTAACGATCAAACTGGGACTGCCGATCATTATGTATAGAAGACCAATAGCATTTACGTGATTGACATTCCATTTCGTATTTCTTACAGCACCTTACTATCATTTCCCCACCACAAACACAGTTCTTCTCTGTCGACAAAATTTTTTTCTGCTCTAGGAAGGCCACCGCAGCCGCGTCTGTAGTAGGCAATTCCAACAACTTGAAAACAGACTGTCTTTCTGCCATTTTATTTTTTGGTCTTGCAAGTTCTCGCAAAGTGTGCGACTTTCATGTGAGTTCTGCTGAATTGCGCTTTACCCTCCTCATTTCTTAGATTGGGCCAGCTCCCAAGGGAGTAGGGACGTTTATGAAATAGTTAGAATTTGTAGCACCTCATACTACTTCCACTAGGTTTAACGCTATTTTGGATTGCGCATTGGTATAGTTTTGGTCATTACGACTAGACACCCTGACATGATATGCTGTTGAATGTTCATATGCTATCAATGTGGGGGTAATGTTGCTTCACCATCAAGTGTTTGAACAGTTTACAGGCAGTAAGATGTATGAGCATATTTCTGTGCTTTTGCATGGAAACAGCGCTAACAGGCGGTGTGAATCGTCCGATGTTGTAGTACCAAATATTCTTAACAAATATTGAAAAACTTTTACATTGGGTAAATATGTTTAAAAAACCATCATTCAAAACATGAAAAGTATGAAACAAATAAATAATTCCTCCTTTCTTTAATCATATTTACAATGCTATATTTTATTTTTAGCTGATCAACTTTATAATTTAGACTGATCAAAAGTTTTCTTCATAGCTAAAATATATAAACATACAAGCAGTCCTAGACATTCGTACCTAACTGGTTCCTGAAATGTGTACGAAAATTGAAATGTACGAAAGTAGAGCAATGTTAAAAAACCATCAAAAAGGTGGTTTTAAAATATTTATTTTTTAATGAGATGTATTAGCATACACAGGCAGTCCTCTAATTTTTTTTTTTTTAATTTATTACTTTAAATTTTATTACATTGTTAACGAAATAATGAAAGTGATAAAAATAGATTAAATTATTTACATTTAAAATTATACAATTGTAGAATAACACAGTTTATACAAAAGAAACCACTTAAAACTAAGAAAACGATAAAAGATTAATATTTCTAAAATTATGAAAAATATATAAGGATATATAATTATTGGGTTCATTAAAACTTTTGTATGGTAAAAATATTTATAAGTAAATTGCTTTGCTTATTTTTCTGAAAGTTTAAAATTTATCTTTTCATTGGGTTTATTTACTCTTATTAAGATTATATAAATAAAATGATATGATAATTACTTGAAAATATTTTTAAAGTTGCGTAGGCTTTTACTCCTATTCATAATTACATTTTAGATTTTGTTTTCCGAAGCAGGATTTACTGTATGAGAAATTAATTACTATAATTTCTGATTATAGGTAAACCAAAACTCAGTTAAGTTTTTGTGAGATTGATGAGAATTTTCTAAAAATAAAAGTAATTGAAAGATATTTCAAATTAATATAAATAAATTTATTACGACTTTAAAAATAAAATTAATAATACTAAAAAGTTACAAATTAATATTATATAAAAATATAAATCGTTATTCTGCATATATATGTAAGTGCTGATTGATGACTGTGATATAATAGATATGCGGATAAGAACAAAAACTCGAATATACAATACATAATACTTTAATGATTAGTATCTGGTGTTTTCTTTATAAATTTATCAAGAGATAGTTGAATTGTACTCTCCTATTTCTTTTCTTGATAAAAAAATTCCATTGCCCTTTATACGAAATGGTGAATTGTATGAAAGTAGAGGACTGCCTGTATATAAATATAGATTATTTAAACAATACACCTGGGTCTCTTTTTACGCGGACTTATTTAACACGATTTTGAAGTTACGCTATTCGTGTTTCACCGGAAGTCGACCTCCGATAATGCGCTATTACTTTAAATAATAAATTTCGCTCACTTACGTTATATTGAAAGTAATAGCACATTATTGGAATTCTACTTTCATCTTAGTAATTTCAATATTTTCAGTGCTTTATAATAGTAAGATTTTATGCAATAATGAAATTAAAATCATTATTTCCACATTTTATGTATACACACATAAATTTTACAATATTATAATGTAAATTTTTTCAAACATTGTGCGTATTAATTTTGCATTTTAAATCACATTCTGTTTTTGCTTTTTAAAAAGAACGTAATCAATTATTAATCATTTAGTGTCCACAAGTTTATTTTTAAAAGGTCAGTAATAGCAATGGGCACAATTAAAAATTAAAATCTGATTTTTAATTGTAATTAACAATTTAAAAATTACTTACGGGCGACTTAAAATTAAATTAATTTGATTTTTAAACGGAATTTAATTTTTAGTTGTTAGTTTTAATTAAATGTTTCCCAGCAGTGGTGAATAAATGTCTTTTTATTATCATAAGTCTAAGTTCATAAACAATTAATAAAATCATCGTCGTCGTCAACAGAAAACCATTAACACAACATGAGAGTGAACTTGGCACTAGTTGTATTTTCTCTTGTGAGAATAATTGCTGAGATATTCTTGACTTCGTTTAAGGAGAAGCCAAATACATTACATGAGAATCTGATTTTTTACTAGTTTGCAAACGAACGTATTTTTGGGCAAATAGCGATAATAATTAAAACATGTAAATTACTGTACTGTAAATTATGCATGAAAATATATTATTTTGAATAAAATTAAATATTATAGTTAAAAAAAGTTTGTCTTGTATCAATTTGAAATTTTTTATTAGTCATATTTTATTTCCTTATTTTTTTTTTTGCGCAAATTTTAAAGTAATTTTATGTAAGTTACGTCTATTTTTGCGCGTGTTTTCTGAGGAACCTATCTATCGCGTAAAACAAAACTAGATCTAACTTAATAAACAAATATTTTTTTATTAATCTATTAATAATAGTTCAACACAATTGAAATAAAACAACTATATTTCAATTGTGTTGAACTATTATTAATTATTGAAAACAACATTATGGACAAATTCATGTTTGACCATTATTAAGGATTATTAATCTATTAATATTTTATTACATATTTTATTTTTACTTATTAATTTTCTATTAAATTTATCTTTATATTAGTATATAAAAAGTAATACTTTAACCTTTAAATTTAATATTCTACCAATTTTAAACTTTTTATCAACCATTTTTATATATTACTATAAATTGTTTTTTATAAAAAAAATTTAAATATTCATTTAACTTATATTAAACCTTACCTTCTTTTATTTGTCCATCTTAAAATAACTGCCAGATTTTGTTTTCTATAACTAACTTTTCTATTATAGTAATTTTATTATTATAGTTTATCCTAATTTAATGTAGACTAAATATTATTTATAAGGATAGCTTCTTTAATTTTTCTTTGATTGTTATTATTAGTATATTGATAAAGAGTTACGGTCCTTAACATATTGTTTTTAACATATTTATGATAATAGAATGTAATAAAGATCTTTAAGGGATGTATTTAGAATAAATAGGTATATAAAAATTTAAATTGTTTACATAATCTGTTTATATATTCATGTACACATTTTTTAGCTCTGAAGAAGACTCCTGGTCAATTGAAACTACAAGATTGATTATTAAATAAAAGTAAAACATAGCATTGTAAAAGTGATTAGAGAAAGGAGGATTTATTTATTTGTTTTATAAAATTAATCATGCATAAAAAAAATATAAAGTGAAAAAAGAATAATGAAAAGTAGACTAATATTCCTTATTTTTTAAATTATAAATAAGTCACTTACTTTAAGCTCAAACTGATCAGCATCTCCAAGCAAATCATCGATATTCTCACTTTCAGTTCTATAAATATAAAAATATTAAATCACTTTATCAAAAAAATAAATCAATCAATCATTACTTATTAACGTACAATTACATTTACATGAATTAGCAAAACAGATATAGTAATATATGTATTTGCATATTATTAGCAAAGCAAAGCATTTTATATTTAAATGATATATAATTACTATTATCTATAATTTTGTAAATAAAATCCAGATACCAAGTTTTTATTATTTTTTTAATATTATTCTTCAAAACAATTGAAAAGGTCATAAATTTCTCAGCAAGGGGAGTATCATTATTCATATATTAACCTTGATTAAGTTAAATTTCATTAGTTTTTTGTAATTTTATATCTGTGATGGTCACTATTTTATATTTTACTAACAAATTAGATAGATAGAAATTTTTCTAATAACTTTTTTTTATTTAAGACTTATTGTCAGATTTAATCTCAACCTATTTAAATCAATTGCTATTACTCAATATTTATTTAAAATTTGAGACCCTGATAATTATCTGAATATTGCCATCAGACTGCTGATATTGGTTATTTAAAACATTGGCTGGAGAGCTATAAAGTACAAGTTGTACAGACTTTATTTAATTTTTGTAAGTTTGAAGGTTAATTAACTATACTTACAAATATTATATCTGATAGTGTTTAAAATAAGTATAATTTCAATTATAGTTAAATACTATTCAGCTAATAAAAATGTATATAGCTTGATTTTGCCTGATCAACTTATTATTTATATATATTAGCCTTTTGGTTTAGAATTAAACAATCTGTGTAGATTTTACTGATAAAAAAATTATATCCCATTATCATGATGGTAAAATAGTATACAGATTAAAACCACTAAAATATTACATAATTATCATTTCCTATGCTTACACAAGCTATTAAAACAGCAAGCTCTCCAAACCCATTGATTACTAAGGCAGTGGTACTACTTTATAGAAAGTTTGCTATTGTTAAATACAGATTTATAAGTATTTGTTCATGTGAAACATATTTTTTATTATTGATTAATATCAACAAATATAAATTTGCATTAAAAAAAAAAAAGAACTGCTCCAGAAATTTTAAAAAAAACATAATAAAATAACTTGTAGTAAAAACTAAAAAAATGACTATGATTATGAATTCAATTTTGTGTATGATGTATAAAATAAAATATTGTCTACTTGATTGATTTATCAATGACAGATCAATTTCTAAAGAACTAATCATTTCTGGTGCTGAACTCAGGCAACTGGCAGGACCCACAAATAATAGAGGAATGATTTCAGATGAGGGCTAAATATAAATAACCAATAAATAGCACCTAGTCAAAAGTATTGCCTGTTCACTTGGACATGATTAGATAGTAAATCCAATACAAACCTCCCTGTCTACTTCTAGTACTTTTTCTTTAGAAGCAACTGCTACATGGATCAAACTTCAACATCTAAATTGCCAATATGGATTTTCAAGTTCATCATGTTTTATAACAGGCAGATGATAGGATCCACAACTGTCAGATAGTGAAATAATCATAAAATAAAATAATTATAAATACCAAAGTAGCTGAATGATTACTGCCTGATCCCTTGTAGGATAACATACTCATTATCAATGACTAAATACTGTTTACAATAAGGTGATTTTATAGATGAATTTATTTGTCTGATAAAGATTGTAATAATTTAGTAACAATGAAAAAAAACCGCACGAGATAATTTTCTTAATAAAATAAAAATGAAAGTTCATAAACAATATAAGGTGTAAATATGTAAGTTCAATAACTTAACTTGACTGATAACTGCACAAATATAGTCATTTGTTAAACAAGAAAACATATTTTTAAAGAGCATTGAAAGTAATACACAGATCTGAAAAACAATATAATCCTATCAAATCAGTCGATAATATTTTAATCAGATGAAGAAAATGCATTCGCCAATCATCTTTTCCATAAAGATATAAAATTCAGATAACTGTATTTAATGATACATTCATCTTATAGATTTAAATATTTAGATTTAGAAAAAAACATTCGGTACTGTTCTATTAGCTTGTGTCAGCCGCTTGATGGCATTATTTATATGCTAAAACACATAAATATGCCATTTACACAGCTGCAGGCCTTATTTCTATGCAAAAGCGCAGAAAGAGGCCATTAATGCATGCCATTCTGGTGACCAATGGGCTGCTTCATGTTACACACTTTATCCCAATGCTGACAGTTCAAAGTTCACTATAGTATCGTCTGAGGGTCTCGGGAATTCAGCCTGCCCCAACTCTTCAAATTTGTGTGTCAAAAAAATTAGCTTACAAGTCATATGACCTACTATTACCTCCTAACAATGTGTGTCAAAGAAATTAGCTTACAAGTCATATGACCTACTATTACCTCCTAACAATGTAAACCTGTTGCCACGCTTCCCTACTCAACATGGAACCTTCAAACAATTTAGAAAGAGTACATCCAAGCAAGATTTCGACCAGCTCATGTTTGCGCGAGAATACGTCTGCGACAAATAAAATGGCTGACTGCAAAACCGAGCCATTCAAACTGTACCAACGGCCATCCACAAAAGCTGGTGCGGTGGTGTTTTTACAGGACAGCAACATACTCTTACATACTAAGAGATATGTGTGCAGCGAAACGATGAGACTGGAGATGTCCAAAACCATTTTGCAGTTCAGATGCAAGTCCCATTCCTGTCCATGAAAGTTTTCTTCAAAAAAAGACCTGCTTTGACGGCTCCAGAATCTCGTTTGTTTTGAAAGCCTTAGTGTGAGCCAGGTTCAAGAATGCATGCTTCGGTAGCTTACGTCCATTTCTTTGGTTGGCCCATTTAGAAGGAATTCACTCCAGGCATCTCCAGGGTTTAAGGATTGGCTGATGAAGTATTTCAGAAAGCAATAAAAAAATGTAGACACATGATCCCAAGTAATACATAGTATTGCAGATACAATCAAACAAACGTATTAACATTAATATATAGATATACCATTCCAAATGTTACTATGCTACAAAAAAAAAAAACAATCCATTATGAAATGAATAAAAAACTCTTAAAGACATTTAATTAATTTAGATGCGGATATTATACCAGCATATTATTCTTAGCATGAGTAATTATTAATAGCTATCAGCATTGAACTATTTATGCACATAGAACTGATTCTTATTGAATATCTAAATCTATAAAAAAGATTGTACGGTACCTCTCTATTCCAAAGATTAAATTAGCAGATGTGTATATAACTATTGGCCTTCTAATGCATAATTAATTAATACATATCTGGTTTGATTAAGTATACATATATAATAAATATAACTTGTCTAATTTATTTACAACCGAGTTCCGCCTTACATAGCTGGGTGAGAGTAAAATTTGAAGAAAAAATTGTTTTGAACTCATCCAACTTCTCATTTATATACATAAATTCCACATCATCAACTAAATAACAAATTTGTTGATTTTGTTGATATGTTAACATACAGTAATATATAAAGATATTAAAAATTAACTTTTATGCCAGCGGCCCGGTAACATTATATTTGTGTTTTTGCATAGCATCAACACCGTCAAGCGGCTAACACGAGCTAGTAGAACAGTATCAAATATTCAAATTGATAAAATTAAATTCTTTGCATTTTTAATAAAAGAGTGTTTGCAAATTTTGATGGGTCTTTGAAGAAATTTTGAAATATGAGATATAGATATTCACTTCAAAATTATTAGAACTTTAGGAATATATGGACACCCAAAGTTTTAAGCCAATAAACATCACGTGATTATCATTTCTTGTGCTTGCTTATAATTGTTATTTAAACAGCCAAAACTCTTCATACAGTATTGTCACTCAGTGCAAGCCAGAGTAATAAATAGATGGCCAGAAGGCAGGTGCATAAAATCCCCATCTAATACTCATCCAAAATTCCCAGACTAGTTTCTGGCTTGTGGTCTTCATCAATGAGAAGCCTTGGATCTGATAGCACTGCACCTAGATTTTAGGATCTAATGCAACCCTCCAGCAGCCACCTTTTAGCTCTACTTAACTACAAAACTATGACCTTAAATTGAAAGCACAATAATATTTTCAATACACACTCACTAGCTTATATTGTCATATAGGTCTAAACTCAGTTCAGTATCTATACATTTTGATGTCTGGTTCTTTAATAACCATAGCCACCACCATCCTATTAGGCAATAATGGTTTTAAGCCAATAAACATCACATAATCACTATTGCTTATGCTTGCTTATAACTGTTATTTAAACAGGCAAAACCCTCCACACAGTATTGCCACTCAGTGCAAGCCAGTTTTGCCTGTTTAAATAACAGTTATAAGCCAGCAAAGAAATGGTGATCATGTGGTGTTTATTGGCTTAAAACAAAGCCTTCTGACGTCCATTGATTACTCTAGTTTGCTTTGTGGCAATACGTATAGTGAGTTTTTGCCTGTTTTAATAAGTTCCCAAGCATAAGAAAAGGTGATCATGTAATGTTTATTGGCTTAAATAATAAATCTACCATTTTAAGAGCGGATCTTCATTAAATTGAGCTTGTGAAACATGAATCTGACTTTTGTGAGGAAAGATATAGTAAACAAATGTAATAATAAAATACAAGGAAGAGCTTCAAAATTATTATATTAGAGATTTTCATTAAAAAAAATTTGCTACAAAAAAGATAGTATTTTTACAAAATGTTAAAGAATCAGACTAAAGAATCATTACATAATGTATGTGTATGTATTCAAGTTACATAAATAACTTTATAGAAACATTACAAAATTCACTTTTAATTTTTTATTTTGTCCTTTTCCCCCCCATTCCTCTAGAATTACAATGCATAGCTTATAATAGAATTTTTTACTAGAGTAAATTAAAATAAGAAAACAAATAATGAAAATCACGAATGACCAAATAATGTTTGGTCATAGTATACTACTATCCTAGTTAATTCACCATCTTTGAACAACCACACCCTTAAAGAGAAATTTGTCTTTCTTATAGCAGAGATCATTAACTTCCATTATGATTATCAGTGATCCCATTTTATTCTTAGTCTGCTAATCAAACTCATGATATTTAACTTCAAACATACTATGGATATAAACTTAAGCTAATTTGTTGATAAAGCCATATAATTTAAGGTTAATAATCAATATTTTAGAGACCTTAGTTACCAGATAATTGCAAGACTTTTGGGAAAGATTATGATAAAATAAATTAATCAGAAACCTGCAGTTCTTGCTTATCTTCTTAATTTTTTTGTGCTCAATATTTATTCATGTGAAAGTTAAAACATGTTAATGCCTGTTGATACGCTTAATTATATTATACATCTACAGTGATAAGTTAGATTTAAATACTGAATGATGTAATTAGCACATTATGCATGTAAGATCTTTTGATTGAGCTACTAAACAAAAATATTTCATTTAACAGTTAAGGCATAAAAATGATTCTCAATATTGAAGCAGTCAATCTTAGCTTAAGATTGTGCTTCATGGTTCCATCTACTAACCTGTATTCAAACCCCTATATCCCATCCCGCTCCTTTAATCATGTATACATATCTTATGTATATATTTGAGATGCGTGCCTAAAAGTTATAAAAAGAATTTCAATAACATTTTATCATTATTAATTTTATGATTATTAATTCTTTTTATTAAAGTACATAGGTGCGACTCAAATATATATATATAGGAGCAAAATACTAACAAATATTGATTTTTTAAAAATATTTTATTATATGTCATTTTTAAACTTTTTCTTTTTAAATTGCTTTTTTTCTATTAAAATGTATATTTTATAAAATCCAAGATGGAAGATGCAACCGTTAATTGTCCAAAAATAATTAAAGGGTTGGAAACACTATTGTTTTAATCTGGGGAAGGTATTTTTAATTAAAGTTTTTATTTAAAATAAAGTGGGGATTAAGATTAAAGATTTTCTTTTGTTATAAATGTTTTTGAAAAATCTATTTCTAATCCGGAAATAGATTTGAATTTAATTTTGGTATAGTTATCTAACGTTGCATCTTCAAAAACAATGGATAAAGAAAAAGTAAGAATTTTTTAAGATCAGAGATTAGATTTTAAGCTAAAACTAAGTATTTAAAAGCATTCCAGAAATATCTGGGCAGGAGTATGAAATGTCAATTTTAATCACCAGCAGATTAGCTACTACTGACAGAAGTGTGCTATCATCTATACTCCACCCAACTTTGAAATCTAAGATGATAGAGTAGACGCCAACCATTGTCCGGACCCTTTTGGATCATTTTTCCCACTAATGTACCATCTAACTGCTGCCCTGAAATGAAGTAAAGCCTAAAGAAGAACTCTGGAATGCTAAATGGAAGCTTGCTGTCAGATAAGAACTGCTATGCACGAGCTGGACTTTTAATATGAACTCTTAAAATGGTGCAAGGTAAATTTTCAAGCCGCCACCTAAAGTAAATCTAGCCTAACTAATCTCATCAAGATTTCTTTCATAACTGATTTAACTTTATGTAAAATGTAATTTGCTCTTAAATAATTTCTATAAATCTAATTTTCTCTCATATGCTCTAATGTTCTTTAACTTTGGTGTGGTTACTTATTTGATAGTTATTTATTACTTGATTTTATATGTATGCTTTTATTATTAATATGCCAATCTCAAGCAACCTGGCGGGCTTAATTTCTAAAAATCTTTTCTGTCATTTTTTTTAACTAAACGTCCTTTTAAAACATAATGCATTAATTAATACGCTCGCCAGATTGTTTTTGCGAGTCAACATTTTGTTTATGTTTTAATGTAAAAATTTGTTATTTGTTTAACTTTGGATTTTCTACCCGGGCTGAAACCAGAACTCAAGCTAGTTAATGCTCTGAAATCATTTAAAATATTATTTATTCAATTCTGAAAGTGTGACTTATTGTTTTCTATATATAACTGCTAGTTATTTTTTTTTTCCATACTCTTAAAATATATTCTTAAATATTCTAAGTTGTAAAATTGAATCATTTTAACAAGAAAACGGGGGAGTAAATTTTAATGTATATTTTACTATTTTAGTTAAGTAAAATCTTGTCTCTCCATATATATATAACTGCATAGCATATTATTTGTCTAAATTATGGTATTCAAACAAGGGTCATTTATTTTTAAAGCAGTAAATCTTAGTCAGTGTCGTTAGTGACATTTATCTGTACTGCGTTACTGACATTCGGCCTTATCTTCGTGATTATATATGTGCTTCTTAATCTGGGGGTTGCGACAAGGTCGAACCCATAGATTTCTTCTCAAGCCTTGTCCTGAGGATAGTTGACCTTCCCAGGACCATTTATTTCATATAAAAAGGCCTCTGGCTGTGATTCCCGTAAGTCTGGCACATGCTATGCCTATCCGCTTTCTTCGTATGAAAGGCCTGCACTTCGGTGATGTCCACGACATGCCTTATCCACTTTTTTCTAAGCACTGCCCAAGAAGGGGGTCTTAGACTTCGTCTTTCGTCCAGAAGCATGATTTTTCCTGTTATTTCTTGGCTATTATGTCAGCACCGCAAACTTCTTCGTATTATTTCTTTTGCTTCATGACCCAGTTTTAATGCTCTAATATTAAAATTGCGCTCTGCTCAAAATATATATAAAAACTACTACTAGTTTTATTAATTAAATTTATTTATGAGTCCCACCGTTGTAATGTATTACTGTATTTAAGAGTATTTGCCTAGGGGAAAATAAAGTGTTCTTCTTACCAGCGCTAATTAAAAGAATTTTCATTATTTTGTCATATAATCAAATGTTTTCAAATGTATGTTGTTTATTTTCACGACCGTAATGGCGTGAAAATGGTTTATATTACATCTGTAATGAATCTCGGAACGCTCCCCGAAATAATGTTACCCACCATGTTTCAGAACCGTAACCCAAAGCGTTAATAGCAATTTTATGTAAATTCTTTCTAATAATCGATTGGCATCTTAATATTGGAGCCACCAAAGATGTGTGTTTATTTATAATATATTATTTAGCTAATAAAAGAGCATATGAAAAATATAGCATGAATGACAATATATAATTATCTATCGTCTAGTAGACTGTTGCTCATTTACGCACATACTAATGTATACAATTAAGTCATAATGTATAATAATTTGTCATTACATTAAACTATATTTTTATTGTCTAACTTATTTGAGTAGTTCAAATTCCTTTTTCTCCACTTCCAAACATACAGCCATGCGTATACATCTTTTAGTTAAGTCATAGATGTCTCATTGTCTTCTCCGCTCTGCTAGTGGACTGGATTTAGAATTAATTCTCGTGTGCCATCATTGGCTTGACTGGGTTTGAAGTACATTTAGTGAGTTCCAGCTCATGTTAGATGGATAAACATGTTTTGACCGATGCAATATTAATCATTCATCGTTATCTAATTATCTCCTATAGTGAATTCTTTTCTAAAGTTAAAATAAACTAAATTTAATTATCCTTGGAATTTTTATACTGCTAAAACCCAATCAATCCCAATGTGAAATTAAATAAAAGCTGATAAAAAACAAACAATAACTACTGTTATAGAATATCTTGAAGAAATATTGATAGAATGAATTCTATCTTACTTTTATGAACGATTTAGCAAATTAAGAACATCAGCCAAAAGATTTAGATTGAAGACATTTCAGTTTAAAGTAAAATGGGGTGTGGGTGATGGAAATATACAACTTTACAAAATTCAATTTGATATGCCTCGACTCTTTTATGGAGGCTTAACAAAAGTAGTCATCTAAGACAGTAATTCTCAAAGTTTTTATTTCTATGGACTGCTTAGATTCCAGAAAAAATGTCTGTGGATTAGAAATATAATGAAAATAAATTCATTTTTTTTAATCTGTGATATTATATGTATTGTACGGGTTTATCCAAACCCTGTTGAGATGAGCATGCGCACATACTGAACATGAAAAAAAAAAATGGTGACACACCAGGATAAGGGGCAATTTTAAACACTTTTATGATCGCACTCATACAGTCATAAGGATGGTTATTAAAGTATTGACTCTTAAATACCTTTGAAGGATTCACTTTAAATACAACCCCTCGCGCCATTCCCAGAAAGAGAAAAAAAAAATTCCCCTCCTGAAAGAATATACAAGATCAATAATTATATGAAATAGAAAAAAAATCTAATAAAAACCTAATGATCAAAGATTGAAATCCCGATAAATTGGTATCTCGTATGCTAGCTCAGCATTCTCTTTATCCCAGTTAAAGCAATGTGGATCGAAAGACTGGCTTAATTACCTAATTATTGTGTTGTTTGAGAAAGCAAACGAATAAAATATCAAAGCAATAAGGCAACTCTAAAAATCATTAAAAAAATATTTATTAAACACAATATCCCTTCATCACTTACAATCAAAGCTAAATACAAAAATACTAATAATAATAACTCTCAATGCAAAAGAAACATTATCATATTCTAAAGTCATTTTAATAAAAAAAATTTTCATTTCAAAACAGAAAAAAGGATCAATTAGTGAGAGTGGTCTGAGAACTTATAACCCTGCACACGAATACATTACACAAACAATAAATAATACATTAAATATGATTTATATTTTACGTAAGATGTAAAAGATATACATTATACAATAATATCAATTTTAAATTATAAAAAATAGTGTACCCTATAAAGTCTTTATGCTTCCTATGTCTCTGACCTCTCTGAGTAGGCTATTCAACCATTCATCCAGGGCGGCAAGGACTTTACTTGAACACAACACTCACATAGCAGTCTTCATCATCATTGGGCGGTTGGATTTGGTAGACTGCATTTTGATGGCAGGAGCGGAGCTGGGCAGGCACGCTGAATAGAATTCCTATCCCATGACCATTGCATGAACAGGAATAGAAATATGTTGCATCTTCAAGCTTAAGGTAATTTATTCTCAGGTGTTGGCGATCATCCACTATTTACTGCGAGTTGGCTATGGCATCGTTAACTTTCTGCCACACGGTTTCTTCCACTCTGGTCACCACACTAATAGTAGGATTTTCTTCTTGATTCGCCAACTCCCAGATATGAAACAACTATACAGCACTACTAATGATTTTCTTTTACTTTTTTTTTTACATGCCACAAACTCTCCGGTAAGAACAGTTCTGCATAGAACCAGTAAGAATTTTCTAGTCTGAAATCATCTCGAAACTTGCTTTTCACCAGAGTTATAAAATATATATATGTATATAACACTGAATGGCTGATTGTTTGTCTCTTGGTCTCCTCTCCTTTTTCGACCCTGCGAGTTCAAGTGCCTAAAGCAGCTGGTGAATAGCTTATATAGCCCACTCATTACATTCCCAATCCAGGTACCCCTCTAAGAAGCATTTAATTAGCTAATTTCGCCATTTTTTTTCTTAATTGATACAGACAATGCATGAGACATTCCTAGGCTATCGCCTAATTAATCTGTCAGGAATTTTTATTTTTAATTAAATTTCTGTATCCACTCAGACCAATATCTGATTCAACACAAAAAGAACAAAATTTTAATATATAAGACAACATTTTCTTATAATCCGATTATACCAAATTGAAGTTAAAAATACATTTTATTAATTAAGCTAGATATTTCTCTCCACCCACATTAGCATAAGTTTCAATGAATTCTTGTCTATCTGAAATAATTTAGGATTTTTTAAAAAAAAAAATTGCTTATTTACTTAAAAAAAAATGCTTTTAGACTTTTCTTAAATCTAGTAGAACAATGACCCCCCCCCCCCGCTTAATGCACTTGTAGAGAAAAATAACTAATAACACTTCAACTTCAAAATTACAAACATGTTGGAACATTTAATCATTTCCATTTTTCTATTTTATTTTTTTTTTTTACAATCTCATTAAGTAATCACTTTTTCATTTCTTTTTTTTTTAAGAAAAAATATAAATAAAAATTACAAATAAACATCTTTGCATTTATTTCTAAAAACAAAATGAAATGATAAAAAAAAAAAAATTACCATAAGCATAGCTAATAGACCTCCATATCGAATTCTAATCCGTAGCCTTAACTACTGGCTTTACTCTGTGTATGTTATATATCCACAGACCCCTCTCACTTATTTTATAACATGTCTAATTTTCAAGTTATGTAGATGGTTTACAGTAACCCCTCTTAATGACTTCATTACCTATTTTAAGCCATAGCTTCTTTAATACCATCTTGTGCTTGGCCACTCGAAGTGTGCTCTGCACAATATATATATTACTGGCTCAATTCCTGAAATGCATGCAGATTTTTTTTACTCGTCTGTGACATAATGTCACAGTTAATACAAAAAACTTGAAGTCGTAATTACAACAAAAAAAAAATATCACAGAATAATGAGCACAAGAAATACTGATCACCATAAAAAGTACATTTATAAAATCACAAACTATATGATTGTTATAATGTTAATTAAAAATAATTAACAAATATTTCATAAAAATCACAGAAAATCATATTGATTGATTGAAAAATTACAAGTCATATAATAATTATTCTAATATAATGCATAATAATTGTTACAAAAAATATATATGTTTAATAATGAGTAGCTATTTATTAAATAGATGGTTCAGTTGGAGGTGGTGTAAATGAGTGAAAAGATGGTTGTTAGCTGTAAGTTACTCTTAAAATACATTGAATAAATAGGGAACAATGGTAAAGGGCATTTGATATGATGGGCTGGCTGAAGAAATTGATTTAATTAGAGCCAGAAAGTATGTCCTAGAAATGCAATGTTTGTAAAGTGAATTGATATAATAATGATAATAATATCTGTTAATTGGGTTTTCATGCAAAATTTTGTTTTTGAAAAGACAAATTTAATTAATATTTTGAATCATGAGTTTTTTTTAGAAAATGGATATTATTAGCTTCTGGGGGGTAAAAATATTCAAAAACTAGTTTACCATTACTCATCTTTTTTATTTGAGATTCTTTTTCTATTTTTTCTTAAGTTTGAAATATGATATGTAATATTAATTAACAGATTGTTATAATAGAAATCTTTTAGGTCAGTGTCAGTCTGCAAAAATTTTACTGGTTTATGAAAAATACATCCTTAATTTGATAATTATAAATAAATTTCAAAACTAATTTTCCATGAAAATAAATTACTTTAACTGGCCTCTAAATTTCACACATGTTCTAACACGAGGTACATTTTGTATCATTAGCCAGACATTCACAAAATAATACATTTTAAAATAACTAATAATTTTTAACTTTTTTTTTTTTTTAATTCTATAAAGATGCAGTAAAATAAAAAAGAAACAAAATTCAGTGGTATATTTATCAGTTATAAGTATAATAGACAAACAGTAAAATGAGAAGCTTAAATATTATTTTTTAAAAAAGGTAGTGTACGGTAAGGTGTACTGAGGCCGCTAGGTGAGCGTTTTAATTTTTTGATTTCAGTGATTTTTGGATAGGAGTTTAAACATAGCCAATAAAATACATACGGACTAAAAGATCATAAATAAACACAAAATGGCATGGAGTGGTAAGGAACCTTATGGTATAAACCCTTAAATATTAGAAATAAATGCAAGCTTTATAAATATTTGCATTAAAATAGATTGATGATACTTTGAAGTGGAAAAATGTTCATGAACAAAGTTATAGAATATTCTGAAGAAATAGAAGAGGATATTGATAATGAAACAGGATGATACAATTAATAGTAGGGAGGGATCTTCATTGATCCAAGTAACTGAGGGGTCTATAACAGAAGTCAATTACTCTCCACAAATACATGTAGCAGATCAGGTGTTATCACAAAACGAAGAAACATTCAGTGATAAAACATTCCAGACATTTGAAAACAAAGTAGCATAAGACATTGGACAATTGACGATGATGGAGCAAATGCTCCGAATGATCAAAAGTTGTCCCAAGGAAGAGATGAACACTATGAATAGTAACATGAACACTATGAACCAGAAGTTGGATAACATAGAAGAAAAGCTACAAGCAAATATGAATCAACTCTCTAAAAATTTAACTAATGCTCAAAAAGATAATGTGGATATTAAACAAACCCTAAATACTTAAAGAATCGGATGGACGAAAAAGATTTAAAGTGTCAACAATGGTTCAACGAGTTCCAACCCAACATCATTGAGAAATTGAATGGCAAGTGCGATGAAATGCACAAAAATCAACAAGTTTTCAAGGATGAAATATGCAAAGATCAGAAAAATCTATGGACTGAAATATAAAAAGAGATCCAAGAGGCACATGAAAGAATGAATCAACTGTCTATTAGACAGAATGCCAAGGTAGAATCGTGAAAGAAAACAATAGGTACCCTTGACCATCATCTCAAAAAATTGAAAAAATAATTTCGATAGAAATGGATATTACCAGAGATGAAACTACATTGGAAAAACTGAGCGAAGATACTACTGAGACACAGAATAGAAGTAATAATATGAAAGAAGCCACTGATAATAGGTTTTCAATAACAGAAGCTGAACTGTGTCAAAGAACACCAACAATCGAAATACAGCGAGTTAATACTAATACAGATACTCAGAATAATAAAGGGAACATAGTGTTACAGAAAACCATTCAAGGATTTTACTTAAAGATTCACAGTGAATAATAGAATCTTATGACGAACCGACTCTCCAATATCATATAATGCCCCAAGTAGAAGATTACCCCATTAACACTAACTTGGAAGAGTCACCCCCAAATACTGGTTGGGTTAATCACAAAAACCATTTATCAAACCCACAAATAAATATCTCAGAAATGTATAAAGTACCTAATCAACCTACTCAATGCAATACAATTAACCAATTTGTAAAATTAAAAATGTTTAAGGGAGTCCCTAATGAAGCTCCCATAGAACACCTTAAAAGCCTCAACCTCTACTTTTCAGTCAACCAAAACCTGTTAGGAGACACTATAAAATAAATTGGATAGATATTTAAAATTGTATTACTACCTTCATACTCACCATCAAAGCAGAATCCATGTATATTCAAATCACGATATTGGTATATTAAATGATAATCACCAGATTAGAACAATAACAAATGTAATGGCTGTCATGAAAGAGAATTATCATGACAGGAAGGTTGATATTGAAGATGCAAATGATTTTGTTAAATTTGATCATCTCAAATATCCATTACGGCAGATAGAATCCATCCATAATTATGAAGATAATCAAATCCAATAAAACTACTGGAGTATGATGATGAAAACTACACCACAAAGCACTAAACATGAAATTCCCAAATTCCATAAATTGTGTACTTATGAAGGCCCATTCACTTTAAGTAATAAACTTATTATAAAAGGATGGACATCATAGATGATGATTAGGGAACAGTAAATGGACTAAATCTATAAGGATAATCCTAAATGTAATAAAAATGCTAGGAAAATAAGTATATATATATATGTATATACATACATAATTACCAATGTATGCATCACAAACAAAAAATGTTTAAGGATAAAGATGTGTGCATATGAAATCATACATAAAGTAAACTATAGTTAATTATATATACCAGTTAAATTAGATGAAATCATTCTATTTAATAATTACAAACCACCAGTTGTTTGTAATGAATACAATTTTGAAAGACATATAAAAAGCATATGTTTAATTAACAGCTAAAGCTAATAAAAGGTATAAATATAAAAAGGTAAATACACATAAATTTAAAGTTGGAGATAGAGTGTTAACAAAAATTCCACACCCAAGCAAATCGCAGGAAGACAAATGTCATAAATTTTACAATATATACAAGGGACCATACAACATCATCAAACAAACAGGTCCTAATGCATTTTAGATCAACCAAGAGATCAGAGGCACATACAATGCTCACATCTTGAAACCTTACTTAGGCTGCTCATGATTAGCTATAACAATATCATCAAATTGCAAACAGGAGACAGGCAATGTAAATCACATCAAAGGGAAATAAAACAATTAGTGGCCATATAAAAAAAATGTAATATACGACTAGGGATATTAATTCTGGTGAGGGTATTCTCCAATTAATGCTCAAACACAACCATTGGGATATCTTTAGGATGATTAAAACAATGGAGTCAATCCATAATAATAAATGGATGCTCTAATATTTAGCTAGACGTTCATGAATCCAGTAAATCTCAAAAGAAGCAGGAAGAAGGCTAGTTAACAAACTCATAAAGCCAACTATGACAGAGACACATTAGCAGTTTAGTCTCAACTATAAAACCATCAAAGTCCCACACATGACAGCCTAACTATAAAAGAGAATTAAATTTCTCTAAATCAACTAAAAAAATGCAGCTGTCAAGAAAGTGTATAACAACCCTTCATTAAATCCAAATTCAGCAATACAATAGAAACACAACATACCTACAAGTGTTAAATTTTGAAATATATATTAAAGTTTTAACCTTATAAGAATAGGGGGAGTTGTAAGGGTAACTTATAACTAACAAACCACTTTTATATCCATTTACACCATCTCCAACTGAACCACCTATTTACCAATTAACATACTCATTATTAAACATATATATATGCACAAACATCATGTTAAACAAACTATTATAAATTTTTAAAGAAAGATGATTTTTTCTTTTTTTTTTAGAACTTACAACATTAAAAATAAATACATGTATATATATATTCAATACAACTAACCACAAATGTTTATAACTAACCCATATTGACTTAAACAAAGATAAAGGTACCGACCTAAATGTCAAGTTTATTGCCATGCGACCAGACTTGAAAATGAAGAGACAATTCTATAAAGATTTATCTTAATGATAATATAACAATGAACAATTATAGCAAGCTTTAAAAAAATCCATCAGGTGATGCTAACACTTGGTTAATAACAACTGAAGAGATTGCACAAACATATGCACATTCCAACAGCTATATTTTGTAGAAAATAAAAATACAGAATTATGTTTGATATTGGAACAAAATTTTCATCAAGCTGAAACAAATAAAAATCTTGTATCCTTTAACTGATAAAAATAAATCAAGTGGTTTAAGCTGATAAAAAAAAGCATTAAGTGAAAAAAAATATTAAGAATGAACAACAACTCAAGGTCTCAGAAATAATTTCTCTATTTTTTTATGCAATTCCCTATGCATAGAAATCAAATGTATAAATAATTATGTACATTAAAAAGCATATTGCAATGTGGTCTTGCTAGAGGAAATATGCTGTACAGTGACTAATACCAACTCTCATGCCAAAAGAAGTGTTATCATGCGTATAAGAGATCCACCTGTTTGAATAATGCTCAAAAATATCAATTTCCATTGGATTTGCTATGCCTTATTCCAAAAGAACAACTGGATAATGTTGATAATCTGCTAACTTGGAGTAAATATTTAACCAACTGAACCAATGAACAAATACATTGTTCAAGATTTGTCGACAGAATCAAAAGAGTACTGATATAATGAACAATGCTTGCTTAGTTCATAAATTTATCTTTATTGATTTGCAATTTTTTTATTGTAATATTTTATTTTGTCATTTTTTTCATTTTCACGTTTAGTATCTTATATTTCAGAAATGGGACCAATCATATAAGTATATAGGGAAAACATCAAGCTGAATAAAGATTAATGATGCTAAATAAAGTTAAATCCACATTTCTCTCCATAAGCTTGACACTACTCATATGAAAATGAAAGAAGGTACAAGTTTGACCATACTTAACACTAACCATATACTATAGTGACTAAACAAAGTGATCGTTTATTAATTAGCCTACTAAACCTAGTTATATATTTTTCTGTGTGCATGATTAATTTTCTCGAATGAAAGGCTTTCCTTATTAATTTTATTGAATTATACATGTATAGAGAGGGGGCTTTTCCTTTCAAAGAAAGGTGATAATTATAATTATGAATCAAAGATAGTGAGTATAAATAAGTTAATTAGCAAGTTAGACTCAATCTTTTGACATTTTCTATTTTTGTTTGTTATATATTATTTTGAATTAATTTTGTACAGAGAGAGACATCCAAATATGTATTTCTATCATGGGTTTGGGATATTAACTATATTAATCTATTGAAGAGATGGAAAGCCATCCTTGTCTCATATCACTTTTTTTAATATTTTTACATCATGTTTTGTTATTGAATAAATGTGATTTAGTTATTAATTTGATCTCTAGTTGAGCATCATCCAGCACTCATACTAATAAATAAGTAGCTCAAATATCAATATCCACATATTACTAAATAAATACATTGATCATTTATATTCACGACATTAAATAAGTAGTTCAGTTATTAATATCTACACACCATTCTTTATATAATATATGTTGATTTTAAAATTTTTCAGTGAGAATATGTTAACATTTGCTTGTATACAGGCACAGTAGAAAATGAAGCAAGTAAATCCATACCTGAAGAGAGCCGACTGCAAATTCTCCAAGTTCAAATACTGCGGCATAATGGAGTCTGAAAGGGGTGTGTGGGGAGGACGAACTAGTCCAAATTACATCTGACTTTAATCAGTTAATGATGAGATAGCATATTAATGATAGATGTAATCATGGGCTAAGCATTTTGTTACACCATCACCAGAATCCTACTTGAAGACCTCAGGTCCGATCGTAGCAAGATGCACGTCCCCTTTCTTGTGACAACCGATGCCCCGTTACAGTATTTTACAGAAATTCAACTTACAAGCACTGCATTTCTAGCATGCATACATTAAACATTACAATCTTTTAATAAATATATAAATGATTATCAAACAATCTTTATTAGGTTAGAAATTATTTCATTGCTATAATATCTAATATAATAAGAGATGAATAGACTGGCTGAAGAAATTGTTTTAGTAAGGGTACATCTTTAAAGCCATTTACATTTTACCAATAACTGTGTTTTTAAAACAAAGAACATTCATCAATAGCAACAATTCATAAAATAAAGTCATCCAAACAAGGGGACAAAAAATGAAAAACAAAGAAAAAAAATTAGTAATAAATTTTGTGAAGACTATACAACCCAATCCATATAACATAAATATATTCATATATATCAAACTTAGATTATCTTGCTTATTTGACATCTTGTGAAGTTATCTTTTATTAATTATAAAGACTCATGTTTAAAAAAAACTTCACCTTGCTAAATCGATTCTCAGTTACAATCTGTCAATAAAAATAATTGATAATCTCTTTAGATCAGTGTTTCTCAATCTTTTTTCTCTCTGTGGACTGCTTAGATTCCAGAAAAAATTTCCATGGATCAATAACATAATTAAAATAAATTATTTATTTTTTTATCTGTAATATTATATACATATTACTCATTCAATTCCTCAAATGCAAGCCTCTTTTTTTACTCACTTGCCATTATTATAATGTCTTAGTTAATACAAAAAACTACTCAAGTATATAATTGTATTATTATTAATACAATAATATTGCAAATAAAAAAATCACAAAACAATAAACACGAGAAATACTGTTTATCCATAAAAAATTTATTTATAAAATTACAAACTATATAATTATTATAAAGATAATGTTAATTAAGAATAATTAATAAATATTCCATAAAAATCCAGAAAATCATTTTGATTGATTTAAAAATTACAGGTTATATAAAAATTATTGTAATATAATCATATAATTATTACCAAAAAATATTGAACACACAAAAAATCACAAAATTAAAAGACAATAAATGACTAATAAATATAGCATTGAATTTTGTTTCTATTTTGCAGTATTTTTATAGAATTAAAAAAGAAATAAAAGTTCAAAACTACTAATTATTTAAAAATGTATAATTTTGTGAAATCTGACTAACGGCACAAATTGTACGATATGGTGGAACCTGCATGAGATCAGAGATACGTTAAAATAGATTTATTTTCATTGGAAATTAGTTTTGAAATTTATTTTGTAATTATCAAATTAAGGATATTTTTCATAGACCAGTAAAATTTTTCACAGACTGGCAGTTGAGAAAAACTGCTTTAGATAATGTACGAGATCATACTCTCTCACAGAAGTATTTTCAAGTTCACCATATTTTTTATTTTTAAAAGATTATTGCTCTTCATCAATTTCACATGCCCAATCCAATAACAGATTCAATATTACTATATTCAGCAAGTTGAAAAAATACAGAAAACAGTTTTCAGATTATTATAAAATATCCTTATGAAAATTTTGTCTTCAGATGATATTATATTCACTTCTATGCAATAGATTTGGCATATAATAACAGTCCTATATATACTTAATAATAATAATAAGAGTTCCTATCCTTTGTCTTATTACTGATAAATCAACCAGAAATTGGATTCTATATTGCATCTCAACATCCATGTCCATCTTTCTATGTAAAAAGCTACTAAGATATTTAAATTTATTCATACTGTCAAGCTTATAATTACTAAAATCCTTATAAAAGATTTTACTTTCATCATTGATTGATAAAGTATCTGAGTTTCCAGAACATGAATTACTAAATCAAATTCTTTATAGGTTGCATTCAAAACAATAAAAACATTCTACATACTGTAAATTTAGAAATTTTTTTTTTTGCTTTTAACTGGTTCAAATTTAAAATTGCACTATCAAACATGCATTATGACTTATTGCCTGCTTCATGAAGCAGCTTATATATTATTCTAAAGATTAATGTTTTTCTGAAGTTTAACACAGCATCGGATCCATACTAATACTTAGTATCAAAAGTGCACAACAAAATTAGCATATCACATGATCACCATCTCAGGATGGTACTACTGTATGGAGAGTTTTGCCTTGTTTAAAATTAGAATATTACATATCCGTGCTTAAAACTAGTTGTTTTTTTAATGCCTGTATTACTACTGCCAGTAATAATTCTTACTTTCATATTATCATATAGCAGCTCTATAAATTGAATAGATTTTGATCATTATAAGAGAATGTGTTGATTTGCATGGACAATGTGTAATAAATTAACATCTTTGTTTTATTAGGTGAATAAGATGACTACAAGATAAAATTGCTTAAACACTTAGATAATTGAGATCACAACAAAATTAGCAATTAAATGTATTATACTTTACCTATTTTTAATAAAATTGAGATTATATTGTTAATAATTTCTATTTATCTCTGTATTTTTGGAATTAATATTCCTTGTGGTTACATTTGCTAATATAACAATTCTTTGAACTGATCTTTATAACAATAGTTAAAGAAATTGAGAGATCTTTGTTTCAGTAAATACCAAAATATTGAAATGGACACTTATTGAGATGATAAAATCAATTGTTAAATATTTAATTTATGCATAGTATTGTTTAATAGAAATCTTTGAATTATATTTTTTGTAAAGTTGTTTATCATTATGAATATCAATTAATGTTTTTTTATGATTTACTAATAATTGTTCCTAACCAGAAAAAAATTATACTGATCATATGTTTCAAAATTTTCTTTAATCCTAGTTTCACTTCCAGATCCTAAATCTTTATTTTGTTCTCCCTCTCCACTTGACCAATGTCGTTTTTGAAAACTCCATGATTTGTTTTTATTTTGCTTGTTCTCTATTTTCAAATTCCAGAATATTGATATAAGCTTGGTCACAAGTTTTATTGGACTGCCTACTAGATTGGCCATGCATACCTGTATCCAGAGCATTCAAGAATTCAGCTACTTGCTCTATGATCTTTTTTTATCTGTACTTATGTTGTTCAAGTTTGAAAGGCAGGTTATGATGCACTATCCATACAATCTGACTCTCAGTCATGCTGCAAGCATTTAATGTTCTTAACTTTGCTATCTGCCTTCTAAAATACTGAGAGTAGTTTTCACCTCCACGAAATTTTTCCTGCATTATCTGGTATCAAATAGCCTCTTATCTCTCTTCTGTCCAGAAGTTATTTACCAAGACCTCTCTATATCCCACCATGCCAGAGCATTATTCTATAAGTGGCTACATGCAATGACTAACTTGCATTCTTCAGTCATCACATTTAGTTCAAAATATCTTTCTAAACCACATAGATCTTCTTCAGATGCTCATTTGTTTGACCTTTAAACAGACCAATTTTTAAAAACAGCTTTATATTGGATCTAATTTCTCTAAAACAATGTTTAACCGCTATCATTTCAGATTCTACTTCCTTATTTTCTTTCTAACCAGCTTTATGATTGTTTAATTCTAGGTTTTCCAACTTCATATTCTTCATTTCCTCTTTTATACTTTCTTGTTCATCTTCTATTTTGCCAAGCCAGTTTATCATATCTGTTTTAATTTCCCTGATTTGTTCTCTATTCACTTGATGACTCTCACATACTACTTTTTCATAATGAATTTTTACATCCTTAATCTTGACAGTTATCTCCTCTACATTTTCTTGTATTTTATTTATTGATTTCTCATTCTTTATTCACTTGCACAGTTATCTTTTCTATCTTTTCATTATACTATTCTTGCTTCTCTTAGTTGGCTGACATTTCCCTCATATTTTTCAGAGAATCTTTCTATCATATGGTTACATTCTTCCTTATTTCTTCACGAGCTCCCCTAATCACTAATCATTTGTTGCTTTCATTCAACTTTTTATTCATTTCATTTATATTTTGTAATATTTCCTGTTTGCTTTCTTTGATTACATCATACAACAATTTCATGTCACCACTGAGTAATGTTGCTTCATCAGAATTACTTTTATTTGTTCTAGCTCCAACTCTGTTGGTTGTTCTACTCTTACATTATTAGCTTGTCTATGTTTGACTCCTCCACTATTTTTAACTGATCTGGTGATCATCTACTTTATATTCTATTACTACTTATTTATTAGACTTTTGCAAGGGAAAAAAACAACTATTATTATGAAAAAAAATTCTGATACATAATTTAGTGCACAAACTCTTACTATAACTATGCAAATCTCTTCAAAAAGATTTGAATTTGCCTGAGCCTATATATATGCCAACTTTAATTAACCCTTTTGCTTATTTAAACCTCTAACCCGTGTATGCATTAACATTACGACTTACTATTTCTTATAATAAATTCAAGTGTCAGGTTCAACTTCCCATTTCAAATGACATTATTTTCATAAGTCAAAGCACATAATAAATTGTATATATATTATTAGGGTACATGCTTATTGCAATACCATTAATGTATAAATAATAAACTGTAATGTATTAAAAAAATATAAACATATATCCACTAAAATTTACTGGTTTTTTTTTTCCTCAGGTTACTCTTAAAATTGTAAACATCTTTAAAATATTCTAGTGAGTTCTTTTGTTCTCTAATCTAAAAAAACTTTTGGAGTTTTTCTTTTTTAATAAAATAAAACTGGAAATATATCTTAGTTTTAATTGAATAATTTAGACAAAAATTATTTTCTTTTAAATCTTGTAATTTAAGGATTTTAACTGCAAAGTTATTTCAATAAATATTCTACTCACCAACTATAAGCATTTTATCTATATATGACTGTCAGCAATTATATTTGTGCTATTCTGCATATAGATTAATCAGTATACGACATAGTATGATAATCTTACAGCAAGCTGATAGAACTCTCGGTAAGCCGATCCAATTTAAAAGAGTATAGACTAGCGTATACATATCTTCAAGAAAGACATAAATCTGGTAAATATTAGTATTAGTCAGCTCCATTCAGTCTATAATTTGAAGCTGAGCCTTGCCTCCATGTGAATTCAAACTCTACTGTTGTGACATTAGCCGCAGTTCTACTTGTTGCTTTCAGTTATAACTTCATAATCATATTGCTGTAAAACTGTTGTAAGTGTCCTGAATGATTCAAATCCATCTTTTTTATATTGTATCATGTAATTTTTTTAAAAAAGTAAAATTCTTTCTTTATCTTGACTGAAAAAGTTATTGACTCTTTTCAGTTCACCTTAATGCTTTCAAAAACTACTTTGGAGGATTTTATCAAAGATGTTATACTAATTTTTATCAAAAGCTTTATACAAGCTTTAATTTTAAAAAAAAAAAAAAATTAATTTAATTAAAAACAGATAAGAATATTCTATAATCACCAGTATTATCCATTTTAATATAAAAACATGCTTGTTTTAATTATCAAAATCAGAATAAAACATTAAATAGATCTTTTTAAATGTTTAATTTATAATATTTTTTTAAATTTAAAATTATTATTTAACTCTTAATTGTTATTGCAGTGTAATATAGTAAATAACTACAAAAAAATTTTCCTACTTTTTCTTTCAACTTTATATATTCTAACCAAAGGAAAAATCAAAATCTATTCTTTTTTAAAATCTTGTAGAGTGAATAAATAAATATTATTATAATATGATATATAATAATGAATTTTTATGCTAACACTAAAGTAGTAAATTAAATAAATAAATGTTTCTTAAATAAGGCAAAAATAAGATCTCAGGGTTCTCTTGTATTCTATCAAATAAGACATTCATAATGTTGTAAGGCAAATGATTGGCATCCTAGAAGGCTTTAGGAAACATACACTTTCTAATAAGCTAATGTATCCTATTAAGATCATAATAATAATTATTTAGATTACAGAAAGAAGTGCTTACTTTAATCAACAAATACCTAAAAATAATAATCATGAAATTTAGAATACTTATAGCCCTTTATCTAGAATGGCACTCAAATAATAGAAGGAAAAGGGTACATTTCATTTCCCTCTCATCTCTAAAAAACAGAGATAAAATATTCAATTTACAACATTTGGATTCTGTGAATATAACAGGTAAATAATGTACAGTCTGAATAATGAATGGATATATCCATTGTAATGATTAAGTGAACAATTATTAATTTGAAAATTTTAATTGGAAAATAAATATTTATATCATATTTTCTCATCAAATACACCTGGGTCTCGTTTTACGCAATGATTTTTCAAAAATCGTGTAAAAGCAAAGCACCAACATAAAATTACTTTAAAATTCATGCAAAAAAAAATAAGGAAATAAAATATGACTAATAAAAAATTTCAAATTTGAAAAAAAATTGATACAAGACAAACTTTTTTTAACTATAATATTTAATTTTATTCAAAACAATATATTTTTATGCATAATTTACAGTAATTTACATTTTTTTATACACGTTTTAATTATTATTGCTATTTGCCGATAAACAGGTTCGTTTGCAAACTGGTAAAAAATCAGATTCTTCACAAGAGGAAATACAACTAGCGCCAACGTCACTCTCATGTTGTGTTAATGGTTTTCTGGTGACAACGTAATTAGTAATTAATCTAACAACTAAAAATTAAATTCTTATTTTTGTCTTTAATTTTTTAATTTTCAATTTTAATTGTGCCCACTGCTATTATTCACCTTTTAAAAATAAACTTGCGGACACTAAACGATTAATAATTGATTACGTTCTTTTTTAAAAAGCAAAAACAGAATGTGATTTAAAATGCAAAATTAACACGCACAATGTTTGAACAAATTTGCATTATAATCTTGTAAAATTTAATGTGTATATACATAAAATGTGGAAATCATGATTTTAATTTCATTATTGCATAAAATCTTACTATTATAAAGCACTGAAAATATTGAAATTACTAAGATGAAAGTCGAATTCCAATAATGTGCCATTACTTTCAATATGACGTAAGTGCGCGAAATTTATTATTTAAAGTAATAGTGCATTATCACAGTTCAATTTCCGGAGAAACGTGAATCGCGTAACTTCAGAATCGCGTTAAATAAATCCGCGTAAAAAGAAACCCAGGTGTATTAGTGATGTTGGATCACAAAAATAATAATTATCTGACTTGAAAATATATTTTTTTATTTTATTTTGTGGAATTGTGGAACCAAGGAAAAGAATTTCATACAGAAAATATACTCAAAACCAAATTTTAATAATTTACAAAAATATATTTATTAAAGGCTAAACATTAATAAATTATTTACAAGGCATACCATCACAATAACAGTTTGAAAATAAAATACTATTACATTTGATTCTAATGAATCAATAACTACAGATCAACTTTATTCAAAGCCCATTACCCTCAATATTGCTTAGATTTAAAATTGCTAAAAATAAATTCCCAGAACTATAAATTATTATGAACAATCACTAGAATATTTAGTTAACACATCACAATTTACTCTAACTAAAACAGGACATTAAACAAACATTTAATGCAATTAAAAAATAATTACAATGTGGCTAGCTTGCACCATAAGCTGATTAACATTTTCTTATACACTCTATAGTCAGGTACTTACTCATGATATCTTATTATTAAGAAAGTAATAACAACAAAAAAAAAAAATTAAGTTCAATCTAATCTATTGCTGCTTCTAAATTAGATAGCTAATATGATAATAACTATCATCATCAAATCACAAATGATTATTGCCTAGCACTATGTTAATAATAAAAACTAAATGGTAAGTAGAGAGCATTCATCAGAAGTCATACATACTCTGATATTTAATTTATTTAATGTCCACTTAAAAATATTAAATTTTTAATTTTTAAAAGACTTTCAAATCCCTCGGCGAATTTCTCCACATGAAGCATATAAAATAACATTGTGTATGTGTATTCCCATCATGCTATGCTTTAAAGTGAGCAATTAAATTATTAAATATTGTGGGTTTGTTTATATACTACTGGCAAAGCACAGTAGCACACTACGGATATTGTTTTAATCAACCAAAGCACTTAAAATTATTAAATGCACCTGAGAAGACCTCAACAACTAGTTAATCATTGCCATAACCTTCATAAATACAATAGTCTATACCTTCAATGGTGGAAAATTTAATCTTTCAAATGGCACATGAGGGATAATATACTGAAAATAAGCTCCTCAGAGCAAGACAACATGACTATAATAATGGTGGCTTCCAAGGCCTAACTCTCAGGCATAAGTGTAGGTGTGGACACAGTCTCACCACCTAAGGAAAAGGGGAAAACTCACCAAAGACAAAGCAATCCTCTCCATGGGTATCTGGCTATCTAAACTATACATTGAAATATTTTGAAAAAACATTGTCCTCTCATGGCAAGTACATATAATAATGGAAGAGCATCTCCGTCCCACAAACATAATAAATAGTATTTATTTGATAAAATCTAGAGTTATAAAGCATAATCTAATTCTAACAATTTTTATCACTAATAATAAAAAACTGATAGCTTATATCAACGCTACACTCTACACGTTAAACAATATCCGAAACTCACAAGGAAAGCATTAGTCAAACGACTATAAACACATTAAAATAGCATAGTAAATATTTGCATAAAATAAGGAATATGCGCACGAACAATAAGCATAATAAATATTAATGAAAATATAGTGGACAGACTGACACAATAAATATTATTAATTAAATAGCTATAACAAAATAAATTTGTTCTCAGAAACATTCAGAATGTAATTTCTATTAAATGTTAAACTTCTGATATATACACATGTAACAGTTGTTTACCCTTAAAATTACAAAAGGAAATATATTGTTCAGAAATTAATGATGGCAATACCTGCTAGAGATACATATCCCTATTTAAATAAAGCATAGACATCTTTAAATTAAACACTTCACCAATATATTTAAATTTACATGTGTGTAGTAGAAATATCTACACACTTCATTGTGAATTCCTTGAGAGAGTTTTAAATACTAAAGTAAAATACCTAGACATATGAATAAAATATTACATAGCAAATATCTAATATATACATAACTATTATGTTACCATCCTTTTTTTTTTATTCATTTTTTTAAAAAAAAAAAGATAAACTCAGTTCATTAGTAGAGCTTTTTCAGCGGTAGGCAAGCTGTTCAGGGTGTGAGATCCCACGCTGTCGAATGTCTGAATAATATCAACACGTCCATACCTTTCAAACCAATATTTTTTTAAAAAACAAAGCAGCTACAACTTTCACTATGATAGGAAATAAGCTTATGAACAAAATATCTTATTTTAAAACACAAACAGGTTTGGATCCATTATACAAAGATAAAATATAAAAACATAAGCTAGCTAGTTTAAAATGACATTTAATTGTGTAGAATAATGATTATTAAATGTAGAATTCTAGTAACTGTCCATGGTTTCATTGGGAAATTTTTAATATTTTGCATTCTTTTCCTCTTATACGCACATTTTAAAACAGTAGGTTATTAATTTCCTTCACTAAAGCATAAATATTGTTTTAGTAATTTTTTTTTGTTAAGAGTACATTTAATTATAATACTTCGCAAATTAATATGTGGCATACTTAAATGTCCATTATTATTATTCACAAACTCTTTCCTTTATAAATTTTCATATTCTTCTGGTTTATGCGACTTAATTTTTTTACAGCATTTTTTTATTTTAAGTTTTCCGTTTTCTCTGCAAACGCAGAAGAGCAATGAACATTTTCTGTATTAAAAATAACATGTTTATTTTCTTTAATAAAATTTAAATTTCAAAAGACAGTATTCATTTTTTTTAAAGTTAACAGTCAATAACAAGGCATTTATTCAAGTTAATATTAGTTTTTTAACAGTTGTTAATTTATTCTTCTTTTTTTTTTAATCTTAGCTTTAAATTTATAGCCCCAAAAAATGATATGCAGTATCATAAAATGATTTAGTATAATGTTCAACATGACTTTCCTAGTTAATGGAAACATTTTCATTTGTTTAAATTTAGAGTAGAATAATACTTTTACTTGTTGAAAATTAATTAAGAAACAATGAGTATTATCTTGGCACAGAATGTTAATTCGATTTAGAAAGTTTTAGCTAAATAAAGCATGAAAACAGAGATACCTTAACTTTGCGTTCAGCCGTTCATCCTGGGTTAAAGACTTTAAAAAAAAAAAAATTAACACTTGTTGTGTTTTTTTTTTTTAATAAAAAAAAATTACACTATTTAAATTTAATCGGAACAGTGTCAATAATAAAAAAAAAATTAATCAGAACCCGAATTGTCTAAATTTTTTTTTCCTTTTTATAAGGACCCCTTTGGCACGTGTAAAACAAAGGTTGACTCCCCCGATTTAAATAAGTTTTAAGAACAGCCCTAATTTCTTACACAATCTCCTAAGAAATTATGTAACTTTGTCCTAGATTTTTCTAAAAATAGATATCATGTGTCTGCGTTTGATTTCAAAGTGAATAAAAGGTTAACTAATTAACTATGAATAAAGTCTTTAATAAAAATATATATAATACTTTAATGATTCTTACATTTTAAAACCAAATAATATTTTTATTTCACCTTGATTTCTTTTACATCAGAAGTTTAAAATAGTCAATTTAACCCTTTATTTGCCAAGTTTATTATTCATTTTACTTTTAAAGTTTAATAAATAAATGAAATATTTTAATAAATAAAATTAAAGATTTAAAGGTCAACAAGTACATACATGCATGCATACATACACATGAGTCAGGAACTAACTTTATTTGAGGCAAGCTTATCTTAATAATAAACCTAAACCTTGAATAACTAAATACGATTGAATTAGTTGGATAATTAACTGAGATATAAATCATAATTGAAATAATTTAACTAACTTATTAGCAATTTAGTAAACCAGTAAATTTTAAATACTAACAATTAAAAATATTCACTCAGCTAACTTTCTTTCTTTCTTCTAACCTTAATAAAATTTTATATTACTTTAACATTATAAACTTATATTTTATTAAATATTAACTAAATATGCTTAAAGTAGTTATATAATTTATCAATATCCTTTATTAAATAATTATTTAAATCTAAATATAGTAAATATTGCTTATTAAGTGATACATTTTTATTTGCAGATTAAATAATATGGTTTTATGTCTTTACTTATTAGTTTTATTTTATCTTTTAATTTTTTTTAGATGGCTAATTCCCACGTAATGCACTATTAAAATATTTAATAAAATATGTGCCATAGCACATGGTTACAATATATATTGTAGCTCTTTGGTTTATTCCATCTATAAACCAAATATAATAAAATGAAGTAATTGTGGAAAAAAATATTTTTTTTTTTGATATAAGAAAAGTTAAAGGTTTTATTTGAGAAAGTAATGGCTATATTAATTCAAAAGTAACGTATATAGAGACAGTTTGTGTTTGTATAAAATGTAGTTAGCATTATTTAATGCAGGGGGGGATGATTGATTTTTTTTACCAATATAATAATTCAGGAATAAATATTTATATGACTAGGATAAAGTCTTGTGAATTTGATATCTATTATTAAAGAGTTGAGGATTAAAACTGAATTGATTGTCAGTAGCTTTGGTTAACAGTTTCTTTCTGGAGAATAAGTTTAAAGTTATGGGAGATTATAGTGAATATTTATGTTTATGATTGTCAGAAATTATAATTGACTTTATGCTTGTAATTATAAGAAATTATGATGGATATTTGTGTTCATATGGACTGAATAATCAATTTTCTATAACATGTTCTGCACAGGTATGTATGTGTGATACAGATATATGGGTTTGATTTTTTCTTTCCTTTATAGAAACTGACA
This sequence comes from Epiperipatus broadwayi, assembly GCA_028023455.1. Lineage (NCBI taxonomy): Eukaryota > Metazoa > Onychophora > Udeonychophora > Euonychophora > Peripatidae > Epiperipatus > Epiperipatus broadwayi. The sequence continues at coordinate 1,580,611 of JAQFVV010000139.1, read as the reverse complement.
TAATTTTTTTAAAATTATTAAAAATGTAAATCTAAATAAGAAATTATTTAGATTAAATGAATGTAGCCTTTGTTTGACCAAAAAAGTGTTAGCAAGCTTATGTTTTCAATTATGTCTTCTTTAACTAATTTTCCATAAATTAATCGACAATGTGTTAATTAAAGAGATCTGCTTGCAGATCAGACAAAGTTGCTAAAAAGGTAACACTTTAGAAAAAGTTATTGTTCATTCTGAGTGGGAATTTTTTAAATTAGACTTGAAGAGGAACCACTGGGGGGGGGGAGGAGGTTTAACATGTGTTTTCTTTTTTTCCTTCACTCTATAAAAAGTGACTGGAGAAAGTGAAAATGAACTTTTTTGCTAATTGAGAACAACGGGCTAACTAAGAATTAATCTCCAAGTTTTTTTTTTTTTAATTTTCTTTCTCAAAATTTAATAATGCATTTAAGTTTTATAGTAGAACAAAATATGAATTTCTAATTCATCCATAAATGGTGCATATCTCTTTTTCTCAAATTAATTATGAAGAAGTTAACTTTTGATAAGATATTTTCTGCTGAATATCACAATTTATCCAGTCTGCTTATAAAATTTCCTGCAAGGAGAGAATTGTCAAATTTCTTTTATCAAATTAAAAGACCAATTCAGATTATAATAATTATTTGGCTGTTTAAAATTCGTTTAAAACAACTGCAGCAATCTTCTGTATAATGTTTTAAAAGGTTAATTCATGTTAGTAATCAGAAACTGCTTATTGCCTATAAGTTGAACCTTTAAATGGAAAAAAAAGAAGAAAGGAAAACAAAGTGAATTCAAATCCAGGAAGAACTAATCAAATGGAAGGTAACCAACAGAACTTTTTTAAAATTTATTAACTATTCGGTAGCTACATTTTGATTTTAAATAACTATCTACATTTTGATTTAAAATAACTATCTACGTTTTTTATCTATCTTGATTCAAATGACTGTATGTGCGTTTTATACATATTTAATTAAAATAACTGTCTGATGTGCAATTATATAGTTATCTCAAGTAAAATGAACTGAATATATTAATTGATGATGGACAGAGGAAGAAAAAGACATTTAAAGAGACTATCTGTAATGTTGATATTTATTCTTTATTTTATTTCGTTTATATAATATGTCATTTGTTTTGTTTTTCATTATATTTCATTTTGTTTATATGTTATGTCACACTCTAATCACTAGATTATTTAATTGAATATTTTGTTTATGTTTAAAATGTTTGAAGGAAAGAGAAAAAATGATTTTTGATGCCATTTAAGTATAGATGCTCACGTAAATTTAAACTTAAAAGTAAAGAGAGAAATGATATAAATATTTTATTATTCTTAACAAAATTTTAATTTGTGCTTAATATTAAATGTGAAGAGGGAGGGAATGTTCGTATAAAACCCATTATTATGCTGTGAGTGTTGATCTGTTATTAATATAAATATTGGGTATGTTGTTGGCTTGACTGATTAAAATTGAAATAATTCATATGTGTATTGATTTGGGATCTGGTTAGTCTTTGTCATTTATCTAGGCTGGAATCGATATATGTGTGGGCATATTTAAAGCTATAAATGCTTGTCATTACTAATGTAAAGTAATCCTACCACCCTACAGATGGGAAATAGCTGTCTCAAAATTTAATTACCATGGCAGTCGGAGATGACTGTTTCACTCCATTTATTTGTTAAGATATGGAATTATTGATAAAGTTACTGTTTAAGTGTAGAAATGTTTTGCATGCCAATATAGAGAATACGTGTCTAAGAGAAGCTCTTGACACGATTCTGAATCTTAAGAAAAGATTTCTCTCCCTGGCTCAAGCAAATAGTTTAAATTTGAAGTTGATGTTTATTTCCCTTATCAAGACGTGGCTGTGTGTGCGTAATAGATACTGCATGGTCATGTGTGATATGAATAGAGTTTTTCTTATGTGGGACAGAATACCTGAAAGGATAAGGATTCAGTCAGATGTATATGTATGATGAAGAATGACAAAGATTTTAATTAATAAACTAACAGATCTGTATTGATTTTTTTTGAATGATGGTAAATTGAGGTCGTCAGGCTGAGTGGACATACTGACATATTAAGATATATACAGTCAAAAACGTAAAGATCTGACAAGCATGAATGTAAAAGTGTGGGTTTTGAATTTAAACCCGTTTGCAAAATTAGTAGGGTAATTTTATGACATATCATCCTTTTTCATTAGAAATGTGAAAATTATTGCTTGATAAAATGATTTAGAAATTTAAGATTATTTCACATTGCTAGTTAGAATAATTGAAACGAATATACTATTTTGGAATAGTCCAATGGACAATGTTTACAATAGAAAGGGAGGGAAGTAGAAATTTGTAGGTTTTCTTCTCTTTCAAGATAAGTTTTCTTAAAGCTAAAATATCCGGAATTCTGTTTCCAGTGTTTGTATTTATTATTATTATTAATCATTTATTTAATAAATGAATGGGTCAAAACAAGAAGTGAGTCATCCAAGAAATTAGTTAACTCAAACATGTATTTGAATAATAGTCCTGAATAGATCAGAAGCATATATTTGTGTAACAATATTATAATTTAGTGTGTTTTTATTTTAATCTTTATCATTATTATTTTATGTAATAAAGTTTTATTATTGTTATAAGATTATATTGTGATTTGTGTTTTGGTGTTTTAAATATCTCCAGAATCTATATATCCAGCACCTATATTTAAGGTAATATTAGTTCATATTTAAATTTAATTATTCATTTTCTATTGATAATTTATTTCCATGATTGAATTACAGTATAGATTTTATCGAATATTTCTATATTCGATTTACATAATTTTATATAAGTCACTTTTATAAACTCCATTTTCACATAATTTATTTTCATCATTAATTTGCATAATCTGATTTATGAATTATTTCCGTACGTTACTCTCATGGGAAAGTTTGATTGATTTATCTGATTGATGTCCATGGTTTGCTTCCATAGTTTACTTTAGCAAAATAAAATTATTAAGGTTATTAATTAAAATAGATTGGAAATAATAGAATAAAATGACAGGGAATAGTTGAGTTAAGTTTAACAAATTTAATCTTTTGATTCATTGTAATGTTGTGAATACTGGGAGCAGACATAAAATCCCTTTGCTCTCGTGTTCAGAGTGATTCCCACTATTGAACTTGTATTAAAATTTATTTTAGCATATATGGGATCATATCCATTACAGTGTAATCACTTATATGGGCACCTCTTGACAGATCTAGACCTTCAGAAAGAGCAGTTGAATTATTAGTCTAAGAGCTAGTTTGGAAGTCAAGTAGCATATTATAATATAATTATTATACGATTATTAAAACAGGGATCATGAATTGATAGTTGATCTAAAGATATATGTGTATTTTGAGAAATAAGATTAGGAATTCTCAGATTAGAGAACATAACACAAACATTCCGTGTTATATAATTGTAGCTATTGAAAGTGATAGATGCTGAGAACAAAAAATAAAGTAATGGAATTAAATGAAGAGATTTATTTGTGATAAATTTTATCTAATGTTCAATTAAATAATAAGTTTCTATTATGAACGTAGATCATGAGTTCTCTCCATTGATTACTGATTTGTTTCCAGTCAGATATAAATGAGAACTGTATATAGCATTTTCTGTAGTTACCACTCGAGATCAAATATTTATAATAAAGTTGTGGAAGAAAGTTGTCTCATTAGTATGAATTTTATAATAAATTTATCATGAAACATTTGCATGACTAATGCTGAGTTTGAAATTTAGACCCTATAGATTGAATGGTTTTATCAATATTATTGTTATTATTATTTTTTTGAGAAACAATTTCATTACTTTCTCCAGTATCTTCTATAATCCTAAATTGACTAATGATGATGATATCTAATGGGCATTACAATTTATAGCTGCAATTTGGCGCCCCCGATATATTAGATCTTAAAGTAGTATAAAATTCAATTGACTAGCTACTTGAAATAAATAAGAGTTTATTGAGGTTGAATAAGTGAAAGGGTGTGCGAAGAAAGTTGAGGTGACAATATACACCCACTACAATGTTGTTGAGACAAAACCGTCTTATTATGGATTTTATTGCAGGATGATTTATGGAATTCAATGAGATAACCTGCTTAGAGAAACATGGGATAGTATAGATATGTCATCAATTTAATTATAATACTCCAGCAATGCTAATAATATAAATAAGTTGAGTCAAACCTACTAGCCAAAATATGATCTAACTCTCTTAAATATTATCATGGGTTTTATCATAGGCATTTTTTTTTTTGAAATGCCTAAGTTTTTCCCATAAATATTTGTTTACATTGTAAATTAATTACCAAATATAGATTTTTTTTAAAAAATAAATTTCTATATTTAAGTTTTTTTGATAGATAGAAGCTAAAATCAGACATAAATAGTTTCAATATAATGAATTTAGATATTAATCATGTATAAAACAGTTGCTTTTATAAAACAAATGAAGCATAAAGATTATTTTTTAGTTTTAGATCAAAATAATAAAATATGTTTTAATAAATATTTTAAATGCCATAATTCTTAAATATTCATATTATTTGTATTTTATAATTTAAAATGATATTTTTTTTAACATAATATATATATTATGATAGAATAAAAATATATTCATTGATATTAATTAGAACAGACAACACTAATCAGATGATTATGACAATCAATAACAACTTGGTACACTACTTATATATAATTATTAAAACAGGCAAAACTGAAGTGCCACTTTGTGCAAGCCAGAGTAATCAATGAACACCAGAAGGCTTGTGCATAAAATCTCTACCTAATGCCTACTCATCCAATATCCCCAGACTAGTTTCTAGCTTGTGGCTTTCCTCATTGAGAAGCCTTGGATCTAAAAGCACTGCACCTAGATCTTAGGATCTAATGCAACCCTCCAAACTGCCATCTTTTATCTCTACTTAACTACAAAACTATGAGAATAAAATTGAAAACACAGTAATATTTACAATCCAAGCTCATTAGCTTATATAGTCATATAGGTCTAAACTCAGTTCAGTATCCATACATTTTAGTGTCTTTGGTTCTTTAATAACCATAACCACCAATATTCTATTAGGATATTGGTAGCTTCCAATCATGCCTAATAGGATATTGGTGGTTATGGTTATTAAAGAACCAATGTATGGATACTGAACTGAGTTCAGACCTATATGACTATATAAGCTAATGAGCTTGGATTGAAAATATTGTGTTTTCAATTTTATTCTCATAGTTTTGTAGTTAAGTAAAGATAAAAGTTGGCTGCTGGAGGATTGCCTTAGATCCTAAGATCTAGGTGCAGTGCTCTCAGATCCAAGGCTCCTCACTAACAAAAGCCACAAGCTAGAAACTAATCGGGGACATTGGATGAGTAAACACTAGATAGGGATTTTATGCACAAGTCCATTGTTTACTCTGGTTTGTATTGAGTGGCACTACTGTATGGAGTTTGCCTGTTTTAATAACAGTTATGAGCAAGCATAAGAAATGATGATCATGTGATGTTTAGTGGTTATATATAAGTATTAATAAGATAATGGTAATAACAAGGACTATCCAAAATGTAAATATCAAACATACAAATCCTAACTTAAATCCAATATTAAAATAAAGACAAAAAGAAAAGTGCATGATTTATCTAGAAAGTTTACTATGATTAAATGACAAGGATTTAATTTATTTAATATGGGTTTGTTTTATACTATAAATATTTGTGACATTCTTAGTCTATATCATATGGGCATATCAACAATAAAAAATTATAAAATAATATGCATCTCACTTTTAATATAGTTATTCCCTTCCATTTTGATTATATAGCTGCAAAAAGTATAAAAACTCCAAAATTAATACATATACACTATACATTTTAATAAACAAGAATAAACAAAAAATCCATCAAGGTAAAATCAATTAACAATGCATACATACTAATGTTATAAATAAAACCCTTCATAAAAGGTAATTGCATTTAAATATTAACAATCATTCAGTAAAAAAATTCCTAAAGTTTAACAACATTAATTAATTATTATTAAATTTAAATTTTATTTTAATTTTTTAAGAAACAAAAACAAACTTGGATTTTAAATTTCTTAATATTATTCTTTTGAAAATATGCATATGAAAATTAAAAAGATTTTTAAAATAACAAATTAACTTTTTAAAAAAACAAATATATATATTGTAACGTTTATTTATTTATATACATTGCAAATATATTGGCATTTGGTAAAAGCTAAAAAAAATAAAAGTAAATTTGGATTTTTTTTTTACTATAATTTTTTTTTTTTTTTTTAAAAAAAAAAGTATAATGAAAGTTAAATTATTCTTTCGTATTTTTTTAATATAATTAGAAATAAAAGTAGAATTGGAGAGAACAAAAGAATTCCAAAAGCAAGTAAAAAGATAAGCTAAAAGAAAAATATTTTAGCTAATTAAACATGGCCGAAAAACTTGATAAAAAAATGAGAACTTAGTAATTGAAAAATGATAAAGACTGTATAAGATTATAAACACAAAACGTCATGATAATAGCATGCGCAGAAGTCGGAAAACTGGGCCTCTAGTATAAAAGGCAGAGGTCAGTTGGAAGAACGTCTTGGTTTGCCTGATATTCTTTTGGTTGGTTTTGGATTAAAGAATCCAGACAACTCTACAATGAAAAAGTTCTTCTTACGAGAGTAGACCGGAGTTTTAGCTGACATCGTTACCGATGGACATCAGAGAAGCTTACGCGACTAGCCTATGGAACCAGCACCAAGATCAATCTATAATCAATGGCCGTGGGCTCATTTTAACCCCAAAAAACTATGCATAGTTATCTACAACTATCGTGAATTCACTAAACTTACCGGTAAGACTTTTTATTCCTGATTGTGACAAAATTAAGCGTTTGCAAACAAGTCTTAAAATAATCCCGATAGAGACTTTCATTTTTCTGTACAAGAGACTTTTGTTTATACCAGAACTTTTTAATTAATTATTTTATTTTATTGATTGCGTCATGTTTGAATTAATCTGTGTTCTCTCTAATTTACTTGATTAGGAATTCTCATTTTAACTTAAACAGATTTTTAATCTGTTATAATAAAAAATATTTCTAATATCAATTTTCATTTGTGCGTTATTAATAATAGTCATTATTTTTTATTATTAAATTTATTATTAGTTTAATAAGATTTAAAACATAATTTACCTTTGCCAATATGTTTCAATAAGCCCAGGAATAATAATCTTAAAAAAATAATTCTCGTTACTATGATGTAATACCGATTAGTTTAAAAGTATTTTTCTTTTTTTTATTCGTGAGACATTATTTGACTATTTCAGCGGACTCTTTAGAATAAATAGTCCTGGCGCCCATATTAAATAAATTAAAAGCTGATTTCGTCAATAGCATAATTCTCAACAATTAATAGGCTGAATTTGATCAGGAAATATAGCTATGTTTTTAGAATAGAAATATAACTTTCTTCTTTTTGACATAGCTTGATCAACTAGTGCACAGTTTATATTAGCGTGTAGAGGCCTAGCAAAATGAAAAACGTTAGAATATATATCAATTTCATGAATATATTTCAAATATACTGATTTATTACAAGAAAACATTAAACTTATTACATAACTATGGGGAATTAAATAACCATTTTAAATAGATAAATAAAATTATTACTCAGATAAATTTATTTAATTTCAATAGTTCAATTAACAAAGTCTATCCATTATTATAGTTTTTTTTTCCTTTTTAACATTCATTCTATATATTTTCTAATTATGCACTGGCATAATTTTGATAACTATTCAAATAAATAAAAAACTATAACAAAGCTTTGAGGCATCTTTCCTGATGTAGATCTGTTAACTCTTAGCAGAAGCACAATGATTATGATAGATATTATTTCAGAAATCCATGGGAAAATAAATCAAAGTCTTTTTCAATCATTTGGTAAAAAATGACTATTATATAGCAGTTTATTTAAAATGCAAAATAGTTTTAAAATTGTTCTCTAATAGCAACTGGAAAATATGCTATTAATTTTCAACTTTGAAATTCAATTCAAAATTGGAATCATCTCCAAACTCCAATTCATTAAATTGGTTTTATCTATCTTTTATAGGAATCTGTGTTTTTTTTTTAATATATTTTTTGGTACTCTGTGATAGCCAGGTACGGCCGCTTGAAGGCATTGTTTATGTGTAAAAACACAAAAATTAGCCATTTTAGGCCGCTTGATGGCATTGCACAGAAATATTAAGGCCTGTGTTGTGCTTCGCGACACTTTATGTGAATTCGCACAATTCACAGTTGGCTGCCATATCGTGTTATGGTATTTGTATTTCAAGAGGGAATAATTTTTTAAATCTAGAAAACATAGTAATTTAATTTCTACTTAAATCACGCAGTCTGAATTACTAAGAATTGTCACATTGTCCCCACCCTTCCTACATAACTTGAAATGTGGTAAACATTAGCAAAGTGTAGGGCCGAACATGATTTCCCAGAGATAATGCAGAAAGTCACGTTTTCGTGAGTAAATATAAGAGAAAAATAAGCCAAGGGTCCAGAATAATGCTTTTGAAAGCGGCCCATCTCGTATATTATTGTTATGTATTATTTTTGTTATACTAAAAAAAAAAAGAATTGTTTTCCAGAAATTAAAAAATAAAAAGACAACAAAAACTAAACAGAATTTTTTTTAAAAAAATAAGATAAAAAATTTAAAGATGTAGTAGAAAAATAAGTCTTGAAAAACCAAAAAAAATTAGAACAAGATTTTATTTTTTAAAAAAGTTAATACAAATACTCAAAATTAAAAAGTTTTTTTTTCAAAATAACATCAAAAATTTAAAGATGGAAGAAAAATAAGTCTTGAAAAAAAAAAGTGCGATTATTTTTATTTTTTTTTGAAAAATCAAAAAAAAGTAGAACAAAATTTTATTAAAAAACAAAAAAAAAGTAGAACAAGATTTTATTAAAAATAAAAAAATAACATTAAAAAATGATTTTTTTTCACTTTAGTTTGGTTTTATTTTAATAAAATAAAAGTCTTGGCCCAGCAGCATTACATTTGATTGTTTTTTCACAAAAACACCATCGAGCGGATGTGCCCGGATATCAAAAGAGTACCTTTTTTTTTTTTCAAAAAAATTATTTTTTTTTATATTTTTTTTGTTTTTTAAATCCTTAATTGGTTTATTTATTCATTATCCGCCATATTACAATCTCTATATAATGTTTATACACGATTCCTTTCTTGTGTTTTAAAGACCTACAGAGGTCCCTAGTGACGATTTTTCAGACGCTCATTGCTAAGGTTTACAGCCTTGTTAAAACTATTAATTAATTAATGTAAAAAGGTTTATATAAAAAATACATTTAAAAACATAAACTTATTTTTTAAATAAAAAAAAAATTAAATCTACAATTTTATGATTTTTAAAACTTGACTTTAAAATTCTTTCTACTATTACTTTTTTTTTGGTACTTTGGTATTAGAGCTGCAACATAGGGGAGATAGGAGGAATTTTCACACCCAGAATGGGTAATGTCACGATGTCAAATTGAAAGGAAATAAACCCTGAGTATACATGTGAAAATGTGTTTTTATGCTTATCAACGCGACCTTTTTTTTTATAATACTTTGACCTTTTCAGTTATTGTCTTTCTGCCATATTTAATGATATAAAAGAAATGGTTCTTCCAGGAGAAAAACCTAATAGAAGTCTCATAATTAATATATGTATTATTGTGGTTTTTGTTCTTTTCGTTTTTTTTGGTTTAAGTTGTTTATAAAAAAAATACATTTATTAGCATTTCTGTTGAAAATCGCAGCATACTCTGCAAACACAAGCTACATTTTCGGAGGAAAAATTTTTAATAGAGGTTTCCGTTTTCTGTGGTAATATTAAATATTTTGTTTCAAGGTGACAATTCTGTTAAATATTACACAGGAAATATCATATGAGTAATACTTAATGTGTTTTTATAAATATTATTTAAAAACGTAAATCATTTACTGTTTCTTTAGCATGCTGTATTTATTCTAGTACAAATTACATTGGCAGATTAGAAATCATATTCATAAAGTACTTAAATAGAATACTCCATTTGTTTTAAATATTTAGTTAGTTTGATTTTTTTTTTGTCTCAAAAATAACTTGAGAGAAAGGGAGAAATCTATTTTTGTGTGTATTAAATAAAAAAAAAGAGATAAGAAAATAATTTCTACAAAAATTGAGTTGAATTAATAGGTGTCAACAGGTGATGCGCAGACAAAAATGAGATCAAAGATATAAAAAAAAGCACTTCATATAGAACATTCATGAAGAGAGAAAGTGATGGAGAAACTTCAGAGCTGTACTTACGAGAAAATCAATCGTGAAAGAAAATCTTACCCAAAGTTATGAAGAGCGTGCCCAAGGAATCTCATCAGTGTGCCAGTTTATCTAAAATGTACGAGTAGAAGAAATCATTTGCCGGTGTTGTTTCTGTCCGATGTCACATAAGATCCCAAGCGAAATCATCTGCAGAATTTAGACCCATGAATTATTTATGTGCTGCTCCAGTAACAGACTACGTATCCCCTCATTCAAAATAAACCCATGCATGGTAGAACTTATAATGTGCTTTGTTAACAATAACTTACCGGTAAAAAACTTTAAAGTGATCACTATTTTTCTCAAACTATGTTTTTTCTCACTCGAACTATAACAATTATATTAAGTTTTGCTTAAATTTAATAGAAATCTTAGAAATGGTTTCACCCTATTTTGTTAAATTTGTTGTTATTCTAACCTTAGTAAAGATATTTTAGTATAGATTAATAAAGTAAGAATATAACATACGTTGGTGTTAATTATTAAATATTGTTTATTGAAATACTTAAAAAAATCCGCCACTATTGCCGGTCAATAAATAAACTGCTGACCCTGTACCAGAAATACAATCCTCCGTGTATTTTAAATAGGTTGTTTAGAATTCGGTTAAAAAAAGGGGGAGGTTTCAATCAGTGAACTCTAAATGAGTTCTGGTGCCTTAAATAAATAAAAGCTGGTTTCCTTTTCTTTTTTGTAAGTAGAATTGAATTGTTTAAAATAGGATTAAGTGACCAGGAAAAATAATTGCTGTGGATAAGTTGCTTAAAATATTGCATGCAGGTGATTTATAATCTAATGCAATTTGATCACTGAATACGAGATTGCAAATTGTATAAAATTTGCACCGTGAACGTTACATTCGTAAGAATTTTTTTGTATAATGGCGTCATTTGGTGAAGATCACAAATCACTTTTTTTTTTTTTGATTGGGAATGTCGTTCGTAAAAGTTGTTAAGTGTGAAAGTCATACGTATAGTTAATGTCTTTACAAATATTATTAAAAACCCAAAATCATTTATTGTTTGTTTAGTATGTAATGCCGTCATTTCATTAAGATAGCAAATCAATTTTTTTTTTTTTGATTTCAAATGTCGAAGTCATACATATATGAATGTTTTGTTTGAATGTCTTGTTACTTAAAAACCAAAATCATTTACTGTTTGTTTAGTGCATATTTAAACTAACAATTTTTTTTTGTGTAATGCCATCATTTCATTAAGATAGCAAATCATTTATTATTTTTTTATTTCAAATGTCATTCTTCAAAGTTGTTAGTGTCCAAGTCGTACATATTTAAATGTCTTGTTCATAATTATACATTTCTTATTGAAAATGATGTTTATTATGTTTTCACTTTTATTTATTTTTAGTCCTGCAACATGGAGTATGTATTAGATCTACTGCGCCTGTTTGCATTCATATCAACCTCCCGAAAACTTTGAAAATCTTGCCAAAATACCATGTCCAAGATCCGTGTATATATTTTTTTATTGTCAAAAAGAGTGTACAAGATCAGTGTACATGTTATTTCGGTCAGATCCCAAGATTACAAAGTTATCAGCGGATTGATACGAATGTGAACAGAAGCAGTAGGTCTTACACATGCTCCGTGTTGCAGCTCTAATACCAAAGTATTCCTTTTTTTTTTTTTTAAAGATATGCAAACACACACTTGATGGATTGTCACAATATATTGTAATGGTCTTGCCATTTGCAAATCTGATCATTAAAGTTAATTTAACACAAATTATAATAATCATATAAATATAAAAAATTAGTATTTATTAATTAAAATAATCTTTTGAGATTTCACACTCAAATCCAAATAACAGAAATGAAATAAGATAGAGGTAAAATATAATTTAATTCAATCATAAATTATACTAATGGCCAGGCATAGCTATAATAATAAAAATATTAGAAATTATGTCACCTTTCCAGACCATTAGTCAATCCTAAATGATTGAAGGGAAATTAGATTCTCTATGGATTACAAACTTATATTAGGTTAAAAACCAAAGCACCATCCCAAACTGGGAAATCCATAGGAGGATATATCACACCATCAGTCTTATTAAAAACACTACCATGACTGCTTCAGTAGAATATGAACTCATCGCCCTAGCTATCATAAATTTAATTTATAATTTAAATGGTAGAACTTATGAGAAGAGAACAGAAGGTTAGTTTAATAACTAACAAAAAAATATATATTTATTATACATTAAGACATATATAAAGTTGTGATTATTTATTAATGGCATAGGTAGTATGTAAATACTTTTAGAAAAAGGCTTTAACCTTTATTATATGCACCTTAAATGTTTATAAGTCATGCAATATCTTTTTTTTTTTACTATAGAAAGGACCTCTTAAACCTTGATACAAGATAGCAACTTTATAAAGATAAGAATGGCCATCTTATCTTTAACCTAAATTCCCACTTAAATAGGCTAATCTGAAGCATCTTGATTTAAGAGTGTGAAGCAGTTAGTCTCTTTATTTTTTAAGTCCACTATTTCCTTTACAAATTAATCTTCGCGAAATCTTGCAATTTACAAGTTAATATTATGATCTAGTTTATTTAAACCATCATTACATTAAATTATAAAATAAGAAGTATTTAAACATTACCATCCTTCAAGTGATCACCTTTTAAATGTTAAAGTTTTATCAATGTCTTCAGTTTAAAATCTCTTTTATGTTAAGCTTAACATTTTTTCTTTGTTTGTTTTTCATTATGGAGTCTCTTTCAGCATTGAAGACACTGTACGTCATTCTTGAAAATGTAGAAACAATAATTCTTTTAAATTCCTTTAGCTGCTTCAAGTTTTAATTTATTCAGATATTTCTTTAAAACATATTTCTTCATCTCTCCAAAATAAGTATTCTGTAATAGAGGACACTGTACATCATACTTGAAAATGTAGAAACAATAATTCTTTTACATTCCTTTAGCTGCTTCAAGTTTTAATTTATTCAGATATTTCTTTAAATCATATTTCTTCACCTCTCCAAAACAAATATTCTGTAATAAAGGACTTTCAGTTAACAATAACTTTGCAAAAAAATTTTTACTGTAGGTTTAAAAGAACTCGGAAATGGCAAAGCAAGTTTGATCATATATCAGGCTGAAGATAAATAATTAATCAAGGCTACATTGATCCAAGGTAAATGATATACACACAGGAAATTAGCCATCATGAACAATAATACCCATTTTATATTTATCTTTGTTCATAACTTGGCTATTAATAAAAATAAACATAAAGATTTTGCAAGGCGCTAATGACAATTGTAAAACAAAAGATTAGAGATGCTGACAGAACGCTAGATTCCAATAAATATTTTAAATCACATTTTATTTAAACTATCATTGATTAAAATAATAAATTGTATTCTTTTTTTTTTTTAAAGTTAGCTTTATTACTTATAACAAAAAAAATGATACTTTCCGATTTTGTCCCAGGCCATCACTTGAGGGCCCTTATTTCCAATAGTCCAAGATAATTATATATTTGCAGGGACTAATGTTTAATGAAAGTAAATAAACCACATAGTTGTGACTTGAGAATTTTTTAAATTTATTGTATAAAAATACGACCAAATGATACGCTACGGCGAATCAGAATGCATTTCACAAATACGTGTTTACTTGCTAGCTAAAATCAAAAACTGCATTATTGTCTTTTTATGCTCAAGATGATGAGAATTTGTGATCTACCAGCCACAGAACATGAGGCAGTGGAATTTTTCCAAAGAAACCGTATCTTGCCCTCTCAAAAAGTCTGCACCAATGACCACGATATGAAATTGTACTTTGCCCGAACCCGGGAATGGTGATGTAATTTAAAAGTCTGCCAACACCGTATAGCATTATGTAAAGACATGTTGTTTGAAGGCTCTAAAATAACGTTTCTAACAGCCATTCAATTTATTTTTTATTGGAGTAGAGATTTCATGACAATTGAATGTATAAAACATGAATTGGATTTATGCGAAGACACTATCGTTTCTTGGAACAGTTATCTAAGAGAAGTGTACAAAGACAGTTTATTGATTCGGCCACTGCAAAATTAGAGGACTGGAAAAATTGTAGAAGTCGATGAAAGTGTCTTTACAAAACGAAAGACAAGGAACACAATGGTTATTCGGTAGTTTATGTTGAGAAACCAAAGAGTGTTTTATTGTCACTGTTCCATGTCGGCTAGTGTCCATTCTACTTGATGCCGTTCAACAAAATATAGCACAAGGATCAACAATTTATTCTGACTCTTGGAAGGCCTATAAAACTGATGAATTAAGAAACGCAGGATTTGAACATTTTAAAGTTAATCATAGTTATAATTTTGTGGATCCTTCTACTGAGGTACATACCCAAAACATAGAAAGACTTTGGGGACTAGTTAAATGGTGCAATAAAAGACAGAGAGGAACCGTTCGCAAACACATGGATTCCTATTTAGTTGAATTCATGTGGCGGTGATTGCACCAAGATTTGTCACAATTTTAGAAGCCATTAGTAAAGTGTAACTATTTTTTATTTACTTTCTTTTTTTTTTTTTTTTACTTTAATAAAACTTGTTTTTGTCTTTTTTACTTTCACTTTTATTAAACACTCCCAATTACGCTACATACTACCAATTTGTTAGTAATTATGTATTTTATTTTGTTTCTTTTATTCTTTGATTAAATACCAAATTATTGTTTATTTCAGTATATTAGTTAGTACTTAAGTTTTTTGTTTTGTTTTTACGTTAATTAAACGTTAGAATACAAAATTGTTGTTCGGTCTTTTTTACTTCAACTGTCATTAAACATTAATCCCTGCAACTGTATAATTATCTCCGACTATTGGAAATAAGTGCCCTCAAGTGGTGGCATGGGGAAAAATCGGAAAGTACCAAAAAAAAATACTATGACATAAATATTTTATAAATTGATATTTCACAAAATAAAATTTAAATCTCTATTTTTTTAAAAGACAGGAAAAGATCAAATTTCAATTATTTAAACTTTGAATAACTGATCTGTGGATTTTAATCTTAAGAGACAACACAAGCAAATTTAAATTTATAAACAAAAAGAAGTTTTTCCCCTTTTTTAACTTATTTGACTACTCCCTTTTTTTTTTAAATATCATTTTTATTAAAATTGTTATCCAAAAATAACCACCACCTAGGTACTCTTGTAGTTGATTATATATCTTGCTTTGCAACAGATACAATATATATGAAATATTATTTTTTTATTATGTCTAAAGATATATAGAATAAAAGTATAATAAAAAAAATACATATTCTTTAATATATTAAACAAATGTAAAATATTAAATAATTATACATACACACAAAAAACAATACATATTTATAAATCACTAGCAACAAATATAACAGCTAGGATTTTATGGATGATTGTTTTTACCTCCCTGAATATGTATTTAATTAAATTATATTGAAAAATATACTTTTTTAATCCAAAACATAAAAACCCTAAATAAATAGCAAATTATGACATATTTAGTTTATCAAAGAGTTAATATATAAGTTTACTAGCCTTCCTATTTGCATTCACACTGTTTAAATCAATAATTAAAAAAATGCAACATTAGTTTTCAATTTTTATTATACTGTTTACTAAAATTTTTAATTTTTTTCTTTTATAATATCTGAGATGTAATTAGGAAGCAATTTTTTATTATAATGTTTACTATGTCTATTAATTTTTTCTTTAATAATATTAGATGTTTCTAAAAGCTCAATTAACCAAGTTATATATGTCTTTTAAATTAGGAAGCAAACTGGAGCAATTTTCAAATTTTATTTCTTTAGAAAATATATTTTAATCATTATCATAATTTAATAGTTTCCATCTTTTTATTCAGAATACTTTGGAATACAATTTTAAAAAAAATAAACAAAATTTTCACTTCTAGTAAAATGAACAATCTGAATTAATATTTAATAAAAAAATAATATAAATTTCCTCATTTTAAAATATTAAGAATTATGTCACCTAAATATTACTTGGTATACAAACATCAAAGTTATTATAGAAGCAATAGTGCACCAAAGCAAATTCTAAACATTAAAACAACAAGGAAACAGTCATAAACATCACATGATCATTATCTCATACTAGCACATAATTGTTATTAAACAATTTAAAACTAAGCAAAACTCTTCATATAGTAGTGCCATCTTGTGCTAACAGGGGCAATCAATGGATGCCAGAAGGCTTGTGTATAAAATCCCTATCTAGTGTCTACTCATCCAATATCCCCAGACTAGTTTCTGGCTTGTGGCCTTCATCAGTGAGAAGCCTTGGCAAGCCAAAAACTAGTCTGGGGATATTGGATGAGTAGGCACTAGATAGGGATTTTATGCACAAGCCTTCTGGCATCCATTGATTGCTTGCCATCTTGTGCTCACAAGAGCAATCAATCAATGGATGCCAGAAAGACTTGTGCATAAAATCCCTATCTAGTGCCTACTCATCCAATATCCCCAGACTAGTTTCTGGCTTATGGCCTTCATCAGTGAGGAGCCTTGGCAAGCCAAAAACTAGTCTGGGGATATTGGATGAGTAGACACTAGATAGGGATTTTATGCACAAGCCTTCTCGCATCCATTGAAAGCTCTTGTTAGCACAAGATGGCACTCCTATATGGAGAGTTTTGCTTTGTTTTGAAACCGTCACATCTTGAAACTAAGTTTTAAACAAATAAGCTCAACAGTAAATACTTGTACTAGTCATAGAAAAAACTCTCATTCTTAATAAAAAATATTGAAGAAAAGTTCACTATAACTAAACTCATCACAGCAACAATGCTAAATATCAGGAGAATCCATAGTGGCATATTCAAAATAATCAATTCAATCTTAAATTCATGATAAATCTTTAGTTACAAAATCTTTCCTATGTTCAGATCTTGAAAATCACAGAGCAAGTATAAACACATTTTATATACTCATGTTTAGAAAAAAATTAAAATATCTTTATTATCATCACTAACTTATTTTGATATCATTACTATTAATATCTATTTCTATTGTTTAAATGAGTATTTATCAGATAATGGTACCTTGCTAGATTTTGTGTAATAAATCAATTTTAGATATTTTCTAAATCCAAAGATCATATTTATAAAGGACAGGGATATATCTAAATTGAGCTGATCCAGTGTACAAATATTTGCCGAGTGAATTTCTTATGCCAAATACAGTTCCAACGGGATTTTTTTATTTGATTACAAATAAAGATTCACATATAAATATAATAGATCTATATTGTATAAGATTAATCAGAAGAGCTGTAAATAAAAAATTGAAATATGGTTATCAATATACAATTCCATTAATCAGTTAATATAAAAAACAGACGAGCCAATATAGAAAATGAAATGAAAACATTAAGATAAAGAAATGCAAATCGAGAATGAGAAACATAAGAAATGATAAAGGCTGCTGGTATAAAACAGTAATTAACTTTTGATAAGCCAACATCACACTTATCATACAAATTAGTACATGATAATCTTGATAAGATACGGCTTATTACTCCGAGTTTATCTTCATATCGGAAATCAATCTTAAGATCTGCCAACTTGCAGCGAAGTCGTTAGTCTATTCAAAAAGAAAATGAATTCAGATATCTTAATAGAATTCGGAGATCAAGCAGCAATTGATACTAGTTTTTTTATCACTTTTTTATTTTTAAACATAAATGGTGAATGACTTCAAGAGTAAAAAAAATAATGCAACGCGCTGTAGTCATAAAATTTTAACATTTATAACTGACTTTAGACTTTAAATTAAAATCATGTTTTTTAAAAGGCTATTCAAAGTAAATAAATAAAACATTATAAATGATAATTAATTGAAGGAAATATATAAACAACAAATAAAATATACATTTAATTATAAACAATTTTGTATCGAAATATAGCTAAATAAAATAACAGAAATAAATTTTGAAGTTATAATTACAAAAATTATACATCTCAGTTCATTTAACTTCACTAAATAATTATCAAATATATATAAACATATTAAATGTAAATCAAATGATTATCAAACGTTAGCACTAATAAACTTGACGATATGTAATGATTACTAAAATTCGGCCGAAAAATAACATTCGCAGAAAAATAATAAATATGGAATGTATTTATATAACTAACAAATAATGAAATCGAAACTGACCTTAATGACATAATAATGTATGAAATGCATCTACAATTAAACGTTTTTCTCAATCAAAGGTTCATTAAAAAAAGAAAATGGCCGAAACGTTATTTATTAAAAATAATATTCAATTTATTTTATATCATGATAAATAAATTGAAGTAATTATGGTGGTAAAAAAATAATATAAAACTAATAAGAGTAAAAAGTAAATTAGATATAATTTGTATCTTAATAATCTTTTTTGTTAATTTTCATTTTATTTTACTAGTGACCTATTAAAAAAGAAATTATTTTAACTGCGAACTTAACTTAAAATGTTCTCACTCTAATGTGATCTAATAATTTGTTATTATAGCTGTCACTTACGATAAAGTTATTGTTAAAAAATCTAAAATATATTCTCTAAATTTATTTCTTATAGTATTTTAAATTCCGTGAAGAAAATAATTTTACAAATGAATAGAATGAAAAGATGGTACAATGTGAGATGATTAAACTGAGTAACGTAAAAATATATTTTCAAAAGTTTGTGTATGTTTACTCAGATATCTGTAAAATGCGAATTCCTCAAAAAATGTTGAAATTTCTGATTTAAATGAATATTAATACTGCATTTTACCTAGCTCTATTTGGTGTATGGGACGAAGTAATCAGGCGTCGGGAAAGATTTTTGACAGAAACGTAGGGAAATTTGTGCGTTTTATTAGTATTTGTATGTAAAACTTCATAAAATGGGAATATTTTTCAAAATTTTCATTAATATAAATAAATTTTAAAAAGTACTTACATATCTAACATTTTCAGCTTTTTTATTTGATATTATGGTCAAATTTGTTAATCTTTGTTGAATTATCGATGATCTTAGATATTTATAATTTGCTGAAACTGCGTTCATGTGAAGCTACTGTTACAGGTAAAGAAATATGTGATTTCGGGATATACATTTTGAATTTAATAGTTATGAATCATTTGCATTAATTGGAGTTGCTGTAGCAACTTACTTAAAGGTTTTGTTTGCCATTTAAAATTTTCCATTTGAAGTAAAAATTCGGAAGTATCAAAATATTTTAAAGCTAGATTTGCATTTTTTTTAAAAATTGAATAAACATATTTACTATATCTTTTCCATATAAAATATTTATATATACTTCATGTTAATCTTAGAAGAATAAGAAAAAATGGAATAATTTAATTGCAACTCTCAAAAGCTTCATAAAATGGTTTCCCCCAATTTTTGCACTTTATGTGTTGTGGTGCCCAAGATGCATTTTTGTCTGCAATTGTAACCCCAGAGAGTATCTAATCTGGAGCAACTGAGACTCAGACATAAGAAGATCGCATCAAATATTTTTGATGCCATCTGGGCACACATGAAACAAAGGTCCAGTTTGTAGAATGTTACATTCAACCAAGAACCAAATGCCTGATCAGCAATATACTGACAACAAAATTTATTCACAGGAAATGTTCTTCTAACAGTGTAACTAGATAAAAATTAATATTGTGTAATGCATCATAAGGATTCTTGACAGTATGAAGATCCAAAACAATCATCACATGATCACCGTAGGGATTTTATGCACAAGCCTTCTGGCATCCATTGATTACTCTGGCTTGCACTGAGTGGCACTACTGTATATAGAGTTTTGCCTGTTTTATCCACAACAATGTAATCTCATATCAAATCTGTAACTTGCTATTTTTCTCGCACTATTCTATGCATATGAAATTTAAGACAAATGTGACATCGATTTAAATAAAACCTTTGAAACTATATACTCATGTTAATCTAATTGATGTTCAAAATTTTAAAAAAAAATTGCATATTATAGAAATTATAAGAAAGTTAAAGAAATTTTTTATTAGAGATATTTTTGTTGAAAAACTAGAAGCTAAATTAGCAGCTTTTAAGTGATTCATGTAACTTTTGAATTAAATAACAAAAGTTATGTTATAGCAATGTGCAAACTGTGAGATAATGATTTAGAATATTTGTGGATGAATTAAAATCAAGGTTAAAATGTTTTAGATAAATTAATAATGATATAAAAAATCTAAAATTGTTAAGGATTATATAGCTAATTATGGTGCACTTTGTCATATTAAAATAAGAGAAGAAATTATGAATAATGTAGATTCTTCCTGTATAATGAAAAATAATGTATTCATAGTGGTTATTAAAGAAATGATTGCTGATCATTATTTTACATTTTTATCCATAACAAAAAAATATGATGAAATTATATCAGAAAAAGTTGAAAATAAATTGACATTGTATAGTAATAAACTAATTAGAAAATTTCTACAAGAAACTGACTGGAATGAAGTTAAAAAAAAAGGAATGACTTTAATATATACATGAGAAGTTTGTAGAGATTTTCAAAGACATATACTAAAAGTCACAAGAAATTAGTATGATTTAAAAGTAATAATTGTGATGTAAATTGCATAAATTAAATGCTGAAATTAATACAAGAGAAAAATAAATCGTGGATAGAATGTAAAAAAAAATCAAGACATTTCTTAGTTTTAAGGCATTAAAAAATAAAATTAATTCCATTATGAAAGAGAGAATGATTATTTTATTAAAAAAAATTTGGTGCTGATGAATTTTCAAGCAAACCAAGATAGCAGCCCCTATTTTTGATAAATCTACAGTTTTGGGGGGCCCAAAAAAATATATTTACAAAAAAATGCTGCTAGGAAATATATTTAATAATTATATTTTATTTTTTGTTACTGTTATTTTAAAAAAAGAAATAATTGTGAAAAAATTAATTATAATATTTACAGTTTCTTTTTTTTTTTTTTGGATTAACTTATTAGCATAAAAATGGGCAAAAAAAAATGTAAATATAATATTTACACTTTATTTATGTTGGTGGTGTGCAAACATATTGAGACCATTAACGCACACTATTCAGGAGGGCAGGATCCGGTACCTTTGCAAATAATCCACTGCATCATGTTCTGTGACAGGAAAGTCCCAAATTTTTATCATTATGATAATTTGTCCAAAAAAATGTTGACAAAAAGAAATGGCTAATTGAACTAAAGAACGACAATGTTAAGAGCATTTCATCATTTTCCAGTTATAATATAAATAAAAAAATATTAAAAAAATGAAATAAAGCTTTTTAATAAATTTTTTAGAATTTATTCCTTTTTTTAAATTTAACAATTGATTTATTAATTTTGTTTTAATTTAACAACTAACACATCTTCATTGGATTACAGACCATCGAAACTGTGCATTTATAAAAATATGGGGTTCCATCGTGGTTTACTTGAAAACTCACAAGTACCAAAAATTTTATTGAAAATAAAGGTGACAAAAAACGAAACATGGAAAAAAAATTATGAAATGTTGCTTAAGAAATTCATTTCCATAAATAATGAATATTTTGAAAAACATTTTAATATAAATAATAATTTTCTTCTAGCATATACATTTTATTTCATATTTTTAGAAAAAATTAATAAAACAAAATGTTATCATGATACTAATATTTCAAAATATATTTATGCCAAATTTAAATGAAGAGGATTTATTTATATGAAATAATAAAAGAAGGTAGAATAAAATAGGTGTAAATAAAATAAGAATAACAGAAATTTAAAACAATATACTTTCAGATATTATTATTTACATGATCAATAAAATAATAGACAATAGTAAACTTCTTACACTATTAGAAACATTTACAGTACGATGACTTTTTAAACCTGAGATATAAATAATTTTGATAACTATAGAACTATAAGTAGTCTTCCTTCAATTACTAAAATGATAGAAATTTATATTTTTAAAATTATCAAAAAAAATTTGAATATAATTTTTTTTAATAAAAGCCAATATGAATTCATAGAAAGAAAAAAAACATCAAAATGTTATTGGAGAATTTTGCAGATAAAATTAAAAATGCATTAAATGATAAAAAATATATATATATTTTAGATTTTGATAAGGCATTTGACATAATCTAACAGGCGATTGATTCACAGTTTAGAAAAATGTAGAATTAGAGGAAAATTATTTAAATAATAGATATGCTGTATCAAAAATATCAAATTTATTGATTAATGAACAAATATATATATATGGAATTGTTTATTATTTTTATATATAAATGACATGAGAAAATATTAATATTGATGGATCAATATGCAGATGATATTGTTACTGAGAGTATAAATAATAATATTGATATTGCAAGTAGATAGTATCAGGAGAGCTTGAACAAAATTGTCATTTGGTGACAAAGGAATTTTAATAAATGGGCTCACATAAAATAAAATATTAATATATACTTATATCCATATGATTGTACATATAATAATAATACAATATGTTATAATAAAAGCAGAAAAATAGAATAAGTGGAATAATAATAGATGAAAAAATGTCTTGGAAATATATTTCTAATAAATAAATTTAGATATTTTGTAGCAATATATTATAAAATCAAAGATATTTTTTTCTTTAAATATTGTTATATATAAATCTTTGCATGAATCTTTATTGAGATATGGAATAACACTTTATAGTCTTGCTACCTTTTTTAATAGTAATAGACTAGCAATATTGCAAAAGAGAATAATTAATCTAATAGAAGAAAATTATATACAAAAAGGAAAAACTTGGCTACAAAAATTACACACTTTTCTTTAATGGATATTTTTTTGATAATACATTCAAAAAATCTCATAAAACATTAGAAATGAGTCTCAATAAAATCAGATACATACATAGTTGCAAAATCTTGTAATAAATATGAATTAGAATAGAAAGCAATATATATATATATATACGTATATAATATGATGCAATCAATATTTCATTATGGATAATTAATATATTGAAATATAAATGTTTTCTTTTTATGATTTGTATTACATTTAAGATCAAAGAAAAGATAAATAAGTATTTGTCAATTTTTTTTTTTTACATAAAGCACACACAACTAGGGCTTAGTAATAGAAGAATGACATTTTGTGTAAATATTGAATATGTACTTCATGTGTATAATTTTAAAAATTTGTTAGGAATTTTTAAATTAAAGATTTTACATTTTTACTAGACAGTATATATTATGCCTCATTAATTCTAAATTAATTTTTAAGTAATTTAAACAAAAATATTTTATTAATTGCAAAGTTATTTTATAATTAATTAGGTAGGTGAAAATGACATTATTTTTATACAAGTAATTACATTCAAGATAATAAGACCTGCTAATTAGCAGATTAATATCATATGCTGTCTAATAAAAATATCTTTTGTTTTATTATAGTTCCTTTTCAAAGCTAATTTTTGGTAACATCTGTAATTGGTCAGTAAGCTATAGACCACAGCAAAGTTTAGGATTAATCTACAACTAATGGATATGAAATCAAACCATGATGAAAACTGATTTTATAGATAAGGCAGCTCAGTGAACTATAAAAAGGGGTCTCTCAGAAGATCATTTATGCTTTATTTCTTTGTCTGATTCATTCACTCATTCTGTCTTGATCATCGGTATTACTCTTTAAAATATTTTTGCAATCGGCTGTCATATTATGGAAGAGTAGAGAAGCATACTATCTGCTCCACTCTGGCCAAGCCATCGAGTGCAAGCTTAAGTCCATCGTGAGGTGCTGAGAAGAGGCTGTAAGATAATGTAAAACCATCCCAATGATTGTTGTGTCCAGATTATATGCGAACTTATGCTGCCTAAGTTTAAAGTGACCCCTAGCTTTTAGGGGAGAGACGCCATTATTCAGCAAAAGAAACACTGTCATATGCTGCCTACTGAATAAAATAGAAGAGCCAATAACAACAGAAGTGTGCATTAGTGGAGTCTGTTGCAGTTATCAAGAGCAATCTAATAGAAGCTTCACAGAATACTGCCAAACATAGTTAGGTTTATACCTATTGTTTAGCAAAAAGTCTACAGGTACCTGAATTCATAATATGAATTATTAAAGATGAAAAAGGTAATTTGTATGAATTTTAATTATAGCCTATTATGACTTTATTTCACTAACATTAGATATTTAATCTCCTACATATATATATATTTCATTTCTTACATATATATATATTTTATTTCCAATGAAAATTTTGTACAGATTATAATTTATTTTACATAAAAATATATATGCTTAGAGATCAGAATGGTGATGAATTGCCTCATTTTATTTAATGTGCCATGGTCAGATTGCATAACATAAAAGAAAATATTTATAATAAAAAGATCATGGCAAACCTTCACCATTTGCTGGAAAAACTTTAGTATTATTTTAGTTAATTATTTTAAAACAAGAGTTAATAATGATCATTTTTTTACTAGCCTGAGGTATAGTAAGAGTAAGAAAAATAAAGTAACCTGTAATGTAAATATTGCTGATTAATGACCTCTGAATAGAGTAAAAGGTTGCATACATCTATTGAATAAATTGAGAAAGCTTGTATCAGTAAAAAAGTTTACAGTTATAATTAAAATGCCATTACAGGTTTGGGATAGGGAAGATATTTACAGATCATATAAGCCAAGTATTAAACTTCTTTTAAATGATGTCTTGAGCTTAGATGATATTATTTCAGGATGCTTTATATATATTTTTTGATGGTCCAGAAATGAGTGTGAAGCAGAAATATTGCAGCTTGTACTTGGCAATTTAGTTTGAGCATTATTTATTTGATAGATGTACATTTTATAATATGTCATATAGTTTATATATGCTTTGAGTGTAAAGCGAATGCGTTTCCTATTGCTTATACTTGTTATATTATTATTATTATTTACCAGGTAGACATATATATCGTTTAGTTTTTAAATCTCGGTCACTAATGCTAAGTAGATGTTTAATTTCTACCAAGGCATTTGGTATTTATTTTCATGTTATTAAAACAATCGTTAAAGTTCGTCTGAGGCACATGACATTTAGTTCCTTATTCATTTATTATCTAGTTTTTTAATATAATTTTCCAAGCATTGCAGCCTGAAATGCTTTAGATTAATCTTGGCCTTGTAATAGTCTATTTTATAGAAATGTTGTTTAGCATACTTTAAGGCTTGTAAGATTGACAATTCTTGAATCTGGATTGTAACCAGTGATATTAATAATTTAAAGTTAGTCTGT
Source organism: Epiperipatus broadwayi (assembly GCA_028023455.1). Lineage (NCBI taxonomy): Eukaryota > Metazoa > Onychophora > Udeonychophora > Euonychophora > Peripatidae > Epiperipatus > Epiperipatus broadwayi. The sequence goes on along the minus strand of JAQFVV010000139.1, from coordinate 1,554,841 downwards.
GCAATGAGTGTGGATCTATTCAGGGACTATTAAGATGCATAATGCTATATATTGCCCATGCATAATGAGGCAATAAATAACTAATATGAAATTTTGCATCAAACTAACTAGGGTAGTTGAATAAAACCAATAAGAATAGATCATTAAGTGTTGTTATACTGAATTCAATCAACAGATAAAAGATCAATAAGTTGATATTTCCCTGTTTCTGTCAATTGTGGCACCATTATATGGTGAGTTTTATCTGTTTTAATAACAGTTATGAGCAAGCATATGAAATGATGATCATGTGATGTCTAGTGGTTTAATACCAATCCTGTCTATAGGATAGTGGTGGCTATGGTTATTAAAGAACCAAAGACACCAAAATGTATGGGTATTGAATTGAGTTCAGATCTATATGACTATAAGCTAATGAGCTTGGATTGAAAATATTGTGTTTTCAATTTTATTCTCATAGTTTTGTAGTTAAGTAGAGATAAAAGATGGCTGCTGGAGGGTTGCATTAGATCCTGAGATCTAGGTGCAGTATTCTCAGATCCAAGGCTCCTCACTGACCAAGGCCACAAGCCAGAAACTAGTCTGGGGATTTTGGATGAGTAGGCACTAGATAGGGATTTTATGCACAAGCCTTCTGGCATCCATTGATTATTCTGTCTTGCACTGAGTGGCACTACTGTATGGAGCGTTTTTCCTGTTTTAGTATTAAATTCTATTATAAATATTTCATCATACAAAAATAAGTGACTTCTATCTTCTTCAGGATTTTATTTTTTGTTTTCTTGTTTACAGCAAAATTTGTATGAATCTCGATAGTTTTAGGTATATTTTTTGGCTTATCACGTGTGCTTTGAACTCCCTCATTTTTCAAAACTTGGATAGATAATATAAACCCATTTATCATTTTCTATGCCCCATCTAGGGACACATTTTTATTTTAAAGTGAAATATTCACTTAATCAATGCTAGAAAGAACATGGGCCAGATATTAATCTGTTTTATTAAGTTCTTTGCAACAGAAATTTTATTAAAATTTATATTGGCATATTGTGATATTTTTTACAATTTTTATTTTAAAGTGAAATATTCACTTAATCAATGCTAGAAAGAACATTGGGCCAGATATTAATCTGTTTTATTAAGTTCTTTGCAACAGAAATTTTATTAAAATTTATATTGGCATATTGTGATATTTTTTACAATTTTTGTATTGTAACGGTCAGGATGAGCTGACAACCGCAAAAATCACCACCAAGATGCCATTGTGTGCCATATTCCAAAGTATATTGAAGCAGTCAATCTTAGCTTAAGATTGAGCTTCATGTTTCTACCTACTAACCTGTGTTTAAACCCTATATCCCATCCTGCTCCTTTTGTCGTGTATATATATTTTATGTATACATTTGAGATGCGCACCTAAATTATAAAATTTTAACTTTTAAATTAACATTTTATTATTAATTTTATTATTATTAATTCTTTTTATTAAAATATATAGGTGCGGCTCAAATATATATATAGGAGCAAAATACTAACAAAATATTGATTTTTTGTAAATATTTTATTATACGTCATTTTTAAACTTTTTCCTTTTAAAATACTTTTTTTTTATTAAAATGTATGTTTTATAAAAACCAAGATGGAAGATGCTACAGTTAATTGTCTAAAAATAATTAAAGGGTTGGAAACACTATTGTTTTAATCTGGGGAAGGTATTTTAATTAAAGTTTTTACTTAAAATGGGGATTAAGATTAAAGATTTTTTTTTATAAACATTTTGTCAAATCTATTTCTAATCTGGAAATAGATTTGAATTTATTTTTGGACATTATCTTACCGTTGCATCTTCAAAAACAATCGATAAAGAAAAAGTAAGAATTTTAAGATCAGAGATTAGATTGTAAAGCTAAAACTAAGTGATTAAAAGCATTCCAAAAACACCTGGGCAGAGTATAAAATGGCTGAATTTTGAGTCACAGGATAGATTAGCTACTCTAGTGAGAACTGATTGTTAACATCACTATGAAACTAAAAATGATGTAGTGTAAATCCACCATCCTTCTCGGTCCTGTTGGGTCATCATCTTCCGCAGCCGTATCATTCTGCTGCCCAAGACAAGTAAAATCCCGACCTAAGAACTTCAATGCTAATAGAAGCTTGCTGCCACCGAAGAACTTGCATTTCAATTGCCATGCATGTGTTGTACTTTAAATTGGACTTTAAAAATTGCAAGGTAATTTTGTAAACTGTCACCTCAAACTAAATTTAGCCTAACTCATCTATCAAGATTTCTTCTAATGTGTTATTTAACTTTACCTTTTTTTTAAATATGTAAATGTAATTTGCTCTTAAATAATTTTTATAAATTTAATCCTATCTCATATGCTCTAACGTTCTTTAATTTTGGTGCGGTCTTTTATTTATAGGTATTCATTACTTGATTTTATGTCTATTTTGTTTATTAATATGCCAATCTCACGCAATCTGACGAGTTGAATTTTCTAAAATCCTTTTGTCTTTTTAAGTAAGCCTTCATCAATTAAGTTTAATAACATTCCCTTAAAATATAATGTATTGTTAATTAATACACTCACCAGATTGTTTTATGAGCCAACATTTTATTTATGTTTTAGTATAAAAAAATATATTTGTTTAACTCTGGATTTTCTACCCGGGGTGACTCCAGAACTCAAGCTAATCAACGCTTTGAAACCTTATTTATTTTATAAATGTTATTCAATTCTGAAAAGGGTGACTTATTATTTGTTTTCTATATAATTGCTAGTTTTTTTTATATACTCTTAAAATATCAAATACAGTATTTAAATATTTCAGTTATTATAAAATCAATGAAGGTGGGATTGATTTATTTTAAATAGCGGAAAAGGAGGGGGTCAAATCTTAATGTATATTTTATTAAATCTTAATGTTTCTTTTACTAGAGAAAATCTTAACATATATTTTATTTAGAGAAATCTCTCTATATATATATTCTAGTGGCATAGCAAATTAATTATATAAATTATGGCATTCAAACTAGGGTCATTTATTTTTAAAGCAGTAAATCTTATTCAATGTTGTGAGTGACATTTCTCATACTGCGTTACTGACATTTGGCTTTATTTTCGTGATTATATATATATGTGCTTCTTAATCTGGGGGTTACGACGTTCGAACCCATAAATTTTTTTCATATTCTGTCCTGTTGATAGTTGAAACTACTCAGGACCAAACTTTTGTATAAAAAGGCCTCTGGCAGTGATCCCTAAGTGTGGCACATGCTATGTCTATCTGGTTTCTTCGTATACAAGGCCGGCATGTCGGTGAACGTCCACGGCATGCCTATTCACTTTTCTCTAAGCACTGCTCAAGAAGGGGGGCTTAGACTTCGTTCTCGTTCAGAAGCTCAACCGTTTCTTTTTAGTTATTTTTTGGCTATTATGTCAGTACCGCAAAACTTCGTATTATTATTATTTTTTTTATGACCTAATTTTAGTGCTGTAATATTATTAAAATTGCACTCTGCTCAATATATATATAAATACCGAATATTACTAACTTTATTAATTTGTTATTTCAATCTTATACAGTCCCACCGTCGTGATGTATTACTGTATTTAAGAGTATATGCCTTGGGAAAAATAAAGCGTTCGTCTTACTATTGTTAAAATAATTTTTCATTAAATATTTTGTCATAGATTCAAATATAATCTTTCAAATGTATTTTGTTTATTTTCACGACCTCAATGGCGTGAAAATAGTTTATATCATATGTATAATGAATTTCAGAACACTCCTAGAAATATATGTTAGTCACCATGTTTCTGAACCGTAAATCAAAGCGTTAATGGCAGTATTATGTAATTCTTTCTAATATTCGATTGTCATTTTAATATTGGACCCACCAAAGATGTGTGTTTGTTTATAATATATTATTTAGCTAATTAATAAAAGAGCATATGAGAAATAATAGCGTGAATGATACTATGTAATCATCTACTGCTTGCTCATTCACGCACACACTAATGTATATAATTAAGTCATAATGTATAATAATTTGTCATTATATTAAACTAATAATTTTATTGTCTAACATATTTGAGTAGTTCGAATTCCTTTTCCTCCACTTCCACACATACAGTTATGCATGGATATATTTTAGTCAAGTCATAGTTATAGATGTCTCATTGTCTTTTCCGCTTTGCTAGTGGATCGGATTAAAATTAATTCTCATGTGCCATCACTATTATGTTATTCATTAGGTTTTAGATTTGAGGCTTAGATAGTGGGTTCGAATCCAGGCTGGTCCCTGACCTAAATCTCGGGTTTGACTGGGTTTGAAGTACATTTTGTGAGTTCCAGCTCATGTTAGATGGATAAACATGTTTTGACCGGTACAATATATATATGTGTAACGGTTGGAATGAGCTGATAAAAATCACCACCAGAATGATTTAACCACCACAAATTCTAACCTACATACTACTTCATTTTTTTTTTTAGGCTCCGTGATCAGGAAGAGGTAGAGACTCTTAAAATTAGATTACAACTATTATGACTTCCTGTGGCAAAACTAGACACCCAATGCAATGTATATATAAAACACTTTATTAGTATTAAAATTACAAACAAATAAACAAAAGAAATGACTACCGCTTAATTAGGTTGCTAGACTTATAAGATAGTGGAATTACATTAATTAGATGATTGCATATGTAAAAGTTTCGATGGTATAATATATATATATAAATAAGTGACCTTGGATTATGTATCTATTTGATCTTTCAGGCAAATATCCCTCAAGCAGGTACATAATAATAAATAAGTTAAGATAAGTTTAATTAACTCTAAAAAAATATGGTTAAATAGATAAATGTGTAATTATCATGACCATGACCAATAAATACTGAAATATCAAACTTTAACATACATAAGGGATAAGGAAGGCAGTACTTAGATGCTAAAATAGTAAACAGTCCAACAAGAAGGCAGTTGGGAATATATTCGCTTTTGCGAAGTTAGATTCAAAATTTTATAGAATAAATGGATCACAGCATGAAGGAATGAGCATCTTCATATAACTCTCATTAACAGGCAGGAACGATCTACTGCACTGGTAACAAGACAAGAAAATGAAAGGAATGTTCCTGCATTTGCGTGGAACTTAGATAAACAGAACCCATCAAATTAAATCTTCTGAAGCAGGGATATACGCCTGTTGAAGAAATGCAATAAGATAGTCATGAAATTAGACAACCCAGCAATGCTAAATTTATATAAAATAAACATTTGGACTTAATTTAAATCTATGCAAAATAAAATGTAAATGGTCATGTCATAAGTTGATAATATGCAGACATCTATTTATATGAGGCTAAATCAGGGCCTACGCAGTTATATATAATAAAAAAAAATTTATAAGAGATTACTTCCTGCTTAATTAGAGATTCGCCCCATATGTCTTACATGTAGACAGAAATATCGATCCGATAGCCTATGGTCATGATATATTAAATTTAAATTCAAAGTTTTAGAGAGTAAACTATGGTATCGTACAGTATACAGATATATTTATCAAAAGAAAAGAAACGTTTTAACTTCCAACATTAAATTTTTATTTTAAAACTGCAGGTTGTTTATAAATCACTTGTACACAGTATACATATATACTCGTTCCTTCTAAAGAAAATAAAGTTTTAACTTTATTTTGTTAAACACATTTTATTAAAAAAAATTATTTATGAACCATTCAAAATTGCATAAATGGTTCAGATTACTTGTATTTGAAATAAGATTCTGAGTATATAAGTTTAATTAGAAAATAATAAATTAAGAGAAAACGGATTTTTTTTTCTCTTTTTCAGATAAACTATAAATCTATTTTAGAATTGTATTTGATACTATATTAACCTATATAATCATCTACTAACCCATATATATATATGTATACTAACATTATTTTACTTAATAATCATCAACTACAGGGGCAAAGGGATTTTTTTTTTTGTTTTACATCTGGCTGCGATGATATGAAGTGGTTATATATATACATGTGTATATATATGTGCTTCATTATATATTTTGCTATTAAGTTTAAAATATTAAGGCATTTTAAAAAATATAATGTATAAAAAAATGTAATTTTATTATTAAAACATAAATTTTATTATGAAATTTAATTATGAGATGGTATGTGTGAAAAAAGATGGGAGTTCAAATCAGCAAAGAAAGTTTAACTTTCTAATTAATTAACAAAAAACCCAATTGATATTAAAAGAATATAGGTACTAAATTCTAATTTTAAAATTTATATTTAGTGTAGCATTGTCATTACAATAAAAGGTATCAAGAAATATGTGTACTTACTGGGGATTAGATTAAATCAAAAGACATTTGGAATTTAATTAAAAAATGCAATTAGTAAATTTTTAAAATTAAATTGCATTAAGATTATAATCAGTATGATTCTTTTAGATAATAAAGAAAATAATTTTCTTTTAAATTTAAATTAATTAATTTGGAGAACAGCCAATCCAGATGGCTTTGTTTTCGAGATGTATATATAGGAAATGGAAGAAAGAGAGTTAGTATTGTAAACTTCTGGAAGAGTTATTGTACACTTCTGGTAGAGTTATTGTAAAGTTCTGGAAGAGTTATTGTAAAATTTTAAGCTGTTAAATTATATCAAGCTATGAGTGAGTAGATCGCTGCAATTTCTCTGGCCATCACCAAGAAGCTGAGTATGGAGTTTCCTGGTCTTATAGAATGCTAGGCCGATCAAGTCCTTGCCTACATTTGGCCATCCAAATTGCTGACATACTATGCCGTCATTGTCAAAAGAGAAGCCCCTAGTATATAATGCTACTAGTAAATGATTAAAGCCTCTTTATTATTATCTTTCTTTGCTTTAAATAATTATATATTAATCATTCTGTAAAATATGTTTATTATCATATTATTTAGATATTTTATTACATTATTTAAATATTTTCTTCATGTACATTTAATTAATTGAACATAGTAAGGAAGATTGATTATTGCAATATATACTCAAACTTTCTTAAATTTTGCTAGACTTATTGTTTAAGAATCATACGGAGGCAAATTTAGTAAAATATTTCAATGATTAAAATATTTGAATCCAGTAATTCAGTCAAATCAAGGCATTTGAATCCCTCCTTATTTATTCTAATTTGTGCTTTAATTTTATTTGCGATTTTAAACTTGTCTGTTTAAAATTGGTTCTTTTAAAATATCATCTAGCCATTAACGCAATTATAATGGTTTATATAAAACTTTCGAATTTAAAATTAAGATCAAATGTTAAGATATTTAAAAGCAAACTTTATTTTCTTTTATAATAAAGTATATATGTATACTGCATATATTGATTTATAAACTACTTTCATTTTTCTAAAATGAAATTTAATTTTACGAAATTTAAAAGTTAAAACTTTTGTTTTCTGTTTTAAAAGGAACAAATATATGTATACTGCAGATACGCGGTTCTTCAGTTCTATAAAACTGATAATGAAATATATGATATGATAGTTTAATTCTTTAAAACTTTTAACACAATGTAATATATTATTATTAGGCTATCGTATCAATAATCTTTTATATATGTAAGACCTATGGGGGAGATCTCTAATTAAGCAGGGTGTAATCTCATAAATTTTTTTTAATATATGATAACTGCGTAGACCCTGATTTAGCCTCATATAATAGATATTTGCATATTATAAACTTATGGCATGACCATTCGCATTTTATTTTATACCTATCTTTAATTTTAAAGCCAATTATTTTATATTTATATAGTATTACTGGGTTGTCTAATTTCATGATTAATTTATTGCATTTCTTCAGCAGGCGTATATCCTTGCTTCACAAGATTTAATTTGACAGATTCCATTTGCCTAAGTTCCACGCAAATGCAGGAACATTCCTTTATTTTTCAGACCCAGAGGGTTTTGTTCTTGAGTTGTTACTAGTGCAGTGGATCATTCCTGCCTGTTAATGAAAATTATTTAGGAATTTATGAAGATGGTCATTATTTCACCCATTTATTTTATGAAATTTGGATCTAACTTTTCCCTCATGGTCTTATTATTGCGGAGGCGATCATCTTCCAGTCTACTTCATTATTTGTTTATTACTTTAGCAACTCAGTACCACCCTCCTTATCCCTTGTGTATAGTAAAGGTTGATATTTCAGCATTTATTGGTCATGATTGTGAGAGTTCTGCATTTATCTATTTAATCCTGTTTTTCTAAAGTTAATTAAACTTAACTTGCTTTATTTATTATTATGTATCTGCTTGAGGGATATCTGCCCCAGAGATCAAAATAGATACATCACTCAAAGTCCCTTATTATTGAAGTCTCTAATCCGACCAAATTTCAACTCTTGCTAGTACTTCGTGATTTAACACCCTATGAGTGACATTTCTGAAGTTACACTCGATCTCAATTTAACCGGGGGCTGGCATAGGACAGGGAGAAACATGAGACTCAAGGGATAAGTACTGACTTAACTAAATGGGTAGAATAGACCACTTAACATACTATTTATCTTAACTGCAGAACATATACCCAGCATATAAAATCATTAAGAAATTGGGATAGTGAAAGGTGGATTGAATAAGATAATGTGGATTGGTTTGAAATAGACCCATGAGCAAGGAAGCTATGAAACAATTTAGATTTTAAAATGTTTATTAAAACAATAACAAATGATACAAAATAAAGTAACACAATACCAAGGTTTATATAACATTAAATATGTATATCTAATACATGTAGGCATTTCCATAATGAATGAGATAGTTATCAGTACAGCTGTCTCATAATAATATATTAAAATATATATATATATGTGGTTCATAAATCATGCCTAATTATATAACACACCCATCCTATTGTTCTTGGTTTGTTAAAGTTATAAATTGATAGCCTAGCAGAGATAATGAATACCTACAGCTCTAAGGTGGCTGTGATATATATTAATAGAATGTGTAAATGAATAAGCTCAATATCATGTAGATTCAACTTGGATAACCAAAATTTAAACTTCAGTCTAAACCTGAATAATTAATTAATAAGGAGGAAAAGAACTGGTTACCTTTAGATTCACACATATATGCTATGGCACTTTAAAATACTAAAATAAGTTTACAGTGTGAGTGAGTACTTATTCAGGAGCTTCAGCATCGAATGCTCGGTTGCCCTGAGACCGGACGGTTTGCTACTATTTATATATGAACAGATAAGTTCAGGAAACTCGGATAGGCTCTATAAAAATGGTCTGGATCGTCGTGTTCCAGTTCTAAGAAAGATAGCCATACCTGAACTAAAGAATGGGGCGGTCGGTCACCGTGAACCCATTTAAAAGATGTAGCAAAACGTAAACACATGTATGTACTATATAAAGACACACAATGCACACACAAAAGACCAATACATATGTGTATAATTAATTAACCATGGCTAAAACAGATAGCGTCCATCTGTCAAACTAACACAACCCAGTTCTTAGACTAGCGTTATACTTGTGCTAATAAAAAGGACTTAAATTATATTATAATCTAGTTAAGGAGGGAATGTATATTTGAGGGGTATTAATAAACATTAGCAAATATACTTTAATATCATCTCTAGCCAGATATCCCCTCTAACGAATAGATATCAAATGTCATAATATATAAAAACTGACTAAGCAAACCTTGTAAAATATAATGCAATTTATAATATATATAATATCATGACAATAATGAGCGGTAGCGATTGTTTATTATTTAATAATAATATTTTGAAACAGCAATTTAATACGCCAAGCAGCGTTTTTAAAATATTTAAAATGGAGATTTTAATTATCTCCGTTGTAAGTTAGTTAATTATTATTCACTGTTTCGAAAGATGGGCATATTATCACATATATATCAAATTTAAACAGAATAAAGGTAAACAAAATACTTAAAACAATAAACTTAGGCATGACCGCAGTTTTTAGAAATTTAAGATAACTGATTGCAGATATTTACAGATTACAAAAAGTAGTCTTAATTTATAAAACAATTCAGGCAAGCTTACAAAGTTAAATTATAATTGATTTCATAGTTACTTTAAAAATAAGTTACAGATTTTAAGAAAGTAGATTGACAATAAATGATTTTACAATATATATATAAATTTAGGCAAGTTTACACAGTCTCTTTTATAAATGATTTAAATTAAAAAATTTTGGGAAATTATATAGAACGTTCTTTATAGTAAACAAGCTAGCTTAGATTATAGGTTTATAGATTAATTTATAGAGATGCAGTCTTTAAAGGAACATTACTGGTCTTCTTGGTAATGGCTAGTAATGCAGGTACATCAAACTGATGTAATATAGTGGCATTTCTCCTCAGAATAGATTTACGGTCTCTTCTCACGGCAGGCTGCTAGATGGTTTCTTCTCCTGGCGATGATGATCCTGCCCATAGTGAAGCAGATGATCTGATGCTCAGATCCTGCTTCACAGCCCACATCCAATCTCCTACCACCTAACTGTATTCAAACCCGTCTTTACGCACGTATATACATAGCTAATAATATATATATATTTCTTTTGGTTAGTATTATAACATAAATCACATTAACGCGTATGTATTGTAATTTAAAAATATTTTATTTAATAATATTCTCATGTATATATGGGCGTAAATAATAAATATCTATATTTCAGTGTAGGAGATTGTGAATAAATTAATAGTTATATTATATATATAAGGTATTATATATGAAACTTATTATTTTTTCATATATAATTTTGTAACCAGAAATTGATGCAATCTTGTTAAGAAGTCACTCGAAAAACAATTACCCGGAAGACTCCTTAGATTAAAGTAAAAGATTACGAATTGGTAATAATAAAATAAACCCATTAGTGGAAATTGTCCATGCTAGCTTGTTTTAAAATCATAAGATATATTTTAAAACAATCGTTTGAGAAACTGATAACAAACTTGCATTGTTTCAAACATCTTACTAGATAAAAGTATCCGGTCAAACTATTCCTGATGAAACTTAAATGCTTAAACCGCCTCAGGTCCAGCAGTAGTTGCTAAGTTACAGCTTCAAAATAAAAGTATATATACTGCTGGATTTGAACACAAAAGGGAAGAGACCATTAAATAACTGTTGCTATACATATTCCACGCCAGTTTTGATTCTCACTCAATGTGTCGTGAGTAGGGGAAATTTCACCTTTTCCCTCTGTTCTAATATGCTGTTTCCATGACGAAGCTCTGCATCCCATACCAATGAACTTTATGTATTTTTCCAGTGAAAATGAAATGCTAATTCTCAAATAATAATGCTACCCTAGATCTAGTGAAACAATACCGATGGACTGACTCCTAGTGAAATCGCTCTTCTAAATAAGCAAGGTAAAAGAACTTTGACCGCTTGCAATTCTTAAATCCTGCCTTCTCTGTAATATTTATAATTTTAATCACCTATTTTAAATGTCTTCAAAATATGTATTCGTATAACTCTATATAACTAATCTATATTAAGCCTTCTATAAAATGTTTTTCCTTTTCTTTTATTTCCAAGCGGCAAATAATTTTCATTAAGATTTATGTATTTATATTTTAAAACAAATGCCAATAGTATTCTAAAATCACAAGCATATAATTCATTTTAGTTTCCCCACCCATCATTTACCGGGTAAATAATTTATAATTTGATCAAAACAAGTCTTATTCGACTTGCCCAGGTGCTCGCGATTTTAGATAAATAAACTAATTATATTTTTATGTTTACTGTAGAAGAACAGATTGACATCTGTTTTTTTTTACATTTTCCTTCCTAAATAATGCGCTATCTTTTATTCTTAAATTATATTATATATGTAAAACCCATCTTAGCTATTACCACCACCCACTTATTTTGTCATAATTTATATATTTTCACAAAGGCATTGATTAACCAAAATTGAGATTTATTAAATGTATGGGAAATAATGAATAATATTAAGTAACATAATGTAAGAGGGAGGGGGATCTTAAGAGCTTAGTTTTATATTTAAGTATAATTATTATCCATGTTTGCTTAATGAAGCCATATCATTACGCCGAATATTTCATAATTTGTGGGCAATAAATATGTTAGATAATCTTTAACCTTTAGAGTTTTGTTTATATTATATTATTAAGTGTTATGTGCCTAAAGGCCATTTAGTATATGTATGTATTTGTGCTTTCTCACATGGAGGTATTCGCACAGTCGAGCCCCATCGTCGTTCTCAATGTCCTTAAACCAGGCTGTAAAACCACCCTGGGGACATACTTGGTCATATGTGCATACTTTATATGGGGAGCGATCTGGAAAACCAGTCCAATAAAGTCATTGCCGACCACTCTTCGTCATCCATGATTTGCCTGTACTTCATTCCAGGGAATCTTGGACTCTTTCGTTCATCAAACCGACCCTGCCTACGTTTGCAGAGGAAATCGGTCCACTTCATTCTTAAATTTCATGAAGCACACTCCAGGATCCATAATTGGACCAACCCAATCAGCCGCCATGCACGCACTGCCTTTCATTGTCTTATTAGTCACCCAGAAATAGTCATAAGCCGTAATGAGATGATTTCTTTAAACAGACATATTTCCAGTAGTGTAATATACATATTAATACGATAGATTTAGTATCGTTTATATAATTATTCATTACCCACCCCGCGTATTAATTATCTATAACTCCAATTAATAATAATATTGAATATAACCAAATATAATATCTGCTTGTAAAATTATTATCGTTTTAAATTAAGTAAATGCTCTTTTCATCTCTGGGGGTGTAATAGTATTCTAGTAATGTATTCCAATAGCGCTAATTCATTAAATCACACATATATATTATTGGCATAGCCGCAAATCTTATGTTATTGTTAAATATGAATCAAACACATATATATAATACGTACGAGGCTCATGTCAGGTAAATAACCCGACATAATTTTGTTATTAATAAATCTTAAATATAAATATATCAAACTTGAACCATTGCTTTCTTTTAGTTAAGTTAAAATATTAAGTTATTACTTATGCTCAATATGACTAGATGATCTCGCTCAATACATAATTAATATGCTAGGTCACAAGCCTCCATTGTTCATAAAATATAGCTAGTTACTAAGTTATTCTATCATATAAGTTTAGCCTAGAGTCTTTTTGTGTCTCCGATGACCGATGCCGGCGGTGAGAAGTAAATTAAGTCGATGTCATCGGGATTGTTGCTCATTATGTTATAGATCTGGGAAATAGGCAAATAGGGCAGAGTTCATGAGTGTTCCTGACCTGTGTATCTTGCGCACGATTGGATTCGAGGTACTTTTGCCTAGATGCTAGATCTTGTTACGTGAACATACAAATCTAACTGGCACAATAGACATGCAAGGATGGATGGAAATTGCTATCTCGGGATAGCGGAGAGAGTAAATCTCTTGGCCTAGCCCGCTATGTGACATGGATCTTGACTTCACAAAAATTTACAGAAAAAAACCTCCTGTAGTAAGAAATCTGCCTTATTTATACATTTTTCAGATTAAAACCAGCTAGCCATATGTTTAACTTAGAATCTCCCCCCCCCTTGCAATTTTATAGTTCATATGTTTAATTTCCCTGTCAATTTTCACTAGAGCCTGTTTCTTCAATTTTGATCTTTTTAATTGCTTAAACTTTTAATGATTTTAATCTGGAAAAGTGATTCATTACAGTTGTAATGAGTTTGGAAAAAATGATATTGATTTAGACACCATTTAGATAATCTTGTTAAATGAAGGTTTGGTTTTTAGTTTTGTTTCCGAGTTATTTGATCAAAATTGAGAATTGGTCTAGCCTTTAATGACAGAAGACCATCTGTAGAATGGCAATCTGCAAAATATCACATGTTCTTCAAATAGTAAATTCCCTTTAAATAGCAAATATTTAAAATGTACATTCTTTTTAAATAAAACCAATTTTATAACAAATATTATTTAGAAAAGAACTATAAATGCTGCAATACATGTATATACATTGATATCACCGACACTTATCCACGCATATGTGTGTGATAATACCTATATAACTGTTGATTTTTATATAACTGTTGATGTGTATATACATATACTAGAGGGTGTTTAAACCTGGCATAGATGTGGCTATGGGGAAAAATAGATAAAATAGATTACTGTTGATGTGTATATACATATACTAGAGGGTGTTTAAACCTGGCATAGATGTGGCTATGGGGAAAAATAGATGAAATAGATTTAAGGGAAGGAATATACTGTTTTATTATATGTCTGTTATATATTGAAACTTTTATATATGGAATCATCAATTAATGTAATTTCCACTAGCTTATAAGTCTAGCAACCAAATTAAGCTGTAGCCATTTCTTTTGTTTATTTATTTGTAACTTTCTTACTAATAAAGTGTTTGTATTTTATATATACATCGCATTGGGTGTCTTGTTTGCCACAGAGAAGTCATATAGTTAATAATCTAGTTTTAAGTCGCTATCTCTCCTTGATCACAGCCTTAAAAAAAAATGAAGTAATATGTAGATTGGAATGAGTTGTGGTGGTTAAATTATCCTGATGGTGATTTTTGCGGTTGTCGGCTCATCCTGACCATTACAGTATACATTTGCAATTTGTGTTGTACATTAATTAAGCCTTTGAATATCTAAATTTAGTCTTTTAATATGTCTTAAAATAAAATCATACAATCCCTGTGACATTGTGTCATCTATAGAACAAAATCCTAGAAACTGCTCTCTAATTTCATTTGTATTTTATTTTTTATTAGAATATACAAAACAAATTATAATTGACATTTATTCAATTCGACCTACATCAGTAGTTGTATCCAAAATAATTGAAAAATACTTAGCATCTTTGATCATTTATAATATATTTTGATTAATAGCATTAGAAAGAAGTTGAACAATTTCATTTTGAATTTGATGTCCTAAATAATGAATAATATTTTTTGAAGCTGGGTTTTGAATATGGTGTAAATATTCTGCCATAACTGGATCAAATTTTGAGAACATTTCTATTAATTTCAAAAATTGCCATCATTATTTTTATAAAACTGCTTAGATGATCTGCAGAAAGCTAAGGATTGTCAGGCTAAGAACTATATTGCATGAATTATCTGTTCAATTACTTAATACCTGTACTTTCTTTTTGTCTCATACAACTTCTGTTCTCACGAATCAATTGAGTATTTTTTTCTAAATTTGTTCAAAGTTGAGCAAAACTGGTACAATGTTTGATATGAAATTCACTTTTTTCATGTTTACTTAAAATATGTGATAAATGGTTTTTGTCTTTGCATCCACATTCATTATTAAGTTGAGACTTACTATCAGCGAAAAGTTTATAATACAAACAAAATAACAAATCTTTAGAAACAGAGTAGATTAACAATAATATTAATATTTCTTCTCTATTTGGAAGTAATATACTGTAATAAAAAGTGGAAAATTTTCTTTCTGACTTGTCTCTTGGAAAATTCCAGTTAATGATTTGCGGAGGGGGATGTTTGATTAAGTAGTAGTCTCTTTTATTGAGAAAAATTTTGGCTGCATACCTGAATCTTCCAAATAGGCAAATTTCTTTGAAATTTCATCAATTTGGCTTTGTTCAACTAATTCTGAAACAAGAATGACCATTGATGTTGATAATGAACCGAAACTTATTCATATGCTTCTACTTCTCTTCTTTCAGGAGAAGTTGATGGCGCACACCCTTGTCCTTGAGTTTCTGTTTTCTATCTCTTTCATCAGATGTTGGTGGAATATTTTCTTATTCATCTTTCACTTCTGTACATCTTCCTTCTGAAGATGGTTGACAAATTTCAGAAAATGGAGATGCCAATAGTATTCTATCCTTTCTTTTCATTAAAGATTCCAGGAACTTCAAGAGCCTGTAATAAATAAGTAAAAAAAAATTTTTGTATTAGAGAATTCATGATTTGTTATTATAAAAAAAAATTAAAATCATATTTACCTTGAATTTATGAAAACAATTTAAAATATTAGACAATTAAACACTTAAAGCTTAATAGATAAAATTGCCTTATATTTTCACTTCAGCAACTAGAAATAATGAATCAGGATATAATTGTAAGAAAGTTGTGGTACTATTCACGTTACAGATAATATAGTGAACTATGCAAAGAAAATAGCTTTTTAATGTATTTCCTTGGCCTCTTAACAATTAATTAATGGGGAGCAGAAGGCACCCATCTGTTGCAATATTATTTTTTGTTGGACACACAGACATGAGTCTGTGGGTCATAAGACAATTTGGTACCCTCTTTCATAAGCGCTTTTGTGCAGTGAACAATCTGCACACCCATTTGTGCCATGCCTGCCTGTTCTTGTGTGAAGCTAGCTAAAAAGTGACATTTTTTTTAGTGTCACCTAACCTAGAAAATGTATTCTATATTAAAATTTAATTATAGCTTGTAAATATCTCAGAAAGGCTTAAAAATAAAATTTCAAATATAATAAAATATTCTTTAATACTACTTATACATACAACAATTTTAAAAAGATATAATAAACACTATTGTTTTTTTATAAATGTTTGTTATCCACAGTAAATTTTTTCAATATCATTATCTTGACAATGTTTCAAATCTGGTGCCATTGCACTATTCATGCTGCACTACTGATGAAAATATAAAATGACATGTTATAAATAATACTGGAAAAAATATTTCTTGTCTTTATAAGCTATTAAAATAATTCATAGGAAAATTTCCTGCCCAAATTCTGAAAAGCTGATTAGGCAGTAAAATACTGTGACTATTCTGTATTACCCACAAGACATATGAAAATTCTTTCATCTAAAGCAAAAAAAAATTAATAAAAATATATGCCAATAAAAATAAACATTAGTACAAGTTTAATATCTTTCATCATTTTCAACTATTATCGATTCACTGTAGGATGAAGCTCTCTCCAAGTTCAGTCCATCTCCAATCTCTAGTCTTTGTTCTCCATATAACACCAGCATTCTTCCTTATCTCATCCCTCCATCTCACATGTGGTCTATTTCTAGGTCTTCTATTCAATCTCTTGTAATCTAGTTTAAGATTTCAATGGTCCATCTATTATCATCTCTTTTAACAATGTGTCCAGTCGAACTCCACTTTCTTAATTCTTTCAATGATGTCAGTAATACCTGTTTGTTCTCTCACACAAGTATTTTTTTTAGCTCTTCTTGTTACTCCTAGCATACATCTCTCCATACTTCATTGAGTGGTCTGAAATCTTTGTATTGCTCAGGTCCATAAGTAAGAACTGGAAACACACATTTGTTAAAAAACTTCCTTTTCAAACATATTATCAATCTTTATTTTCTTTTGAGAAAAGCCATTGAACATTACTTTAGTCTTTTTAACATTTATTTTTAATCCTTCTTTCTTATTTTTAACTGATAACTCTTGCAACATTTCCTGAAGCTCTAAAGCATTATTTGCAAAAACAATTACATCATTTGCAAAATCTAGAGGACTTGAATAATCTCCATTTACTTTTATTCCCTTGCTTCTCATCTTAATTTACAAAATAGTTCTCGCAAATTGCTATAAGAAGTTTTAGAAATATGGAGCCATTCACTCTTCTTAATGTTAATTATTTTAATATCATTATATAATCTAATTGTTGCTGTTGCATTTATATAAATATTCTTCAGGATATGACAATATCCTGGGTCTATACCTTGGATAATCTAATGCTTTAATCACTAAAAAAATCCTTATAGAATCAAATGCCTTTTCATAATCTACAAATCCAAAGCATATGGCAACTAATATTTCTTGGTTCTTTCTATAACTTCTCTCAATACTTGGATATGATCCACTGCAAAATTGAAAATCTTTTTTGAAGAGTGGATTCAATAAAAACAGTATGCTAAATTTTTAATCTAAACAACAGGAAAATATTTTGTAATCTGAATATAACTTTCTGTAATAATAGTCAGAAATACAATTTTAGCCCATGTTACTTAGAAATGACTTTGGATTATAATCTATTATAAATTTCCTTATTTAAGTAGCTATATATTAATGTGATAATATTGAAAATAATGATCATATGTTTAAATCTTTTTTTTTGGGGGGGGGGGGGGCTTATGCATTGTGAAAGAACTTTATTTGTAAGTTTCCTATCCATGTTGCTTCTGTTCAATAAAGGAAGATAGAGTTATTATTATATTTTCCAATTATTCAGCTGAGATCATGCTAAACTGTGTTCTATGCAAATGTGAAGAATGAGTATTCTCTTCACTTAATTTTATATTTTATCATAGAACATATTTACTAACATTATTTATTTTTTTATATATTAATATTTTAATTCCTGTACTTATATTTATAGATAGACAGAATAACAATATTGTTAAAGACAAGCATATTGCAAAAGGAATAATTTTAATGCCCTTAAATATTGGTAGTCCATAGTGTAACCTGACTTTAAACTCTAACCTCAAAAAGTGTCACTTGATCGAGGACCATTATTTTATTGCTTAAAATTTATAAAATTAATAGTATATGTTTTAAATTAGGTAAAGTGATAATTCTGTTATTATATATTCTTTTACAATATGGAAAGAGAAAAAAAATTGTGAATAGTTTTAATGTCATTGAAGGACTTTTATTCCTACTATAAATTATTGAAATATTATATACATTTCTATTGAATCAAATTTGCAACAAACTCAGCAAAGTATTATTATTGGCATTGATTTAAAGAATTAATGTTATTTGTTAGTCAATTTACTGAAATTAAATACTTTTTCCCTCCAAAAAGTAACAATGTACTATTTAGAGTTAATATCAAATTAACGGAAACTTCTATAAGAATTAAGAAATATGCCTACCATACATTCAGCTTATTATAGTATCTCACATTAAAAGAGTAATATAAAGATTGTTAAATCATTATTTGTAATGAATTAGATGTGGATGATTTCATAATGGGTAAAAACAAAGACTTAAGCCATTCACAATTAGAAAGGAAGCTTTGTTATTTTCTTCCACTTGGGTTCCTTTTTTTATATATATAAATATGTATAACGTTATATTTTGAATGTCTTATTATAATGTGATTTTAAATTGATTCTTTCAAGCCTGTGCGAGTTATGTAAGGAAATCTTATAAATGCTTGGTTGCCATGTTAATTACTAAATTGCAAGCACGCATTCCCCCTTCCCTTTATTAAACTGTATTTAAGATAATTATTTTACATATTATATAAATGATTTTAAAATAGTTTTTTTATTTAAATGTTGTTGAGAGAGGCTGGCCATAAAATAAGTTTAAGAGCGAGTTATTCTGCCTTTTTTTGAACCGTCCTTTTTATATATATTTTAAAATTAAGTTATGTGTTGCTGGTGAATGTGCTGGAGTATTAAATTCACTTTACTATTCCCAAGTTTGTCAATGGCTGAGTCCGTGATCCCGTTTTACTCTGCGATTCCCATTAGAGTGTGACCTAAATATCTCACTGGAAATTTATTTGCGTATGTCCCCACAGTTACGAAGTTCCTGGGTGTGGGCCAGGCTTGAACTGTGTAAGGACTAGAGACGTCCCAGATAAATAGCAAAATGCCTATCTAAACTTCAAATTTAGTTTTAGTTATTTGTTTTCTGGTAAAGCCACGATTTCATCATAGTACTCCATCCTTTGCACTTTATCACTAGCACCATATTCCCATAATAATTTCTAAATAATATTAATTAAATGAATCCCAGTAATGCGCAGTACAGCTTTATCTTAGATTCAACATTCGCACGAGCTTCTCTTATTAACTTAAGGTTCCCTGTTCACGTTTAATTAGTTATTTAAATTGCTTTAATACTCTACGTAGCTCGCACATACTTACTTTGTAATATAATAGACACATTATAATAAAATAACTCAAGTAGAAATATAAATATTTATGTATATCTTTGTTTTGCTATCAAATCTGGCAGGCATACTCTAACTTTATATGCCTAAATAAATAGGGTAGTAATTAAATAGTTGCTTTGTTTATTTATTCGGGGTGCAATCTAAGTTACCTGCATGTTAGGCTTATCTTGGGCACATCTATAAGTCATTGTTAAATGAACCTAGGGTTATTTTAGATTTTAGTCTCTTGTTTTCTCCCTGACCACCGGCACCGGCAGGAAGTTATACTATTAGTAGCATCATATATGTTATCATGTAGAGGGCATTGTGGAGCTTAGACTTTGGATTTGAACTTGGGTGGAAGGCCATCCTTCCTAGTGTTGAGTTCTATGTTTAGAGTTTAAATTCTGCAGTGTGTTAGCGAGATAGACGAATTTTGACTGTTAAACTGAATAAAAATGATGACTATGGGAAATGATAACTAATATAATCTGAATGAAAATATAACCCAATAGTTGGTTGCCATTTGTAACTGAATAAAAATATGGTTCATACTGTATTCTTAGTCGTAGTCTAATTATTGATCTATTTACAACAAAATAAAAATATGAACCAAGGAAGAACCATCATAATTTATTAATACTCATGAATTATAGGTCATTTGTAACAGAACGAAATTAACAAACTAAATGAAAGTGAATATTAATTAATAAATAGCAATCTAATACTCATTTCACTAAAACAATGATAGTAATCTTTGTTGTAACCTCATAAATTCAAATAGCATTTAGAAAAAATAGAAAAGCATTATTTGCAATAGATTAAAGATAAAACAATAAACAAGGCAAAACTCTCCATACAGTAGTGCCACCCTGTGCCAACCAGAGTAATCAATGGATGCCAGAAGGCTTGTGCATAAAATCCCTATCTAGTGCCTACTCATCCAATATCCCCAGACTAGTTTCTGACTTGTGGCCTTCATCAGTGGGGAGCCTTGGATCTGAGAGCACTGCTTTTAAGATCGGGTGCAGTGCTCTCAGTTCCAAGGCTCCTCACTGTCAAAGGCCACAAGTCAGAAACTAGTCTGGGGATATTGGATGAGTAGGCACTAGATAGGGATTTTATGCACAAGCCTTCTGGCATCCATTGATTACTCTGGTTGGCACAGGGTGGAACTACTGTATGGAGAGTTTTGCATTGTTTAATAACAATTATGTGCTAGTATAAGAACTAGTGATCATGTGATATTTAGTGGTTTATAAAACAATAAACTAAATATCACTATCTTATAAATAACAGTATATGCCTATTATATAAATCCCTTAGAATGAAAATAATGACAAAGAATTAGGCAAATAAACCTTAATATTCCTTATGAGTCAAAACACTATAATAATACAAACTTATACTAAAAGGTAAGTGTTATTTATATTTAAACAAAATAATTTATGGATGGATGAAATAATAATTTTAATATGTTTTATAAATTTACAATATCAATGATATCTAACTAAATATATATATAACTCAATAATTGATTTCTAATTACATCTAAATAAAATAAAAAATAATGCTAACTTAGCCATGCTATTCCACTAACACCAATATGCTCAGTCATTAAGTCAATTATAATGACTAAATACTCAACAATAATACAAAATCAATTAATTCAACATATTTCCACTTTTACCAACTTATAATACTATAAGATCAAATCCCTTATTAGATAACACTAAAACTTATCCAATCACATCAATATATAAAATAAATGATAGATTCCTATTCGATGTTTATTCAAACACAACTGACAAATCATATCCAATTACTCTTCAGTTTAGTAAAACTAAGTTTTTAAAACTTTAGGCTATAATTGTCAAAACATAAGAAAGATTATTAGTGTTTATTATAATCAAGTATTAATATTAAAATTTAATATTAAACCGAATTTACGAGCCACATCAACAAACTTTAAATATAATTAAAGCAAATTGCTCTAATTTGTAACAATAAAATATATTACTATTACCAGCTCTAATAACTGAATAAGATTATTATATTTATGGCTGTATACTGACAATATAATATTTACTTTACTCATCTTCAATAATTATCATATTTGTATCTTTATCAATCATCAAGTCAATTCATATATGATTTCTATCTTAATATAACTATTACTTGTCACTAACAAAATAATTACCATAAACTTCTAATTACTTACTAAATATTTAAAAATGTCAAATCAATTTATTGCTATATAAAAATCTATACCTGGTCAGATAATAAAAATTAAATTCAATACAAAGAAAATGATGCAATTATACTCTCTTATCCATCCTGTGGTTTGGTTTTCAGACTATTTTGTAACTATTTCTAATGAATTATGTGGTATAATCAATTAGTGAATATCGTCTCATCCAAATATGTTTAACCAATAAATTTACATTGTAAAATTGAATAACAACCAAGCAAATTTACTTGTTTTAAATTAATTTAAAATGTATTAACAAATGGTTAAAAATTAAATTAATATATATATGGCAAACACCATAAACATTTAAAATATATACATATGATCCGATTATGCCTTATGCAATAGATTTTCAATTTACATTAATTCTTTCAAATTAAAGAGGTGATTGTACATCGGACTTCACCTATCAAATGCTAAATCTAAAATGTATGTTTATGTAACACAAATACACCTTTCAAAATATAAGAGAATCAAAAACATTCTTAATCTTTATATATAAAAATATAGTTAATGGAAATAAAAAAATATAGTAAAGATGAAACCACTTATTCATTCATGTTATTCTAAAAGAACAAGATAAAAATAAATACTTGAAATTAATTCATAATTGATGAATAAGAAGATAAATATTTTTTAAAATTAAAATAATAATTACTAAGTTATGAAATATAAATTTTAATTTAGAAAAATATAACTTATACATTAAGCATGTAAAATAAATCTCTACTTAATTTGAATTATATTACTGTTTATATCCTATCTAATTATATATAAAAAATAATATATATTAGCAAAATAACCTGATCAATTGTTCTCAGATACATTTCCAAAATAGTATATTGTTCTTTAATGTCTATTTTTTAAACTTCAATCTGACAATGTTTGTTATTCCAGAAAAAGTAGAAATATCATGAAAAGCTATTTGATTAAAAGCACATTTTATTAATTCCGATATATTCCAAATGTCCAAATTATTCTTTCATTTAGAAAATATTTGATCTGTATAATATTATAAGTGTACAAACATTGGATTATATTCATGACTATGCACTGTAAATATCCTTTCCTTCAACAAGTATTTGATTCATAAAACATTACAAGTGAACAGACAGTAGTTTCATCCATGACAATGTGGTGGAAATTGAGCCAATTTATATCTTGCATATAAATAATTCATTGATCTCATAAAATTATATTAACAGGCAAACATAATTCTTGTATTCATCTTGATGTTATTAACATTTATATCTCACCCTTGGAAAGTTAGTAATACCTATTTTTAAAGGAAAGAAATATTTCAGTGGTTTTTTAAAAGCTATGAGTTAATTTTCATTCTTCAATAAATTGTTGCCTCTCACAAATTTCCGATAAACCTAACCCAGTTAATGGATGAATACTGTTGCTTTCACCCCATCATTCTATCCATTCAATAATCATATACTTTTAAAAACAAACAAATAAAAAATCATATGAAGGTACTTAGGTTCGCTTCTATTGAAGCCAAGATAGAGCTAGTTTAATCTGTTTAGTTCTATTTATAAATTTTTTCAATTGATGTCAGAGCAAACTATAGCAATGCTCCACATTAACTTTGGTCAATTCCAGCTAGCATTCCATGAAAAAAAATATTATTACATAATAACAATGACAAATGAAAATAAATATTTTTATAATTTATTACATATATAATATACAATATTTGCATCTCAAAATATCAATAATTATTCTTTCACTTTAACATAAACTAAACAATTAAAACTACATTCTACAATAGAAATATAATCTTTACACATATTTTTCAAACAACATTATATAAATAAAATTAACATACCTGGCATATTAAATATTTAGGTGTATTATTTATAATCCACTACTTTTAAAAGAAGTTTATTGGCATATTTATTACAATTAGATTCCATTACATGAAACAATGAGACAAACATTTTTGTTTATAGATAATTTATCAATAATGAAAGACTTAAAATTCATTCAAACATCATTACAACATTGGCACATAAATACATAGCTATTGTAAAAGGAATATATTGATTGTGTAGTACCTACAGTGGTGTAGACAATGGTATTAAGTTCCAGTCACTACAAATATGTCTGCAGGTGCTAAAGCCTAGTCTCTGATTTTAATTTTACTCAATTTGCCATAAAAGAGTAGCAAAGTTTACTAGATGTAGAATTAAAGCAAAAGTGTCACCTCTGAAACCACAAAGTGAAAAATATAATGGTGGAATTTCTGATATTAGGGAAAGGTCCTCTGTTCATGCAATTGATGAGGGCTGAAAGGGAAGGAGAGTAATTATGAGTAATTGTGCTGAGTGCGCAATATGTCTGTAGGGCACTGCAGTTATGTAGAATGTGCTGAATAGTTTCTTCATATGCCACAACAATTAATTATTATCTAACTAGAAAATGTATTAATTTTATATACCTTTTATCTAATATAAAAATTAAAAAAAACTGTTTGTTCAAGGAATACATTCTATATAAACTACCTATAATCCTAGTGATTTTTTCCTAATGACTTTTTAAAATAATAACTTACATCCAGGTGGCCTTTGTAGAGTTTTCATAAATTCACTTTTATGCATCAAAAGGCAAATTTCGCACCAGAAACACATTTTTGATGCCAATATATTTTCTTATTATGTAATCAAGAAGTGAATAATATACTATTTTTTTAAACTAGAAAAGCAGTTTATATTTATTAACCCTCTTCCATTTATATTACAGACAGAAATACAAAACAGTAAATAATTGTTTGACTTGAATTTTCATGATAATTTAACTTTATATAATATTTAATTTCTAAATAAATACACATATAATATTTAATTACTAAATAAATTCTACATCACCTCGCTGAAGAGAACGGTACCTTAAAACCAGTCAAGAGATAGGTACAATCTTAGATAAAGATGATTTGAATGCTTTCTCTGAGAGCATTTGTTATAAAACAAAAAAAGCTTGTTTAGAGCTATTGGATTGCTCTTTATATTATATATATTACAAAAACTCAGACTTTTTCCTCATAGCTATCCACTCCATTTTATACAACTGATACACATGATCACATGCATGTGATAACAAGATAAATGATCTCCAATATATGTATTTCGTTCTGAACCAGCACTCATCAGTTGGTCCAAATCACTATCTCCCACACGTATATACAATAAGTACTCAGTTTATATTAAGATAGCAAATCTTCAAACTTTAATGGACAAGCCTTAATCTCCACTCCAACTCTTCAGCCATTCATATCACTGAAAATCCAAGGATGGAACACTGAAAGTCCTTATTGATTTGACACCAATATTGTCATAGCCATGTTGACTTTAAGTCACTCTGACCCCTCACATATAGAACATTAATATGTCCATTTAAATATACAGAAGAGGGATGGACAGAATACAGACTGAATGTGTGATATTTAAATACATGTATATTATCTATATTAAACTTAAAGTAATTAGAAAGACTTGAACTGTGGGGAACATGAAAGTATAAGTTTAAGTCCTAATTACATTAAGTTTAGTATAGATAATACACATGTATTTAAATATGTTACAAAAAATACATTTTGCTTGTATAGTATGTACATACATACATATAAACATTAAAAGCATAAAACTAAAATAGTCAATAAATAATAAAAATTACTCCAAATTCACAACTTATAGCCAAGAAAATAAACTCTAAAACACTACCAATGAGTTCACTGCTACAAGTAGACTTCTCAAGTGTAAAGAACTACAAAATAATATATTTAAATTAAATATTACCCACAATTCCACTTATTTCCCATACACCCTTAGTATTAAAAGAACTTTTAAATAAGTTAATTACTTCAGAATCATAAATTTTTAATAATAAAGATTCTTTTTATTTCATTTCTTTCAAAGATGACAACCTCAACTTCATCAAAATTAATACTGTGGCCTGTATGGATATATAAAGCAGAACTAAGATATTTATTTCTAATCTTACTTTTATGTACCTTTATTTTTTCATTTAAGCTCAAACTACTCTGACCTATATATACCTTTTTACAAAAACAAGGGATAATATACACTACTCCAGGAATAGTCTCTCTATCAAAAATTTCCTTTGTATTATTTAATAAATTATTCAATGTAATACCTCTTTTCCAAGCAATTTTCTTATTTCCAAACAAATTATTATTTTTACATACAATTTTATAAGAAGAGAATTTAAATGGCAAAGAAATAGAATCATTTTTTTTATCCTTTACATCATTACAAATATTACTATTAAATAAAATACGTTTAACAAATTTATTAGATTAGCCAACACTCAAGTAATCTATCCACTTTTAACACATTTAATTTCTTTATTATTAACCAATGCTCAGACAATCATTTCTTGACCTTTTTACAGTTTGACTTTTCTGAAACAAAGCTACACCACTAGGATTATTTAATCTCTTTTTTCTAAAACAATTTTTTAAAGTAGCTACTTTATGAGGTACAGATTGATAGTTATCAGATTTAATTATAGACCTTAACTCTTTACTTTTAATATAATGACTACATGTAAAACAATTAGTCTTTACATTTCTAATCACCAGTAGATCTAAAAAATTTAATTTACCAAAATCTAACCCCCTCATTCTACCACATATTTTATAGAAGGATCAAAATAAACTCATTTACTAACTCCAATTTATCATTCTCAACTTCAAACAATCATCCACATATCTAACAAATAACTTTAAATATAAATAATTCTTTATATTGGAAGAGGAAATTATTATTGAAAAGAATTGTTTTTATTTAAAGTTATATGTGAATGATTGTTTGTTTGTAGTTGAGAATGATAAATTGTAAGAGTGGGTAGATGGGTTTAATTATTTTGATCCTTCTATAAATATGTGGTAGGAGGGGGGTCATATTTTGTTAGATTAAAGTTTTTAGATCTATTGATGATTAGAAATGTAAAGACTAATTGTTTGGTAAGTAGTCATTATGTTAAAAGTAAAGAGTTAAAGTCTATAATTAAATCTGATAGCTATCAATCTGTATCTCATAAAGTAACTGCTTTAAGAAATTATTGTTATAGAAAAAAGAGATTAAATAATTCTAGTGGTATAGCTTTGCTTCAGAAAAGTCAATTTTATAAAGATTATTTGATTGTTGGTTACTCTGATAAATTTGTTAAAAGTATTTTATTTGATAGTAATATTTGTAATGATGTAAAGGATAAAGAAAAATATGATTCTATTTCTTTGCCATTTAAATTCTCTTCTTATAAAATTGTATGTAAAAATAATAATTTGTTTGGAAATAAGAAAATTGCTTGGAAAAGATGTATTACTTTGAATAATTTATTATTTAGTACAAAAGAATTTTTTGATAGAAAGACTATTCCTGGAGTAGTGTATATTATCCCTTGGTAAGTAAAAGCAGGGTTAGAAATTTAATATCTTAGTTCTGCTTTGTATCTTCATGAAAAAGATACAGGCCACACTTAATTTTGATGAAGCTAAGGTTGTCTTTTTTTGAGAGACATGAAATGAAAAGAATGTTTATTATTAAAAATGTATGATTCTGAAGCAATTAACTTATTTAACAGTTCCTTTAATATTAAGGGTATATGGGAAGTGGAATTATGGATAATGTTTAGTTTAAATGTGTTATTATTTTGTAGTTCTTTACACTTGAGAAATCTGCTTGTAGCACTGAAACCATTGGTAGTGTTTTAGAGTTTGTTTTCTTGGCTAGTCTGGTTGAGTTGTAAATTTTGGGTAATTTTGAATATACATACATAGCAGCCATAAAACTCTAAATTCACTTAATGCTCATGTGTCTCTCTCACCCACTTATATAGTACTTAATAGAGATTAATTTGTTGTTATCCCAATTCTGGACTCCATGCAAGATACATAGTTTTTAAGGTCTGACTCTTTATGTACTCATGCTTGGATATAACTGAATCTTCTTTCCTAAATTCACTTAATGATCTTGTGTCTCTCTCACCCACTTGTATAGTATTTAATCGAGATTAATTTGTTGCTATCTCAATTCTGAACTCCATGAAAGATACATAGGTTTTAAGGTCTGATTCTCTATATACTCATGCTTGGACATAACAGAATCTTCTTTCCTAAATTCACTTAATGCTCACTCATCTCTCTCTCCCACTTATATAGTATTTAATAGAAATTAATTTGTTGCTATCCCAATTCTGGACTCCATGCAAATACATAGGTTTTAAGGTCTGACTCTCACTCTATGTACTCATGCTTGGACATAACTGAATCTTTCCCCATCTAATTTTCCTAACTTGAACTTTGAAATATAGCATCTATACCTTTGCTTGAGATATTTGACAATTTTCATATTTGGAAATATTGAAAGCAAATTGATTTCAAAATATAACAGCTAAACAGAGTTAAAATGAATGATTACAATTATATAAATATGCAAAATGGTCAAAAAGTATAGGATGTGGTGTTAAAAATCACTTATCTGTATTTTTATGTAAATCAACATATTAGTATGTTTTTAGAAGCCATAATGACTCTATGAAAGGGAAAGGGAATAAATTTATTTTTAAAAAGAGATTTTAATTACAAGCATTTTGATGAAAAGGACATAATAGTAAGGGCTCTAATTTTAAATGAGTTTAAGATCTGATGATCAACATTAATATGATTAAAATTTACAATTATAGAAAACTTAAATTACATAATTTATATTTTCTCAAATAAATTCTTCATTTTAATTAATTGACTTACCTAGTTTATTGAGATTATTTGATGGTTGTATTTGAATCACAAATCAATATTTAGTACTTCAAACCAAAATAAATTTTGATTTATTAGTAACATCTAATGCTAACTTAAGAAAGGCTGGTGTGTAGAATAATGTATACATATTTATTTACACAACATTTAAATGAAGTTTTAAAATATAGATTTGGAGATTTTTCAGGATTTTATAGATATCAATGTAGAATCAAAAAAACAGTGCTTCATTTCTGGATCTATTTATCATTTAAAAATTAATATATTTAGTATTAATTCTTCACAATCTTAAAGTTGGTATATTTCATTTAAAATGTAAGACAGATTGATATCACATTATCATTCTTTATGTCTACACAAGCTGTTTTTACTGTATGAAGAGTTTTGCCTCTGTGAAAAACAAAGATGTTACTTGATTCCTTTAACAATTATTGAATTGCACCATATACTAACATTCTGTGAGAAACAATTGTTTATATGGAATTTCCAATATAAATTAAATATGTATTAATAATAACAAACAAATCAACTTAAAATAATATGATAATACAACAATAACACTAGTGCCATTTAGCTAAACTTGAATAATTAGTGATTGTAAGTGTATATAAAATCTCTCTTTAATATTTAAATCTTTCAAACCAAACACCTGACAATCAGCGACTCCTCAAGCTTACACTACACGGCGCCAGAGTGAAAGCTGCTTTTGATAATTAAATGTTTATTATTATTTGAAATTAATGTATTTTTAAAATGTTAGGAATTTTTATAATAAATATATACTCATATATATATTTATTTGTTAACTGGTTGCAAATCTGTAACGCTTACAATATCATCACCATCACTTTATGCAAATGCAAAAACAAGTAACACCTGACCACCACTAATTAAAAAGTTTACTACTCTTTCAAATTAAAAATAGATGATATCCACAATCAGTTCAGACATCCCCCTCCCCTAAAGAAAATCAAAAAATGACAATCCTATAAAAGTCCCAATATATTATCTAGAGCCTTGGAACACTGGTTCAACATAAATAACTATATTCTGCTAAATGTAAAAAAATTAACATGATTATGAAAATAATGCTTGAGAACAAGGCTGTCAAGAGGGGGGTACAATTGGTACAAATTGCCAGGACCTTTTACAAGACTGTTCAAAAGGAGGGCTAAACCTACTTGAAAAATAAAATCGTTCTTATTTGAAGTCTTATAACATTATAAATATTTAAATAAATCAATGATATAACATAATATAAAATATCTTTATATAACAGCAATAATATATATAATAATAATCATACACAAAAAAAAACTTTTCGCCAAATATTAATTTTTGCTCTTTTCAATGTGCTTCAACTAATTTACATTATATTTGTAGATGAGGTATAAAATCTACATAATAACAATATAAATAAAATCTTTTTTTAACATTCATTTTTAATGGACTGGTAGAAAAGTTTTATCAGGACCGAGATTCTCTTAATGGTTCTTCCTGAAGATGGATGGCATAATGTTAGAAATAAAAAATATATAATGGAGAAAAACAGGCTCTTATATATAGATTTATTTATAATACAAGCAATTTGCTATTATTTTTAAAGGGCAGATTATATTTCAAACAATTAAAACAAATAAACAATAATGAATGATACATTATTTATCTTCAAATTACTAAGAAATCACATGAATTTTAAATAGGGTCTGTAATTGGCTAAATTTTGAAGTTTTGTGGTTGTCAACAAATATATGCTAAGAGTTTGAAACAAATAAAAATCTTCAACTTGAAAACAATTACACAATGAAAACAGAAAAAGCACAGGCATTTCTTCCTAAAATAGTTATATCAGTTGGCTTTGTTTTCCTAATGCATTTGAATTTTATTGCATTCAAGTATGACCAATTTCTATTAGTATAACAATTTTCAAAGTCATAAAATATTTATTCATTTAATAGTTACAATAAAAATATTGTTTTGTAGACTAATTCATGACAACCATATCTGACAGTAATGGCTATAATTTTACTACCATTAAATAATTAAAAATAATTATTGATAACTCACAATGCAAAATGGGTAAATTTCTTAAATAAAAATATGATTCTAGCATTGATAGGTCTAGTATAAGCAATATTAATGACAATACTGATAATATGGAGGGGGGGGGAATCAACAAACAATATTCCAATGATATTTTGGATTCCATGTTCATGGATTGATGAAAAAGAATATGAAGTTCCTCTCTGCTTTATTTGCAGGGTAAAATTGAATAATATTTTAATTCTTTTAATTAAAATAAAAGACATTTTATAACTAAACACTCCAGTCTTGAGTTCAAAGATAAAACTTATTTTCAATGGTTGTTGGAGAATCAAATTAAACAAGAAAAAATTGTGTATTCAATTAGTTTATAGATATGGTAAATTATATTGAAATCAGGCTTTTAAAAAAATCATCTTTTTTAAAATTCTTTGCTTGACTATGGAAGTTGAATATCTGTCTTTACTTTTACATACCAATATAAGATAGTACTATTCCATGGTTTAGGACTCAAGAATAAATTAGTGGCCTTATTCCAAAATGAAAGAATAAACAACTTAAAAATATTTAATAATGATATATAATGCTCAAAACTAGCATATTTGAATATTTTTAGAGTTTTAAATGAAGTTAATGCTAGTATGCAAGGAAAAAATGAAACTATTTTGATATCAACAGATAAATTATCAGTGCTTGCATCTCTAAAAATATATATACAGTATATATTTCTCTCACTTCAGATTAATAATGTCAGTGAAATTTTCTTTTATAAAGGAACATTTAGTGTTACAGGAGGAAAAATATTATTTATTACTTTCCAATATTAAATATTGAAAATTATGATTGGAATACAAAATCCATTTTGTATTAATAATACAAATCATGACTTTTCTTTGAAACAAGAACTAGTTACATTTTTTGTAATCTATATTAAGTAATTTGTTGTTTTATATATTTTCATCTATTTTTTGATGGATTTGCACCTATTATTATGTATTTATATATGTGTAAAATCCAATAGATAGTATTTATTGTTTGTCTTTTCTGCAACTGATATATCAGCCACATGTACATCCAGACATCAGAGAACCATCTCTGTCATTGCAAAGACACAGCAATGGCAAGTGTCTAGGTTTACATATTTAACAGAACTAATACAATATATGAAATTGAGAGTTTTATTACATTTCTGTAAATATAAGGGTGCTGACTATTTAGTTGATTACAAAATAAAGCCATAAACCAAAATTGGTGTGACCGTTACATAATTACTTAATCCTGCTTTCATATCTGCCATACCTATGGAGACAGAAGACTTGAGTTTTGTTGGGGTGTGGCTTCGGCAAAAGATGGCTGGAATTTTTTTACTATGGATTTTCATTCCCTTAGTTTCTATTGCTATTCCGATGTTGAAGGATGTGTGATCAGGGCTTACATATAGCTCATTTTATAAACTAATGGTAATTAAAATAAAATTATTTTACCATTAGTTATTTATTTTTATGTTAGTTAAGTATAAAGCTAATAAATATACACACCTGTTTTACATACTTTATGTGTATGTATTTTATATATTTTACAATGCATTATTTGCTTGTTTAAGTACTCTATACAAGCATATGTGAATACATTTTCACATATCAGGAAATTACATTTCAATACATTGCATCATTTAAAATGTATTACATTATGTACATTCAGATATAATATCTCACCTCACTCCAGAAAAAAATGGTTTTACATATAAAATCTTGAAGATACGTATTTTTTGTGATCTTGCCAATTTTGATAGTGACATGGATTTAATTTTTTTGGATAATAATCTTTCAGGAAGCAGGAATTGTTTGACCCAATATTTTGTCTGATTTTCTTCCTGGACAGTTTCTCTATTGGTTTCACTGTTTTCTGCTTCTGATTTACCATTCTCTATAGCTGCTTTCATTTGTCGCACCATCTCAAATTATTCATGTGCCTTTAGAATATGACTTCTATTATCTATTCAGCAATTTATCAGGGAAGTTTTTTCTTAGACTAACTGTGAATTTGTTTTTTCCACTTCAAATAAACTGGTGTTGCTTTTTAGCAATGCCAATTTAATCTTTAATTTTCTGCCAACAGTAATTTGGTTGGTAATTTATGTTGTGTTGATAAAGTGTCACTGGGTGTAGAATTTTTACATATTTTAATTGTGATAGCACTTCTAAGAGCCTATTTCAATTGTTGGACAGTCTATTTGGCTAGCATTAAATTTGAATGAACTAAATTTTGTGCCATTATTTGATACAAGAGTATCAGGAGTCACATGGTAGTAGAAAATCTCTTGCAGTTTTGATATACTGTAGCTTCTTCAGCATTTGTGTTTCAGATTATTCTGTATTGGCCCATTATAAATGTTATTAACACTAGAAAAATATTCTCCAAGGTCTTTATGATTAATATGCAAGAGTTACTATAATCACACTGCAGAGAGGGGGGCATCTTATATATATATATATTTAAGTGATAGATTACCACTATTTGCTGAGTATTGTTTAACATAATTTTCAAGGACATTATTCTGACTTCCATATGTAGCTATATGTTAGAGCCTTAACTCTGATGATATCTAGGTGTCTTGATAGTTCCAAAACTATCTTATGGCTGATGTTTGGGATTTACACTTAGTTAGCTATTAGCTAGAGCCTTGTTTAGCTATCTTGTATAAATTCCAAAATGTTATTATGGCTGGTTGCAGGTTAAAATAGTTATCATTTCCAGTTCATATAACCAACTTGCTATAACTGTAACTGTCTGATGAAACAGAATAGATTGTTTATATCATTTGTGTTGTTCATAAGAAAAAGGTTATTAATATAGAAGGATTTGCCTATGCTAACCCATGGAATAGATGCCACTTCAGTGGTCAATTATTGATTAATTTGGACATCTGTTTACAATGATTTTTTTGTCTCACCCATAATATTCTTAACACCCTAAATACCCAAACTAATCTAATAAATCCACTCAGGTTAGAACTGTTGAACTGTGACAATCACTCCTGATCACAAGTTTGAACCATCAACTGTGCCAATCTGATATGTCCAGTAGGTGAATATGAGTTTGGCTTAAAAATCCATATATTCTGCATGTTATGAGCTGGGCTCACATCAAATTAATATTTACTAAGTACTACACAAATAAAACATTGTGGAAGGAAACTATTACATAAGTAAATGAGTGTCCTGAGAATTAAGGCAATTACTTTCATACTAATATAATATATGAGCCAGTGAGCTTACTACATTATAACATAAATAAGTGATAGTTACAATTCCAAGAAACATATAAAAATTAAATTAGAGTTTGAGTGACTAATTACATAATTAACTAATCTTATTTTCACACCAATGAAAATGGGAATCTCTGATACTAAAGGGCATGGCTCCAGAAAATGATAATTGGAGTTTTTACCCCCTAGTTTCTATTGTTCTTCTGGAACTGAAAGTTATTGCTCATATGATTACATATTTACATTCTATTACATACATAGCTTATAATGCATAACTAATTCTTAAGAATGGTTAA
The DNA here is from genome assembly GCA_028023455.1 of Epiperipatus broadwayi. NCBI lineage: Eukaryota > Metazoa > Onychophora > Udeonychophora > Euonychophora > Peripatidae > Epiperipatus > Epiperipatus broadwayi. The sequence continues at coordinate 1,520,252 of JAQFVV010000139.1, read as the reverse complement.
ACAAATTTTTCCATAATAAGAAAATATTTATTTATATATAGTTACTTTATTTCAATTGTGTTGGAATCATTATTAATGAGTAACTAAAATACTATCAATTCTTTTGCCATTAGTCATAATTCTATTAATTATAAACATCAATTTTGCATAATTTTTAAGTTTATGCTTTTTAAATAACTTTACAATCCTTTATTAAATGTTTATTTGCCCTATACATAATATCTGGTATGCTGAATACATACTTATTATATCATAGATATTACATTTAAATACATATCTTTAAATACATCAAATTTATTAAGCGTAAACAGATCATATTGTAATAACGTGAAAGCTAAAACCTTCAACAGATACGCCTTACCCATGCTTATGTGACAGCCAATAAGATGGAATAATGACATCACACGGACCTCTCAATTCTCAAACACAAGTCAGAAATATAAGAAATTGAGGCATAGATGAAGGTGGGTCCATCTTTTTCTTATAGTTCTGACTTGTATTTGAGAATTGAGAGGTCCATGTGATGTCATTATTTTATCTTACTGGCTGTAATGTAAGCATGGGTAAGGCATATCTGTTGAAGGTTTTAGCTTTCACATTATTATTATACATATCTTTAATACATTATGCTGTTTTACAGATATCAATTGTAGCATTTGGCCCATTATGCTATATAAATATGGATATTATAGAACAACTTCAACATGGTTCTTAGACAGATATGCTATTATAATAGAATCTATAGATTGGAATAACATATAATGAAATTTTTTTACAATGATATTATACTTTATCATCAAAGCATAACAAACCTAGACAGCAGCAGTTCTTATTTCATCTTTACAAATGCAATTTTGGCTAGATATCAGACATTCATTCATTCAGTTACTGTATTTGAGATTTCTAGTTAGATGGGACATGGGTGACATATTTACCACATTAGAAAATATTAAATTTTAATTGATCATTTCTTCTACTCACCTGACTTACTTTACTTTATCTCAGCCTCATTGTACCCAGTAATCTTCTCTGATTACTTAGCCTACAATGTCTATTTTAAATTATATTTACAAAAAAAAAAAATCTGTATTGCTACTTAACAATATAGTAAGGTCCCTTTTGAAATCTGCTACACCAGAAACTGTGATGTCAAAAAATTATAACTTTTTGTTAAAAGTTACTATATTACTTTTGAAATTTATAGATGCATGATTCTCATTTTATACTATTGTTTTGTCCACTATTAATTATTATTTTCATATTAAGAAACCCAAACCAAATTTGTAACTAAGCAAAAGTATAGACAAGCAAAGCTATTGTTAACAGAATGTTTATTGATTAAAAGAATAAAAATATTATTTGAAAAGCCTCGAGGTATTTAGTTATTCATCAAAGAAAACTGTTCCTTCTTCAATAATTAAAAATTCAGAAATGATAACTGGAAATATTTTATCCTAAAACCTTTGGTACCACTACAGAAAAAAATAGGATAACAAAATATATCAATTGTTATTGAAAATAGCATATTGTCAGCTTATTATAATTTGAAAATAACTTCTACATAATATTTTTAAAATAAAAATTACAGTATTGTTTTTACAATATTCTCTGACTACTTTAGATATCTGTTCTATATCATTAGTATTTTGTTTGCTATTTTAATAATAAGAGTTTATTTATATAATATATATATTCTAATTAGTATTATTATGATAATATGTAATAAAATCTTGATTTAAAATGTCAATTGCAGTAGTAATAATATTTTAATTATATATTTAAATATATTTTTAGTTATTTTAATTCCTAACTTTGTGTGTTTTGTATTTTTCTCTTCAATTTGAAAATAGTAATTTTGTTAATTTAAAGATTATTATCTGTATGTAAATATACTTTAATTAATATTATAAATATTTTTACAGTCAACAAGAGAAATAGTATGTGAGCAAAAAGACTGTTTGGAAGAAAGTAATGCTTTAATGAAATGACAATCGGATTATTGATTTAGAGTTTCTAAATTATAAATCAGAACTACAAAAAATGGAAGCCCAAATGAATCTACTTCTTCTTGTGTTACTAAAAAAAACAGTGATGATAACATTAAGTACATTTTTATTTAGCGTTCTGAAAACTTTTATAGTAGTTATTTAAATAGTTAAATTTAAAAATATACATTTGCTGAAAATATAAAACTTTTTTGTTAGCGATTCATAAATATGGTGTATTGAAGCTGTGCTTATCGAGTATTATTTCAGAAAATTATATTGTACTAGAAAGTGCTCAATGAGCAATCAACAAACAAAATTATTAAAATAAAGATTTATATGGTTATCGCTATTTTTATGAATATATTAAACATTATTTATTTTAGATTAAAATAAATCAATGAAATATTTTTGTATAAAATAAAATTGTTAGATTTTTTTTTAAAACTCACATATGTCTATTTTCTTCTTTTTATTGGTTTGTGGTTTGTTTGTTTTTTACTCTGATGAATTGTCATTTGGTTTGGATTATAGAATAAATCTTGTGTAATATTGTAATATGTGATTTGCCTGAATCTCATGTATTATTGTAATGATACTTATATTAAAATTGTGTTTGGTTACATTAAAAATAAAACTACTAAGTATTGATATTACAGGCATTTAATAAAAAAAGTTTAAAAATTACAATACGACTTTCATATGTAACACCTATATCAATAAATCAAAATAATTAATAACATATTTAAAAAACATACTTTTTTTTAATGAGATTGGTAGTACATAAAAATTAAAATGTAATCTATTAGTTTAAATTTTTCCCAGAACATTTGTTCACATATGATAGAATACCAGTTTACTAATGAATACAGTTTTGGATACAATATTCTATTGTCATGCAGAAATTGTTGCATTGTAAGCTGTCAGAATGCAAGTTCTCCATAGATTAATAATGACAAATGGATACTAGTCTCATAACTAACTCACCTTTTTTGTCATACTGATATGGAATAATAAAGAAATAGTTGTGGAATATTAGATTCCAAAAGAGATGTCTTTTTTATTATTATTATTTATTAAGACTTTATAAATTAAATAAAAACAATTATTGAGTAATGAACTATTTAAAAAATTATCAGTGCTTGCTTTACTGTGCTCTGTGAAGAGATTATATTCTGTTAGATTGTGTAATTCTCAATTTATATAGAACATGATATGGAGATTTTAAGAGAATTTAATTATTTTGACTAGTAACATAGTTTTTGGGACTGTATATATAAAAAGCATATTTATAACAGAAATATGAGCAAACATTAGTAAATGATAGGAATTGAAACATTAAAGTTTTTTCTGCAGAAAAAGAAAAACTTTAGCATTTATATTCTACATATAAAAACATAGTTTGTTCATTTAGTAGAAATGATGCTAAGAATAGAGACAATTTTTTTTAAATTTTATTTAATACTTTCATACTTCTATTAAAATCCTAAAATCCATCAACATGTAGACAATCCCAATATTAATAACAATCTCAATCTGTTAAGGCAATCTTCTTTTAACAATAAAGGTGGAATCACACCTTTATTTAAGATCTAATAAATTTATAGAGATACTAAAGATTGCAACTTGATCACAAAGACTAAAATTATTGATACAAAGAAATTTAAATAAACCTTCTTAAACAGGTAAATATAACTCGTTCTGAATACAGACTAATAAATAGTTAATTATAACATTCAAACCACAATTATAAAATGATTTCAGGACCATGATAATTAAAGATATTCATTTATAAAAGTGTAGAAATATCCAGATTTATATAAGAGATATCATTTTTCAAATCAAAATTTCTAATTTTTTTTTTTTGTTTTTCAATTAATATATTATCTAACTTTATGAAGTATTGTATTCTTCTTCTCACTTATCACTATAAATAAAATAAACATTATTATAATGATAAAAGGAAGGTGGATTTACTTAATTTTTATTTTTTCTATTTTAGACAAAGATTGGTTAGTTTGCACAAACATTGAAAAGCATTCTGTTGCTACTCACAAAATAATTGATTTTTCATATAGAATTATAAAAGTTATTCTTTACTCAAAATTCTACATTTTTAATAAATTACAAACATGGAATCTAAAATATATTTTTTTTATTCAAATTAATAAAGTTTATGCCATTTGTAAAAATTGTATTAAATGGCTTAAAATTTTATATCTGAAATATCACATTATCAGAGGTAATTCTCTATGATCATTCCACAACATGAATACTTTCAATCTACATTTGACACTATTAATCCATTTTATACAATTCCAGTTCTATAAGCATAAGCAAATGACTGATACCAGGTGGCAAATCCATAAACTAATTTTTAGATATTGGCCTTCCTCCTTAGATGACATTTAAATTTTTTTTTAGCCATTTACTAGCCTGAATAGATTAAAACCTCAGATATGCAAGAATTGACAATATATGCAATTTCCCTATTTTTATTGCAAATTACAATGAATAAATTAATTGGTACTGTAAACTGTTGTTGCATTAAAAAAATGCATTAATAAAACAGCCAAACTTTAATAATGCAGTTTCAGATATTGTAATCCTTCCCCCCCCCCCAAAAAAAAATACACTACTTAATAATTGTGTAATATTTTCATGATTATTATTATTTTTTTACAAACATTTATGTCAAAAAAATCATCTGAATTTTGATTCAACAAAATAAATTTCATCAAAGTACAGTAATATTTTAATTTCAGAAAATTTTTATGTTAAAAACATATTACAATTTCTTGTACATATTGCTATTATTGATTGGAAAAATTCTTGGGGGAAATATATTTTCAAAAAAAGGATAAGTCCATTCCATTATTACCATTAGTAAGCCACTTATAAATAAATATTTTAATTGTACAAAAATATATATATAGTACAATAAAAATTAATATGAGTTTGTGATGTGAATATAAACCAAACTCTGAAATATGAATATGCTCACAGAAATCATGAGTTTGTTCCAAAGTACATTTGTTTGCTATTTACTGCAGCAATTTTTTTCTGAAAGATTTCAGTATCTTGTTTAACTATAGCTCACTTGTATTCTATTCTTAATTGTACCTTCTTAATGAAAGCAAAAAAATGATATATTTTTAGAATAATTTTGAAATTATATTTTGAATATAAATGGGTCCACCATTCCCATGAAAATATGTTTACAATAATGATAAAAATGCATTTTTTAAAAGAAAACTTATTATTATTAATTCATTTCAGATGCTAAAGTCATCAAAGATGTGCTCTTGCTGTAGTAGATTCGGTATTATTTCTTTCAACAAGCTGAAGAATATACCATCTACTCTATCTTACCACCATATTCTCATAATGTTAAAGCATTCTTAATGAAATACTCAGTGCTTTTATCTTTAATCTATATTGAGATAATCAGGTTAAATTTTTTGAAAGCATTAGCTTTGCTCAGTTATAAACTTCTCATTCATAGAACCCAAGACTGATACGAACTTCATTTGAAAGTGAAAGAAAGTAATCTATATTTATAATTTGAATATATTATCTACATCATACAAATAAAAGTTTCAATTTATTTTTGTTGTTTTGTATTTATTGAAAAATGCAAATAAAAATAATTTATTAAGTTGATTGGACATAAATAAATAAGTAAAAACTAAAAAAGATTATTAAATAATAAATATATTTGTATACTGTTCTGTATGTGAAATGCATGTACATTTGCCTAGAATATTTCATTAATTGATAAATGTGTGTATCAGAAATAGCAGTCACTGATAAATGAATATGACCATTCCAACTATCAATACTAGAGATAAATTTTGTGATGTGTACAACTATTCTGCGAAAAATATACCGATTCATTTTATTTGAATATTTACTAATGATTGTCTTAACTTTTGCATATTTTTCTTCTGAATGATCTCAGAAATTTGTCTAATTGTAACTCTCCATTGTTTTCTATCCTCATCTAAATCTTCACAATGAAATCAATCAATAGTGCATGCTTTCCAAGATAATCGTTATAAAGTAAATATGGTTTGCTTCTCCCATGAAAACCATGCTTAAATTCACTATATATATATATATATTTAGAAAATTGTGTATTGTTAATTCATTTCATATATTCAATGGAGATGTGATTTTATAATATGGGACTATATATATAATTAATAAAACAAGTCATAAATTTCGTAACTTGCTTTTAAGTTAGCATTTAAATGTTCACTAGAGGGAGCTTACCAATAGCTCTAATCAAGCTTTATTTTATAAGTGCTGAATGAGAAAGAATTCAAAATCTCTATCGGAAAGTCCCTATCTCCAGACCAATTGTTTTCGAGCTCATGGCTCACCTCAGTGGAGTGCTGGGATTCTAGAAACTAGATCTCAAATACTAACTCAAAAATCAGCACTTATAAAAACATGTTACTATCAATTTGAAAGCCTGAACTTTTCAGACACGTAAATGCCTTCAAATCCAGCCTTACAAACCAGATAGCTATATGGGTCTAAATTCAGCTGTTTCACCATATAGTAATAGCCTCTGCAATATAGCATTGCAAAAGCCTTCAAGGTACACTTATAATAATTAATAAAACCAGTCTTTCAGCACTTATAAAATAAAGCTTGATTAGAGCTATTGGTAAGCTCCCTCTAGTGAACATATATATATATATATTGAAACAGATATACTGTTCCCCAGGTATATATATTCAAAAGACCCTCCCCCCCCATTTAAAAGACTAGCATGATTTGATCAAATTAAAAAAAAAAAATAAAGTAAAAAAGTTTATAGTTAAAAGAAAATCATTATTGATTTTATAGTTTCAAATTATGATGTAAATAAAAGCTGGCAGTTATTAAAAAAGATTATATTTTTAATTTTTGAAACGATGTTTTTAAATAAAGTGTTATATCAGCTTGAGGCAGTCTTAATCAATTGAAAAACATGGCTTAATCTTTATGCTTTCTTATCTATCCCATTAAATAAGTAGATTATCCAATCATTATGAAGAGAAAGGCAATCGGGCTTAAATGAGAGCAATATGCAAATTAGGTACAGTGGGAAAAGGCTGTTTAATCAGTCCAAGAATCAAATATAAATAGTCAAGTTGGAAGTTCAGAGGCAGATTAGATTGGATTTTTAAAGTGTATGTTTAAAAAGGATTTTTTTTTCAAAAGATTTTTGAAAAAGATAGTAAGAAAAGTGAAGGATTAAAAGATTGAAATTCTTATTTAAGTATTACTCAACTCTAACTTTCATCATCTTGGAATATAACCTTTACAACCACTGTTAATAATGGAAAAAGAAATCATTATTCAGAAAATTATAACCATGGAAGGATAAACTAACAGCTTTTTCTCTCCATTCTAAGCCATGATTTTCCAAGATTTTCCGGGATAGACATCATAGAAAGAAGATAATGCCATTCAGCTGAAATGCGATGCCCCTTTTGAAAGCAGTTACATCATGGATATGAAAAAAACAAACTGGATGAATGAAGGTAATTATTATATAAAAATATTTGATATTATGTGTGTTTATAGAAGACAAGACAAAATGTATTTCTTAAACTAAAATTATATGTGTTTTTAAAAGACAAACAAAATCTCTTTATTATAATTAATAAAAAAAAGAATTATTAATAAAAATAGCTGCATAAAAATATGTTCTGTTAATAATAAATTGTAAATGATAAATATTAAAAATATCTATAAGCAAAAGGCATTTTTAATAAGGATTGACTTCTCATCTACAGATACATTTGAATTAAAATAAAGTAAAAACGAATACTTGTAATGATTTTATATTTTTTTTTTTAATATTTATATGTGTTTATAAAGGATAAGACAAAACATCTTTCTTAAAAAGAAAAAGAAAATTATGAACAAATTTAGCTATGGAATTACGTTTTATTAAAGATAAATTCTAACTACTAGAATACCTATAATCAAAATGCATTTTTAATAAGGATTGACTTCTCATCTACAGATACATTTGAATTAAAATAAACTAAAAAATGAATACTTATAATGATTGATATTATTGATTTACAAATAAATATACCTAGAAGAGTCAGAAATACTGAGCTATTACAGATAACTCTAACTGGCTAATAAATAAATGCAGCTGCTGATCAACATATATGAAGAAATATACATCTGTGGCAGACCAAACAACAATATTTATGATAGATTAACTAACTTAAAATGAACTGGAACTTTGAATTAGAGGTAAAATATAAACTGTTAAAGAACTTGCATTCTTTTTTTTTTCCATATGTGATAGCATCTGCCGGGACGCGAACCCACAACCGTCTGCAACCAACTACTTGCTTGCATGGCAGCTGCGATACCTCTCGGCTAACAACGCAAGACAAGAACTTGCATTCTTTAACTCATATTGGCCTATTATTGGATATATACAAAGTTTCACAATGGACTGTAAATAAAATATTTGTAAGTGAGCAAATTCAGTTGCACAATGGACTGTAAACAAAATATTTGTAATTGAACAAATTCAGTTACACAATGGATTGTAAATAAAATATTTGTAATTGAGCAAATTCAGTTATCCAATGGACTGTAAATAAAATATTTATAATTGTGCAAATTCAGTTACAATGGACTGTAAATAAAATATTTGTAAGTGAGCAAATTCAGTTACACAATGGACTGTAAACAAAATATTTGTAATTGAACAAATTCAGTTACACAATGGATTGTAAATAAAATATTTGTAATTGAGCAAATTCAGTTACCCAATGGACTGTAAATAAAATATTTATAATTGTGCAAATTCAGTTACACAATGGAATGTAAATGAAGTATTTGTAATTGTGCAAATTCAGATACACAATGGACAATAAATAAAATGTTCGTTGAATTAACTATATGAGGAATTAAGTGGAACTCTGAATTAAATGGAATGCTATCAGTTGTCTTCATTACTCTCTCTGTTGTCTCAATATGTCACACTCCTCTGTTCAATAACTAAATGATTACAGATATAAACTGTTAAAGAACTGTTGAGAGAAGGACTTTATTATACTCTCAACAGATTACATTTTCTTTTTTTTAAAGTCATATAGAAATCTTTTGCTTGATGGACCTTTATTTAAATTTGTTATTAAATAAAACTATTGTTATTTAAAATTAATCTTAGTTATCCAGTTGTTCAATTCTATTTTTGTTTTTATTGCATCACTCATCATTCATTGCACTTGTTCATGAAAATCTCACGCCTACTGAGCTACGTCTGGCATAACTAGACCTAGGTAAGTCAAGTTGTAATGAGATGGAACTCTAGTGGCACTGTTTGGAAAACCAAACATATAAATGTCTAGACGCTTCCAGCCTCTATGGCGCTACACCCTCTGATGAGCAGGAAATATTGTTGTAGAGGGGGTTAACATTTGCATTGGGTAATGCCAGTTGATGGTTCCTTCCTGCAACATGCTCATCAGAAAATTCTTACAACTGAAGTAATAAAAGGGTTGTATGGTGGTCCAGTTAGATTTGTCGCCCTACTGTGAGGCTTTATCTAGCTAGCCTATCAATAGGCATAAGCAGATCATGATTCTGTGATATGAGCAGTGCATATGATGCAGTGATGTGATTTATTCAAAAAGGGGTGGAAAAATAAAATTTTAAAAGAAAAACAACATAAAAATGAATGGCATAAATGGTAAATAAAGAATAAAACAGGCATAACAAAGATTTGGAGTTAAATCATGGTATGGATAGAAAGAGAAGCTTATCAAAATTGAAATAAAAAAGTACAAATAAAATTTAAAAAAAAAATATTGATGATAACCAGATCAAAAATAAAAAAGATGATGAATACAGAAAGTATAGAGAATCTTCCTGAGAAAGAAGATAAACAAGAAGAAAGAGCAGATGATCGAAAGCAATCACAGAGAACAGGAGAGACATCCATGTTAGTCCAGTTAATGGAAATGATAAAAGAAGACAACAAGAAAAGAGAGGAAGAGAAAAAAAAACATAGTGAACAAAGAGAAGAAGACAACAAGAAAAGAGATAAAGAAAGAGAAGACAACAAGAAAAGAGAGGAAGAGAAAAAACAGTGAACAAAGAGAAGAAGACAACAAGAAAAAAAACAGAAGAAGACAAAAGAGAATTGAAAGAACAAATCAGAGAAATAACTTAAAGCCAAAATGAAAAGTTCAACCAGTTAATAAAAGAGATGTCTAACAAAATATTAAAAATTAAGGAGGAAGTGATGGAGGGAGTAAAAGGCTCATTAATAGAGCAAGAAGTTAAAATGACCCAGATATGAGAGGCCATGGATACGAAAATAATAAGAATGCAAGAATCCATGCAGTAGAAGGTGGATATATTGACCACCCAGATGAAAGAGATAGAAATAAAAAATAGTAATACATTGCCTAAACAAGGAAAGGCAGAAACAGTCCCAAAATAAAGTCAAAAAGAGAATTACCAAGTTAGTCATGAAGTCCCTATGACCAACCAGATGTCTGGAATTGTAAACCAGTTTTTAAAAATCAGAACATTTTCAGGGAACTGTAATGAAGCACCTATAAAATATGTAAAAAGTTTGGAGAGATACTTTAGTATTAATGTATTGACAGAAGAGGCAAAGCTGGCAATAGCATATAGTCATCTCCAAGGTGCAGCACAAGCATGGTGGGATTCACTGTTCACCCAACCTACAAATTTTGATGATTTTAAAGGAGAACTAATGAGCTGCTACTGCAGTGATGATTATCAAGAGGGGATTAAATATAAGGTGTCCCAGGAGAAATGTCCATCTGGAGAGCCTTATACACCCTTCTTTAGAAGACAGGTGGCCAGGTTGAGAGCCTTGACATCTGACCCCCTATCTGAACTCCAGATTATTAGATTGATATGGCACAGCTTCCCAAGTTACATAGAAAGAATGCTAATTGGAACTGATCGATCTATTGAGCAGGTTGCTGAACTACTAACAGCATATGATAGCTGCAGTGCATCAGCAACCAAGGAAGGATGAGCAAAGCAACCACAAAACAAACCCCCCTATAGAAGAGATGATGGGCCTAGAATAGGATCCATCAGATACAAAAGGAAAATGCCTCCTAGAAAATATAGCAACTATGACCCACCACCATGGTATCATCACCAAAGAAATGAAGCACCACCATGGAAAAGACAAAGAAGATATTCAACAGGCAATATGCACAGCACTTACCAAACCCATGTAATTAGGAGATCAAATAGTGATGATAACTTGCAGAAAGGTGTGGCTAGAAATGCAAGCCATCATGATGACGTATGGCCTGAAAAGCACCCGAAAATGGAACAAAACAAGTGTATCACCTCAAAACAGAGAAAGATGCGATAGGAGAACTGATCACGATTATCAGTCTCCCAAACCAGGCTGTAGTTACAATACAGAACAATAAAATAAGAGATAGCTGATGGAAAAAGTTTGTGTGATGTAGTGATGCATGGACTTGTGATTTTCATGTTGAGGTGGGTGGATGATTGAGCAGAGCGGCTTGGATACATTGTGTTTATGATGCTCCGAAGTATATGCTCGGCACTATCCAGACATGGATGTTGTGCTCTGAGAGTAGTCCAGCAATGTGTATATATAGGCCTCGGTCTCATGAATAGACCAAATGATAGCCCCTAAGACTCACAGATGCTGAGCAGGATTGGCTAAGTGCCAAATTGGTTTTTTTCTCTGGCTCCTACTCTTAGTTGGATGATCCTTCTAGGTACAAGAGAGGTAGTGCTTAAAAATGAGATATTTTCTCATGACATCATAGGACAATGAGTACTAGTAGTTTATTCTTGGGCATCTACTTATCCTGGAATTGGAGGCTACAGTTCATATATATTCACTTTTCCAGCTCATCTTACCTATTTCATCAGCACATCTAAAACCAGAAGAGATACAGTAATGAGAAATGATGTGTATATTATATGGAATAAAAAATCATACTTCCAGGCGATTTCATCCCAAAATTTGGTGGGGGGTAATGAAACAGATATACTGTTCCCCGTGTATATATAGTCAAAAGACCCCCACCCCATTTAAAAAAGACTAGCATGATTTGATCAAATTAAAAAAAAAATAAAGTAAAAAAGTTTATAGTTAAAAGAAAATCATTATTGATTTTATAGTTTCAAATTATGATGTAAATAAAAGCTGGCAGTTATTAAAAAAGATATTTTTAATTTTTGGAACAATGTTTTTAAATAAAGTGTTATATCAGCTTGAGGCAGTCTTAATCAATTGAAAACATGGCTCAATCTTTATGCTTTCTTATCTATCCCACTAAAAAAGTAGATTATCCAATCATTATGAAGAGAAAGGCAATCGGGCTTAAATGAGAGCAATATGCAAATTAGGTACAGTGGGAAAAGGCTGTTTAATCAGTCCAAGAATCAAATATAAATAGTCAAGTTGGAAGTTCAGAGGCAGATTAGATTGGATTTTTAAAGTGTATGTTTAAAAAGGATTTTTTTTTTCAAAAGATTTTTGAAAAAGATAGTAAGAAAAGTGAAGGATTAAAAGGTTGAAATTCTTATTTAAGTGTTACTCAACTCTAACTTTCGTCATCTTGGAATATAACCTTTACAACCACTGTTAATAATAGAAAAAGAAATCATTATTCAGAAAATTATAACCATGGAAGGATAAACTAACAGCTTTTTCTCTCCATTCTAAGCCATGATTTTCCAAGATTTTCCGGGATAGACATCATAGAAAGAAAATAATGCCATTCAGCTGAAATGCAATGCCCCTTTTGAAAGCAGTTACATCATGGATATGAAAAAAAAAACTGGATGAATGAAAGTAATTATTATATAAAAATATTTGATATTATGTGTGTTTATAGAAGACAAGACAAAACGTATTTCTTAAACTAAAATTATATGTGCTTTTAAAAGACAAACAAAATGTCTTTATTATAATTAATAAAAAAAAAAGAATTATTAATAAAAATAGCTGCATAAAAATACGTTCTGTTAATAATAAATTATAAATGATAAATATTAAAAATATCTATAATCAAAAGGCATTTTTAATAAGGATTGACTTCTCATCTGAATTAAAATAAAGTAAAAATGAATACTTGTAATGATTTTATGTATATATTTTTTAATATTTATATGTGTTTATAAAGGATAAAACAAAACATCTTTCTTAAAAAGAAAAAGAAAATTATGAACAAATTTAGCTATGGAATTACGTTTTATTAAAGATAAATTCTAACTACTAGAATACCTATAATCAAAATGCATTTTTAATAAGGATTGACTTCTCATCTACAGATACATTTGAATTAAAATAAACTAAAAAACGAATACTTATAATGATTGATATTATTGATTTACAAATAAATATACCTAGAAGAGTCAGAAATACTGAGCTATTACAGATAACTCTAACTGGCTAATAAATAAATGCAGCTGATCAACTTATATGAAGAAATATACATCTGTGGCAGACCAAACAACAATATTTATGATAGATTAACTAACTTAAAATGAACTGGAACTTTGAAATAGAGGTAAAATATAAACTGTTAAAGAACTTGCATTCTTTAACTCATATTGCCCTATTATTGGATACATACCAAGTTACACAATGAACTGTAAATAAAATATTTGTAAGTGAGCAAATTCAGTTACACAATGGACTGTAAACAAAATATTTGTTATTGAACAAATTCAGTTACACAATGGACTGTAAATAAAATATTTGTAATTGAGCAAATTCAGTTACCCAATGGACTGTAAACAAAATATTTGTAATTGAGCAAATTCAGTTACACAATGGACTGTAAATAAAATATTTATAATTGTGCAAATTCAGTTACACAATGGAATGTAAATGAAGTATTTGTAATTGTGCAAATTCAGATACACAATGGACAATAAATAAAATGTTAGTTGAATTAACTATATGAGAAATTAAGTGGAATTCTGAATTAAATGGAATGCTATCAGTTGTCTTCATTACTCTCTCTGTTGTCTCAATATGTCACACTCCTCTCTGTTCAATAACTAAATGATTACAGATATAAACTGTTAAAGAACTGTTGAGAGAAGGAAGGACTTTATTATACTCTCAACAGATTGCATTTTCTTTTTTTAAAAGTCATATAGAAATCTTTTGCTTGATGGACCTTTATTTAAATTTGTTTTTAAATAAAACTATTGTTATTTAAAATTAATCTTAGTTATCCAGTTGTTCAATTCTATTTTTGTTTTTATTGCATCACTCATCATTCATTGCACTTGTTCATGAGAATCTCATGCCTACTGAGCTACGTCTGGCATAAGTAGACCTAGATAAATCAGGTTGTAGTGAGATGGAACTCTAGTGACACTGTTTGGAAAACCAAACATATAAATGTCTAGATGCTACCAGCCTCTATGGTGCTACATCCTCTGATGAACAGGAAATATTGTTATAGGGGGGGTTAACATTTGCATTGGGTAATGCCAGTTGATGGTTCCTTCCTGCAACATGCTCATCAGGAAATTGTTACAACTGAAGTAATAAAAGGGTTGTATGGTGGTCCGGTTACAATATATATATATTATAATCATATACAGATATGCTGTTACATCATTTTCAATTAAAAATGATGGAGATCCATAAATAAAATCATCCTCAAATAGAAATATAAAAAAGAAAAAATTATTAATAAAATTTTTATTTAAATTTAATATATATATATAATGTGCACAGATGGATCAACTGATCAATTAGTTAAAGTTAAAAATATAAAAACAAGATTGATTTTAATATAAAAGAATGAAAAGAAAAAAGCTGTTAATTAGTTAAAGTTAAAAGTTATTTATAATCTTAGAATGGAAATGATTTTCTAAATACCAAACAGGAGCTTGGGCATTTAACCAATTGTAAGTCAGATAAGAGATCAATTAAAAAATACTAGTGATAAAATTTTGAGTTCCCGCTCTAAAGAAAGCTTGCCAATAATGATGGAAATGAACACATAGTCTACAGAGAAAAGTCATCATCGCCAATAAGAACAGTACCAAGCCAGACAAGATCGATCCTGGGATTTGATGATAAGAAATTCAAAATGATATAAAAGTGAAGAAAAGAAAACTTTTGCTAAGTGAGTTTTTGATTTGGATTGTTCTTGCTGATCGAATGTTATTTAAACATATTTTGTACAAGTGAAGAAAAGAAAACTTTTGCTAAGTGAGTTTTTGATTTGGATTGTTCTTGCTGATCGAATGTTATTTAAACATATTTTGTACATGTATTGCTGATCTCCAAAATGTAAGAGTCATGCAATAAATTGTGTTTCCTGTATTTGCACCAGCTGAGGTGGTCTCCAGAGTGATGGTTCCTGGAAAGCGGCAGATGATGGACTTGTCTTCCCAAGAACAATATTAATATGAAATAGAAGAACTTTCAAATGAAGTTGTGTGACATATTAAGGACCACAAAGATGGATTTCAGTAAACCTACAATATTGGAAAGTATGAACTTTTCCTTTAAAATATGAACTTTAATTATATAATATGAACTTTTCCAAGTAGTAATTTTAAACGTCACTTAATTTTTAAAATAAATCTCTTATCTAAGTAAAATTTTAAATTATTTATTATATTTTTTATATATATATATGTTTGCTATTATTTCTATTCACATTTATTTCTTTTAAATTAATAACTTTGAAATAACTGTAAATGGCTGCATAGATTCGTAAGATTATGTTAGTATAAGTTTGTTAATTTTGGGCTAATTGTTTCATAGTTGAATCGGTGCTGGTGGATAGATGAAAGGGTGTTTTATGTTAATGTAATCTGGGTAGGTGCATTAGATACTTGTTCCCTTGTGCCACATTAGCATACAGGACCTAGTACCCACATGAATGCATGGCCAAAAAGAGTAGACATCACGTTGACAATGGTCATTGACATATTTCCTACATCTCTGATTTTTTTACATTCTAGTTGGGACCTTAAACCAGAAAAGACCACTATCCCCATTTACAGAGCTCATATATATTTCCAAATGATTTTGTCGTGATATCACCAATTGGGCAGGGGATCATTCCTGTCTGTTGGTGAAATTTATTAATGATCATGGAGAAGCTGCTCATTCCTTCCCACCATGATTCATTACTTCTCTGATATCATGCTACATATGTAAATTCCTGTCAGCATGTTTGTGTTATGCTAAAAATCTCATTTTGCATTGGTTACAGCGGTATATCAGTAATCTAACTTTGGTTTAATCACAAAATTTTAGCGTAAAGTTAAAAAGGATTGGTTTAGTTATATATGTGTTCTATGTAGCATATTTATGCTTAGCAAAATATTAAAATTGTATTAAATCTATTGAATGTATCCATCTGTGCACCTAATTTAAATCAAATATATTTAAGTTAATTTAATCTTCAGATGTAGGTATTAATGTGTGTGTGTGTGCATAATAATAAAATGTTTAATTTTGATAGTAACTTATTATATATCTTGTAACAGCATATATATATATATACATGTTGTGCAAGTATGTGTGTATATACGAGTTACATAATTCACTTGCTTTTTTTATTAAAAAAAATATAAAGTTTGAAATATCAAGAATTAATAGTTTGAAAGGATAGAAGCTAAAAAAAAAATATAGAGGGAAAATTTAGAGATAAGGTAGGAATTAGTAATAATTATAACTTGTCTTTCTTTTATATACTTTTATTTTATAATCCATCAAAAATAGTCTTTAAAAAAAGGTATTTTTAATTTAAAAAATAAAAAGTTCTCCTGATTAAATTAAATAGTTTGTACAAAACTGATCAAACTCTGGAGATTAAGATTCCAGACTGATTAGTTAAACAATATTTCTCTAATTCTAATCTTTGTAATTAAAATGGAAAAACAGAAAATTATTAATGTAAATTTTAATCAAAATTCTTTTGAAATAAAATGTATTGATAACACATTTGAAACTTGAGCAAGGGTGGAGTCAGGATAGTATAAAAGGCACACATCCTCTATTGTCTTGAGTTATTAGAAAATTTTTATTGTCTTGAGTTATTAGAAAATTTTTGAGTTCAATTCAGTTAAAGAATTATTAAAGAAAATGAGTGGCCAGTACTGAACGCCATGTTCGGTTATTTTCTCTGCTCATCTCCCATGTGCCATTAGCAAAAATGCTGTGGTAAATTACTCTAACTTGCCTTCTGCTGATGTTTCAACCCACCCTACCAAATTAAGTAAACCAGACACACCAAGAACAAGAAACCAAAAAGCTGCTTTTAAGTTACAAATACCATGACTAAGAAAACTAACCGGATCCGAGGAAAAGGGGGTGATCATCCACATACAAAGAAAAACCAGGAACTGTGCATACTCAGATACAAAAACCAAGAACTATGTAAAACACTTATGAAACCGGAGACAGTGTTGAGCCACAAATAAAAACTTAAATTTTAATCTGAAATAGAGTTCGTAACCATATGCATGCATACTTATTAAGTGTATACTATCCATTATGTGTTTTATATTTTATTAGTTTTATTATTATCATTACATTTATAATTATTAGTTTTTAATAAATTTGTTTAAATTATTAATGTTGTTTTACGTCCTCTCTCCATTCATATAAATAAATGTGTATCCAGTCTTATGTTAAGAACTAGCCATGAGTCAAGTGCTTGAAACATGTTTATGACATTTCATGAGTTCCAATGTAAGTATTGGATGGTGTCCTGGGTTTAAACTCGTTATAAATATCCCCATGAGATGTTTCACATTTCATGCGGCCAGGGAGCTACTTTGGTCTGGAAAGGTGGCTATCGGTTTAATATTTTATTAAATCACGGTCTGACCGAGGGTATGATTGATATGTAGTTATTTCATCACATGATCAACAATACCTACCTATAGTGAGTTTTTTGCCTGTTTAATGTAGTTATTTGTCATATTTACTCCCTTGCTTGTGTAACGGGTCCCTTAAAATTTATATTGCAAAATCATATGAGTTTTGTAAAAAATAATAAATAAATAGAAAGTTTAAGGAGGAGTAATATATATATATATGTATATGTGTGTGTGTGTAATTATATAACTGAATATTTGTAAATGCAGTAACTAAATAATTAAAAAAAAATTTATCCACTTAGGAGCGCTTTCAATTATCCCAGTAATCTGCGTCAACTAAAGCTTTGAAATGCTAACGTTCCCATAATTCCGTGATCTTAACGTTTGTTGCTTGCCTGTTAATCAAGTCCTGTTTATATTTGTATATTAGCATAGCCTCTATTTTTCTTTTATTGTTATTTTTCTCAATTTGCAATATTTTTACACTTTTAAAATTGAAGTCAAAACCATAAATACATGATTTACTATGGTTGTAAAAAACAGATGCTGAAATATTATTATCTACTATGCAATTTTGTTTTGATTTCTGAACACGTTTTAATAATAGCAAGTGTTCTTTAGTTCTTTTTTCCAACGTACATCTAGATTCACCTATATATTTACTGCCACATCTACATATCCATTTATAAATGACACAATTTTTATTTATAAATGAGGTTTTATCTTTGGAGTTATTTATTAATTTATTTAATGTAGGAGGTGTGTAAATCATGTATTTATGATTTTGATTTCAATTTTAAAAGTGTAAAAATATTGCAAATTGAGAAAAATAACATTAAAAGAAAAATAAAGGAGGCTATGCTAATATACAAATATAAATATGACTTGATTAACAGGCAAGCAGCAAACGTTAAAATCATGGAATTGTGGGAAAGTTAGCATTTCAAAGCTTTAGTTGATGCAGATTAGTGGAATAATCAAAAGCGCTCCTAAGTGGATAAATTTTTTTTAATTATTTAGTTACTGTATTTACAAATATTCAGTTATATAATTACATATTGCTTTAAAATACAGACATTGAATCATAATATTATATATATATATAATTTTAAAAGTCAAGAATTAGAAATTTTAAATATACAGCGTGATATTATAAATTCAGTTTCTCCCTGAGCTAGTAGTGACTGGGGCTTTTGGTTAGATAAAAGTTAAATCTCACCCATATGTATCTGCCACCTTTATAAATTTTCTGGGTTCGAATGGCCTAGTGGCACCCTGGCATGGAGATAGGTTTGTGAAGCTCTATCAACCATTATAATACAAATATAATAAAAATAATAAAGTATAATGGTGAAAAAATACTTTTTAAATAAAAATAATAAATTGCAAAGTACTTTCAGTTAATTTCTCAACTTTTTTAACTGAAAGTACTTCTACAGTTTATTGTAGTTCTTTATAAAATATATTATCACAGTTATACTTTATTAGGAACTAATAAGGAATATTCAAATAGATCTGTAAGCATAAACCACTTTAACAGTAAGCAGGTAGCAGAAGACCTCCAGCATAATATTGAATACCTAGTCATTCAAGTTCATAAAGAACCCGGCCAATTAACATACATCATGATAGTCAAGCCAGTGGAAATTTGAGGGTACATATACCCAAAATCTAACTCACTCAATGTGCACAAAGTAGCAGGATTTATATCCTTTCTGCATAGAAATCACAGGCTATGTAGATTTGAATCAGATCGCAAAAAGAACCTCTTTAACTATACTAAAGAACTAAAAAGCATTGGATTTACACAAAACATGACCAACAAAAAGATTAGACAATTTCAAAACAAACTACCAACTGACATAATTAGAAACAATACACCAAGAATGCTATTACCTTACACACCATCAATTTCGATAAAATTGAATAAAATTTTTACTGATTCCTTTGAACTAGAATTCCATACACCACCTTCAACTAATAGACTAAAAAACAGCACCAAAGATCAAATACCCTCTGATCAAATAGCACAAGCAGTTTACAAAATTGCATGCCCAAGCAATGGATGCAAAGTGGTATATTATGGAGAGACTCGTGCCAACATCACAACCAGAACATCACTACTTATATAGGAGAGCACTAAACAATACTGAAAGTAAGTCTATATTCCTCAAACACCAAAGATCCATGGGCCATATATTTGAACCCACTGTAGCAAAGGCACTGTGCACAGAGTGCAAGGTTACTAAGTGCAAAATAAATGAAGCGTGCTTCATCGCAAATGACAACAATGCAATAAACTGGAAGGAATTGTGCTATTCCATCTCTAGAAAATGGACTATATGAAGACATGGAATAAATTTGAATAGATTTGCATAAATTACTGCCCAGTCTGTTAAAAATCACAACTTAAACCAACACTCCTAAGATAGGCTATGAATATGGATGGGATCTAAAAGTTTCCAAAAGCACTCGGCCATAAAATTCTCTTGAAATTGAGCTTCACTTGTTTGCGTAACATGCAATTTGTAACTTATTACTCGAAGGTGAAGTATAAACAAGAATTTTATTTCAATATTTTTATTATAATTTTATTACAATAATTCTATACAATATTTTATATATATAGTAAGCAAAAGAAATAGATATGATGAAAAGGTATAAAAAGACGAATGAATACATACCTCCATAAACAATCAAACCTCCTAATTGACTGAACTGAGCATCCCCAAATTGTAAGCTATGAAAGATTGATGGATAAATGGAGGTCTCAACTCTTGATCTCCCAATACACTAAAACATATATAGCATTAATAATCATAATAATGATAATAATCTTAATAACCCCAAGATAACACTACTAATAATAATGATAAGCTCAATAATATAAGTTAAACAGAATAATAATATAGACTACAATAAGCTTTAATAATAAATGAACTAAATTCAGGTACACATATGCTGCTACAACAATAATAATATTAGCAGTAGCCAAAAATAAAAGCATTAATCTGACAAATGCAAAAACATCAGATCAGGAGGAGAGTTCTTGTACTCTCTTTTAAAATATAATAACTTTTAAAATCTTAAACATATGACACAAAAAAGATTAGTTGTCAAGCGTTGGTGGTCGAGTGGTCAGCGACAGCTGCTTTATAAACAGTTGTCCTGGGTTAGCGGGTTCGCTTCCCGGCTGATGCTATGACACATGAGAAAAAAAAAGATTAGTTACTTTCAAATCTTCTTACTCCAACACAATTCTCATGATTATCTTTCAAAATTATGGATTTAAGATAGCTCTTTATTAAATTAACTCGTGTCTTTTCTTATACCACGTAGCTCTTTCTTAAAATAATTTGATATCAAACATAGCAATTCTTTCTCAAATAATCTTATAAATAATCTCTGTGATCTTTTATGATGAATTGTCTCGCAATCAAAATTTTTTTGTTATCTTTATTTTTTAAAAAGGATGTGATCCTAGTAAAACAATTACCCTAATGATATCTTATTGAATCAAACAATTATTAACTTTATAATTAAAATTAACATGAACAAACTCTTAAATTAAAAAATAATTATAATATACTAGGATAATATTTGAAATATCATGAGTATGAAAGGGATTTTGTTGCTACCATTCTAAAATAAAATTAAGCAATCTTATTATCTTAACTGATGGTGAATAAAGTGATCCCATAGCTTTATCAAAGTAAATAAAATTGATTAAAGTGATCTTGCACCAGTTAAATAAAATGGTTTTATCATTTTTAATTAAAAATTATTCTTCACATATAAAGTATAATAAACAGAGTAGCTAAAATAAAAATAA
The DNA here is from genome assembly GCA_028023455.1 of Epiperipatus broadwayi. NCBI lineage: Eukaryota > Metazoa > Onychophora > Udeonychophora > Euonychophora > Peripatidae > Epiperipatus > Epiperipatus broadwayi. The sequence goes on along the minus strand of JAQFVV010000139.1, from coordinate 1,498,559 downwards.
AAAAAAATGACAAAAACTATTTGCCAAGCGCTTTCGATCCGTGAAACAGAATCGTGGCAACATATTGGAATTTTAGCTACTCTGTTTATCACACTTCATACATGAAGAATAATTTTCATTAGCTGACAGAGTTTCTGTATTATTCATTTTTAATTAAATAAACTTCTTTGATATTACCATAACATCAGTAATATAATTATAAATAAAGTGACTTTCATATCATATTTATTTATATCCTTGCGCTCTCAATGCATAAAATAAATAAATACAATTGTGTGGTAATATTAGATTTCTGAAAGATGTAGATGATGATAAAGAAAAGATAAGCATAAATTAATAATTAAAATATTTATTGCCACTTATAACATTTAATAGACAAATATTAAGCTATATCATAACTTTATTACTTACAAAATTATTAACCCCCATGCCCAAATAAAGCAATAAATAATAATAATAATAATAATATGAAGAAAAAATGCTACCATTTAAAAAATAATAGTAATGATATTCAATAATTAACAAATGTTACTATGGCTTTGATAAATTCCATAAGTTCTCACATTTACACTATCTTACTATTATAAAGTCCTAGGTGAAAATATTCAATGTATTAAGTAAAATATAATTTTACCAATTCTTGGTTGGTGATGAATGCTGAAGAAGATGTATACAATTTTATGTAGCCACATATACAATTATAAATTTAATATCAAATATTTAATCAGATTTAAAACATCTGGATATGCTAGCTAAACACATCTGCAAGACTTAAATATCAATATCACTCAGATTAACAAAGAGCACAATTGAAGATATGGGCGGCATTCCACAGTACCTCCAAACTATAAAATGCCAAAATAAATTACATGGTTGCACATTACACATGGCCTTAAATAAAATGTATCACTGAGAATCCACATTAAGAGATTCAGAAAGAAAAGGCAAATAGAATGATGGCATGAACTCAAAGAATCACCTGCACATGAGGGCAATGATGAGCTAGGACTTTGTCTCTAGTTAAAAATATGAGAATAAACCATCATAAGAGCAATTTACCTAAATGTAGCATTATATGCTGTCATAGAAATATAACAAAACTCACTGTAATAATACAATAAACTGTGAGAGAGACAAATATTACTATCTCTTAAAATAACATTAAACAAGTGATGTGTGAAAATGATAAAACAATAAATATAACTAAAATATAAAATTGTGGCAAAATAATTCAACAGTGTATATATACATCAACTTCTGAACTCGTCCAGCATTTATACACATTCAAAATAACTTCAAAAAAGGATAAGTATAATACATTTTAAAATATTATTACTCTAGCAATATTCTGAGAACTTAGCATGAAAATACCTGTTTAAATCATTCATATATAGAAATAAATGTATGGTATTTAAAATAAAATAAATATTGAAAAAAATAATATTATACCCAGTATGAAAAATAAAGAGACTTAATCTTGATATTCATACCATTGTGCTGGATAAAGTCAGTAAAAGTTTTTGAATATTCTGTAGACCTTCTGAATATCAAGGTAACTTTAAAAAATTTAATTAGTACACAAAACAACCGAAAAATATGAGGTAAGGAAATACTTAAAGTTACTAACACAAATAAAAGTATAGCCATTCTGACTGGTTTACTGTAGACTAAATTAAAATAACAAATACAATGATCATTATATATTTCATGTAACATTGTATAAATGAAATTAGCATTTCTTTTAAGGACACAGCGTATCATCCATTGATAACTATAATGAAGAGTAATTATTTTGAAATGGATCATGATAAGGTTAAGAGCATTTAAATTAATATTTCCAAAAACTAAATTGAGCATAGCAATAAATTAAAATGAACATTTTTAAGAGCAAACATTTTTGAGAACTTGGAGTCAATATATTAAAAACAAATACACTTCATTCTTTTAAACTAATGCAAATGCAATAAAAAATATTTGTATAGAGTTATCACTTGTAATACATGTTGACAAATGAAATTAATTTCTGGCAGATATCAGCAATAACAAGTGAATTTTATATCTTAAAATAAAACATTTTATAAATAATTAAGTCTTTTATTAATAGTACACTGATTAATATGCATGAGGTCAAAGTTGAGTTTTATTTTTCATTTAATCATAACTTTATTTCGCATAAGCTGATATTTTATTATAGCATTTAGCAATGCAAGTTTCTTTAAAATATAACAAATGCATACATAGTCTTTCCATCATTAAATCATTTCATAGTGAATAGATATAATAATCTTAAAATATAGTATTTTTGAATTCTTTCATCATTTAAAACGTCCTGCAATTTTGGTTAAAACAATTCGTTCGTATTCCATATAAAATGAAATTTGATCAAAGAAATCACACTTAAAAATGATAAAAATATTTAACATGCTTTAAATATAATTCTTTCATAAAGTTCTTTAGAAAAACAGTTAAAATCTTTTAATATTAATGTAGAATATTTTAAAAGTTCTTGCATATAACTCAAAATTATTTTTTTAAATTTAAAGTTTAAAATATAATAAAGAAATTGAAATTAATAAAGGTTTTATAATGCAGAGAATATCTTTGTTTAAATTCCATTGTTGTGATAAATTTCTTATAAGACATCAATTCACTTCCTGAAATATATGCTGTAGAATTTCCTATAATACAATGTTGTAGAAGTTTAACGTTTTGAAAAGTTTTCAGTTATACAAATACCTGGACAGATATTTAATATTTAACAGTTTATACTTAATATTAAAAAATCAGAAAAAAATTACCGCTATAGACAAATTAGATGTAAAGATTGATAACAGAATATGAGTGTCAGTGCATGTGTGTTGGTTTAACAACATCTGACTTTTATAGAGTCATGTAATTAAAATTGATCAACATGATTGGCAATTGACTTTCATTCCAGATAACCTAATTAACAAAAAGTCAGAATTTTCTGGTTGCTGCTGGAAAATTCTAGTACTTTGACTAATTAATTTAGTCTAGACAGAAAGTCAAAACAAATAATTAATTGAAGATTACACCATCTTTTAAATAATTATTTAGTAAACTGAAATCTATTAGCAAGCAAAAATATCCATTCTTTGAAAATACACTCAAGATTTACATTATTTAATAAAATTATATCAATGACATATTAAGAATATTTATTCAAACACTTTTTTTTTTGTAAGATCTGAGTATTTATTTTTTATATCTTTTAAAATAAAGACATCTTAAATATTAACAATTTAAAATAATTTAGAGCAAGTTTTAACAAGGAAGTATTTTAAGAAAAATTGACCAACTTCACACATACATTCCCACATACTAGTATTAAATTATTTACCTAGAAATAATAATTTTAAATATATGAACTAATTGGTTTAAATTTTTTTTTAATTAGCTAAACTGTAAGATTTTCTAAATAAAACTAGATTACAATACTATTAAATCAGTATTTATCACTAGACTTTAATTAACTGTAAAATAGATTACTTGTACTACTAAAATTAAGTAATACTCTTTATTGGTAACTATCCTAGATATTTAGGTCTTTCTCTAAATCTTAAACTTATATTAAAGTTCTTCTATGCCATTTTAATTTAATAAAAGGATGTGTCAGCTAAGATTATTTTAGCTTTTCTACTCTAATAGGCTAAATTGATTTATGCCTTTAATCAATAATAACTCTATGGTTAAGTACTTATTGTTAAATTTAAATATTATAAAATTACACTTATAAGACTTTTAAGTTATGATTAACTTATAATATCCATTATGAAATGTGTAAGTTACATATACAATTTATTTAGTATTTAACAAAATTTATTCACTAAAAAATAAACTATTTTAAATTTTATTTTTTAAAAATAATGTATCAGTCACTGCAAAAATTGAAGATCACAATATATATATATATAGGTAAATGAAGAAAACTTTAGACTCAAGAAGATTGTCAATTAGTAGTTATCAATAGTTTCCTGACAACATCAAAAGCTAAAATTATCTTTGTCTACATTCTTTTTAATAACTGGACCAAAGATGTATGAATCTACAGTGAAGTTTTCATAGAATTGATGATAAAAGTTGCAGAGTTCTAAAAATGACCATAACTGATACCTATTGGGTGTAGGAAATGCTCAACTGCATCCAGTTTATCTGGATGGGATTTAATGTCATCCTTTCTGATCAAAAAGTCTAAAAATACCACTTTATCCATGGCCAAGTAACTCTGCTCCAAATTGATAGTGCAACGGTATAAAAGTAGAGCTGCTTTAACCCAATCTAGAGCTGCAGGTTGAGGGGTTCGAACCTCACCTACGTCTCTAGATTGCCATTAAGTGACTTACTCCCCAAAACCTCACTAGAATTTCTTCTCAATGTATGCCCGGTGGTCAGGGAGAGATAAGACTCAAAGGAGGAATTTACAAATAAGAATAAGTGATATGTAAATGTATTAAAAATAAAAATTTATTGTTCTCAAAAGAATTAAAGTTTATTATATACAAAAGATCACTATCTAAAGAGGTGGTCATTGATGTTCTCGGTCTACCCGAGAGCATCAATGGACTGACAATAACTACATATAGGCAGTAAACATCGGTTTTAGTTCACAAAATCATATTACATTTACTTGGCATGGGATGAATGGTTTTTGGAAGAGAGAGAGAAAGGAATCACTCAGAAGTGGCAGAGAGAAAAAACCAGAAAAACAAATAAACAAATTACTAGTTAAATAGAGATGTTCTTCGAGCTGTAATAAAACATAGCCTGTAACTTAAATTTGAACCCCCCTTTCTTTTCTTTTTTTAGATCACCGTGTAGTGCTTTGAGCATAGAAAATAGTCAGGCTTAATAAAACAAATGTATTAACTAAATGTATTACACAGAGATTCATTATTTTTTTCCTTTTCTTGGCAGGCAGAAATTTCCGAGATAGTTCTCTCTATGAGAAATGTATAATGAAATGACGCGAATAGCGCTCCGGCCCTAAAACATAGTAGGGTGAGAATGAACTCATTCGCAGAGCGTGATCCGAGTTCAGAACGGAGCATAATGCTTATGTCCAGTCATTAATAGGTTTTACATATAACAATTTTTGGAATCTTATCCAGAGATGTCTGTAAGATAAGCCCACCAATATGGAGATTGAAATAAGACACAACTTATAAAGATGTTTCCGACTCCCTGAGTAACACGCGAAAGATTAAGACGGAACAATAATCCGTTTTTTCAAAAAAAAATCAAGACTGAAATTAAATACTAATATCTAAATTCTCATGACACAAAGCTCTCACAAAACTGATGTAAAAGTTTAGATTAAAAAGAAATCCCCTTATATTTATCGATCTTTACATAATCGTTTAGATATATATGTTTACTAGTGGCTTAATAAAAAGGATATGAGAACTCTATTTAACCAACTCTACCCACCTCTGTTAATGAAACTTCTTTCACATTTCTTGATTATATAAACACTCTCTCTCCCACTTAAATATACATGTTTATTTTTCAATCATTTCACTCCAATTATATGACTACATATATGCGCATATGCAATTCTAATTCGGATTGAAAAAGCAAAATGTGAAACCAAAAAAAAAAAGAAAACTATAAGCTGAGTTTAGTTTCAATTATTTTGCTTTTTCTTTAAGTAAACCAAAATAAGAATGATCTATTGATTTCCCTTTTCAACAAAATAAAACAAAAACAATCTATTTAGAATGACTTTTGTGCTTCTGCTGAGGCAAAATACCTTGTATATAAAAAAAAGAACAAATGACAGAATATTTTATTATTCTGCCTTTTTTAATAAAACGCTTTAAAACTAATTAATCACACAAATATATATAAAATAGAACTAAATGTACATATACGTTTTGTTGATAATAATATTTTAAAATAAATCAAACACTAGTACAAAAATTTATATTACCGGTAATTTGAAATGCGTACGTCTTTAGCTAGATAGTCTTATGGAGATTCCAGTGCACTACACAAGTAACGGCTTATTTTGATTTTAGTCCTTCATTATCCATGACTGGCAGCAGGCATTTGGTCAGGCAGGAAAATGTTCTAGCACCAACTCTGCATTTTGATATTATACCATTCCAGTTACAGCAAAACAGGAAACTGACAAGAGAGAGAGAGAAAGATCTACTTGGCCATTTCCATTACAGCATCCAAAAATTCTTTAAATTTCTTTGAATGTTTGTGGTTCCAAACTCTACAGCAGGGCGCTAATATACTCTTATTTGTGGGATCTTTTACCCACAAGTTAACTATATTTCTTCTTCACTAAAATATCTTGTGATATTTTTCAGTCCTAGCAGTTGAACTGACCCAGGCAAAGGCCGCGCAGAAACTAAACTGTTCTCTCTCTATCTACACAACTTGTTGGCCATCTTGCATTCCAATCCCCATTGTTCTCTATCTTATTTTTAATTACAGTCCTTTTTTAATTAATTTTCTTTTTTTTTTTTTATCTAATTAATCTCTTTTCTCTAACGAGTTCTAGAAATTTTATTTCTCTATCTAAAATAAAATCTTTCCATTTTATTTTCTGAAATTAAAAGAACATTCCGTAAAAATTTTTTCTACTTTAAATTTAGTCTACATTCATTGTGGTTGAACTCAGGGTCTTTAGTTAAACCACAGTGAATGGTGAAGCAAACATATATATATATATTCTATGTGTATATATGTATAGCTTCACATTCCTAGAACCCATTAAAAAAAACAACAAAAAAAAAAGACCCTAGTTACCTTTGGTATGGAGTGGAGCAGAGTGATACAGGGATATTATAAAGCTAATTTAAAAATAAAATCCAGATTAAACAAGCAATATATTCATAAATCCAAACAAAGTTAAAATATTAGAAATAATCGTGTTGTTTGTCTCTTTTCCTATTTACAGTCCATTTGTTCTTTATGGTCTGTCATTCCTATTGTATTTTCCTTATCCCTTTGCTTATGTGATCCTTTTATGGGTGGATATTCCTCTCTGGGATCCGGTATTTCCATTGTTTTGTTCAGTATTTATGTGGTCATGATATGGCTTTAATGCCCCTGTGTTAGATGACAGCTGGCTCCCTTTTTTGTTTTTTAACAGGAAAGCATTTTCTTACTAGTTTCTTCTTATGGGTGGCCTTGAACATTTTCCACTTGTATTATGTACTGGGTTTTTTACCACATGATGTGCCCTTACTTGTGTTGTCACTGTGCCCTGAGTAGTGAAGTTGTTTGTGAAATGCTTAAAAGCATGATGTGACATTTCCTGCTATTTATTGCTTCCTATACTTTTATTTGTAAATTGTTGTTTTGCTGATATCTTCTCTAGAATACCATTTGCATTTCTTGTACTCTGTTGTTGCCAAAATCCATTTTTTCATTATAAAACTGATTTGTGAAACTGTTAAAAGCCTGATGTGGAGTATGTTGCTTTTTTGCACTCCAAGTACTTTGGTTTATGATTTGTTGCTCTGCTGATGGTATGTTTATTTGAACACAGCTTACATTTGTTGTAGTCTGTGGGTTATTGTTACCAAAATTCATTTTTTCATTATAAAACTCAAAGGTTCGATCCCGATAGATTATTTGGGAGTCATGCTTCTCAAGAAAGTATGATCCTAACAGCGCATCCTGGATTAAACCCAGCATGGTCTGAAATGTGTGGCATACATATTTGGTGCCAATGTTTAAATTCAATTCCATCTGGTATGATCCCACAATGACATCTTTACCATCAGCAAGAACTACTTGGGTGGCCTGTTTTGGTGTGGTTTGTTGTATGTATGAACTATGCATGGTGTTCCACCATTCATGAGAAATCAGAGATACTTGGCTTCCCATGTCTATTAATTCCTTAACTGGGATGTTATCGATTTTTACTGTGATAATTGGGCGATTCTGGTGCAGCGGTATGAGATCCATATCATATTGGTCCAATGTGATCATCTGTGTGACTCTCTTATTTTCCCAGACACTGTCCTACTCCTTCACTTTGGTTTCATCCTAGTTAGATTTTTCAACTTGGACTTTTTGTTGATATATCTTGGATGACAGCTGTTTGTAGTTTTGAAGTTTCTATTCTTCTTGATAAGTATTTGAATTTTCTTCCCCAGTCAGTGCTATCTTTACTTATGTTTCCAAAATCTATTGCAGTTAATATCTCTCCCATTTCTTATATTCCTGAATTTCTATAACTTAACATTAATTGCTGGATGTGAAAAGGCATGTTATATCTTATAGTTTCTAATGATGTGATTATATGATAAGTTGAATGCTGTCAGAGACTTTAAGAGTGCTACATGGTGGAGGAAAAATTGTGTATGAGTCTCTCCTCTTGATGCACAATATTTCTCTTGAGAAATTCGATGAAGAATCCCATCCTTCCTCTCTTCACTCCAGAATGCCTTACACAATGCGAAGCAGTAGTCTTTAAAAGTTGTGGGTTGAACCTCAATACAATCCAACCAGTGTCATGCAGACTCATGCAAATGATTTGCAGCTACAGCTATCTTTTCTACTTCCCTTGCCTCATGAAATAAAAATAATTCATGTAAATTCTTGATGTGATCCATGGGGTTCTCTCCAATGTCTCCTCTAAAAGTTTTTATTTGTATGAACTTTGTGACAAGAGGGCTATCTATTTTGTATGAGTTTGTTAGATTCTTTTTACTATTTGTTTCCACATTAGCCTCTTGGAATTTCTCATTTCTTGTTTCAGATATCAGTTTTTTATCTTGTATGTCTGTCCTTTCTGATCTCTGTTGTTCCATTTGTTTTTCCATTTTCTCCATTCTTATTCCCAAGTCTTTGATCATTTGAAACAGCAGTTCCATACTTTTGACGTCTGGTCTGTTCACATCACTATCCCTAATTCTTGGGGTTTGGTCTTGCACCATACTCTCTGACAGCTGATTTGTCATCTAGTGTGACATCATAAATTTCTTCTTGTGTATTATTCATATTTGAAAAATAATTAAAAGGGAAAAAATTTTTTTTTAGTTTTCTTGAAGTGTTTTTGGTTTAATGTCACTCTCCCAATCGTCTGCTGAACCCGGTATGCTGGTTTTCTTGAAGTGTGTTTGCCTGATCAGGTTGTTTCTTCCTGCTGCTAGTATGTACAACCATCAAATGTACTTAGTGCTCCATTATGTATATGTCTATATTATAATGAATATTAAAAACTGCATAAAAAATTTTTTTTGACTTGACCCCCCTTTGTTCTGCTCCATAACGATCACTCTTTCCCCTCACACCACTGAGAAAGTAAGTATTAGTTATATTTCTACAGTTATTATTCCAACCAGTGTTTGGTTGGTTTCAACACATGTACATTTATATATAAACCACAACAAAAAAAAAATTCCAGAGAGAGCAGACAGCGCAATGAAAAAAAAAATATATCCAAACTTTTGTCATTCACCAAAATTTCTATTTCACATATCACAAAAAAATGGGGGAAAAAAAATTTTCATCGTCATCAATTTTCCCTACTCCCCTCTCAGGGTCTATCTCTGAAGTAAAGCCACACTTGGGATGCCAGATGATACAAAAAAAACTGTTAACGGTATGAAAAGTAGAGCTAATTTAACCCAATCTAGAGTTGCAGGTTGAGGGAGTTCAAACCACACCTACGTCTCCAGATTGCCACTAAGTGACTTACTCCCCAAAACCTCACTAAAATTTCTTCTCAATGTATGCCGGTGGTCAGGGAGAGATAAGGCTCGAAGGAGAAATTTACAAATAAAAATAAGTGGTATGTGAATGTATTAAAAATAAAAATTTATTGTTCACAAAAGAATTAAAGTTTATTATATACAAAAGAAAAACAAAAGATCACTATCTAAAGAGGCGGTCATTGACTTCTCAGTCTACCTGAGAGCATCAATGGACTGACAATAACTACATATAGGCAGTAAACATCGGCTTTAGTTCACAAAATCATATTACATTTACTTGGCATGGGATGAATGATTTTTGGAAGAGAGAGAGGGGGAAATCACTCAGAGGTGGCAGAGAGAAAAACCAGTAAAATCAAATAAACAAATTACTAGTTAAATAGATGTTCTTTGAACTGTAATAAAACATAGCCTGTAACTTAAATTTGAACCCCCCCCCTTTCTTTTCTTTCCTTTTTTTACACCACCCACATCATCAGGTTTTCCGTGCAGTGCTTTGAGCATAGAAAATAGTCAGGCTTAATAAAACAAATGTATTAACTAAATGTATTACTCAGAGATTATCGTTGTTTTTCTCCTTTTCTTGGCAGGCAGATTTTTCAAGAGATATTTCTCTCTATGAGAAATGTAGAACGAAATGAGGCTGGATAGCGCTCCGGCCCTAAAAAAAATAGGGGGGAGAAGAAAATCTTTCGCGGAGGGGTCCGAGTTCAGAACGGAGCATAACGCTTATGTCCAGTCATTAATAGGTTTTACGTATAATGATTTCCGGAATCTTATCCAGAGATGTCCATAAGATAAGCCCACCAATATGGAGATTGAAATAAGACACAACTTATAAAGATATTCCCGACTCCTCGAGTAACACATGAAAGATTAAGATGGAATAATAATCCGTTTTTTTGAAAAAAAAATCAAGACTAAAATTAAATACTAATATCTAAATTCTCATGACACAAAGTTCTCATAAAACTAAAGTGAAAGTTTAGATTAAAAAGAAATCCCTTTATATTTATCGATCTTTACATAATCGTTTAGATATATATGTTTACTAGTGGCTTAATAAAAAGAATATGAGAACTCTATTTAACCAACTCTACCCACCACTGTTAATGAAACTTCTTTCACATTTCTTGATTATATAAACATTCTCTCTCCCACTTAAATATACATGTTTATTTTTCAATCATTTCACTCCAATTATATGACTACATATATGCGCGTATGCAATTCTAATTCGGATTGAAAAAGCAAAATGTGAACCCAAAAAAAAAAAAAGAAAAGTATAAGCTGAGTTTAGTTTCAATTATTTTGCTTTTTCTTTAAGTAAACCAAAAATAAGAATGATCTATTGATTTCCCATTTCAACAAAATATATTGATTTCCCTTTTCAACAAAATAAAACAAAAACAATCTATTTAGAATGACTTTTGCACTTCTGCAGAGGTAAAATACCTTGTATGTAAAAAAAAGAATAAATAACAGAATATTTTATTATTCTGCCTTTTTTAATAAAATGCTTTAAAACTAATTAATCACACAAATATATAAATATAATAGAACTAAATGTACATATACGTTTTATTGATGATAATATTATATATGTTTTTTTGATGATAATATTTTAAAATAAATCAAACACTAGTACAAAAATTTATATTACCGGTAATTTGAAATGTGTATGTCTTTATCTAGATAGTCTTATGGAGATTCCAGTGCACTACACAAGTACCGGCTTATTTTGATTTTAGTCCTTCATTATTCATGACTGGCAGCAGGCATTTGGTCAGGCAGGAAAATGTTCTAGCAACAACTGTACATTTTGATATTATGCCATTCCAGTTCCAGCAAAACAGGAAACCGATGAAAGAGATAGAAAGATCTACTGGGCCATTTCCATTACAGCACCCAAAAATTTTTTAAATTTCTTTGAATGTTTGTGGTTCCAAACTCTACAGCAGGGAGCTAATTTACTCTTATTTGTGGGATCTTTTACCCACAAGTTAACTATATTTCTTCTTCACTAAAATATCTTGTGATATTTTTCAGTCCTAGCAGTTGAACTGACCCAGGCAAAGGCCGCGCAGAAACTAAACTGTTCTCTCTCTATCTACACAACTTGTTGGCCATCTTGCATTCCAATCCCCATTGTTCTCTATCTTATTTTTAATTACAGTCCTTTTTTAATTAATTATTTCTTTTTTTTTTTATCTAATTAATCTCTTTTCTCTAATAAGTTCTAGAAATTTTATTTCTCTATCTAAAATAAAATCTTTCCATTTTTTTTCTGAAATTAAAAGAACATTCCGTAAATGTTTTTTCTACTTTAAATTTAGTCTACATTCATTGTGTTTGAACTCAGGGTCTTTAGTTAAACCACAGTGAATGGTGAAGCAAACATATATATATACCATGTGTATATATGTATAGCTTCAATAGTGACTTTTTTTGACAGCATTCTGTTAAAAACATCTCTAAATGTTCTGTATTTCTGGGCAATAACCATGTACATCACAATAATCATTATCTTTTCAGATAAAATCTGGTCCAAATACCAAAAGTCCTGACCCATAATTAATCAGTCCAAAAGGCTTCTGATTAAAAAGATATGTATACCCTTCATACTGAAAGCCAGCATATTGGCGGTTGAATGGATGGAGAGGTATCTGCCAGTAACTGAAGGTTAAATCCATCATAGTAAACATGTTTTTCCCTTGAAACTTAGCTAAAAGTTGTTATGGGAGGGGTAATGTCCCTTTTTGCAACTGTGATGGCATTCAATTACTGAGAATACAAACATTCTAACAGTCCCATCTTTCCTCTTCATCACCATTAAGAGTTAATGTATGGGGATAGAATACTTGCTTACCAATAACACCGCATTCGATCATCTGATGTATCTTACTGTTAACCTCAGCTTTATACTGAAACGGAATGGATAGGATCAACTTTGGAAATGATTTTCTTCCTTAACCTTAATTAGATGGACATACCCTTCATTAGCTCAAAGTCTATTAGAAAAAACTGTATGACCTCACTTTAATACCTCCATTAGAAGATGCTGCTACTCCGTCCCTTTTAGAATGGACTGTTCCACTTTATTTTTCATTTTAACTGTCTACTACCTGCTGTATACACTGTATTTGCAGTGACTGATAATACTTTTTAACCCCTCAAAGGATATTATGCTTTCTCCACAATGAAATAAGCATCTATCATAATCTAGCACACAGTTATGCCTATATAGAAAATTGGTTCTGGCTATGACATCTATACCAGTCCAGGCTTATCAAAAAGATCTGATCTAATTCCATCTCTCACAGATGAAACTGAATCCATACCTGCTTTGTTTCTATGTTTGCCTTAGGGGAAGCATATACAGATGTGTCTTTTCTATTTTTATCTGCAAATAAAATGACTAGAAAGTAGGGACATCTGACTCCCTGAATCAGTTAAAGCCTCCAACAAGAGAGATCCAATCTTTATGATTATGATGGGATAAATCTGGTTAACTCCAACAAATAGTTCATCTTTATCCACCACCACATTGGACACTGTTCCCCTAGGTTCCCTTCTTTATGCTTCTCCCTCCCCTAGGATATTTCACAAATCTTACTATGATCTATATTTGTTAATAATTTTATCATTTTTTGACTAGGATCTTATTATTGCTCAACATGGTTTGTTGAACGACTGCTGGCACATTGTTCCATATTATTCTGATTATCTGGCTCTCAGTCAAAGAAAATGCTGTCAACAACTGCAAGCTTGTTTACAGAAAAATTGAGTATAGGTTTCTCCATTGACCCTAGAATATGCTTGCTGTAACACTCTACCAAAGATGCACTGCTTTCTCTCTTCTCTCCAAAAACTGCACATGATGGCATAACTATAACTCCAAATATCTGTGGCTTTGTGCTTAAAGTATGTCACCAATCTTTGGTTGCACCTTGTAAACGATTACAGGGTAATCTTTTCTTATTCCTGCCATTTGTGAAATTGAAATATTTTTAAGGCTTTAAAGATGCACAGCCAGAGTTTCTCCTATATCAACACTGAAAGATTTTATCTGGATTGATCTTATAACTATAGGTTCAACTTGCCTATCCTTTACACCATTTCTGACCTGCCCACATTCACTTTTATCTTTCCCCTTGATGTCCAATTTCTTTAGTGTTTGGTCTATTCTTTTCTTAAAGTAAAGCATATTTTGTTGACAAGTTTGCCATACCATCTTGGCACCCTTTAGCATCTCTATCTATCTGCTTCTCTTCCTATTGGGAAGTAACCTGACCTTTATTGAATTCCAAACTCAACTTTATATTTATTTTTCATCTTTTCATTCAAAATTTTTAGAAATCAACAAAAGAAAAATGCTATTTGACTGTTTATTTAATTATTCATTTGAAAAAGATGAACCCCTACTCAACTGCACCGATACATACCATAACTAGCATAAATTGATCACTAATACTAAATTTTGTCTCCTACACCTGAAATATTTCTCAACTGTCTAAATAAAATCTCACGTGGGTTTTACAATTTCGAAGTCCGACTTTGGTAGCACTAAAATGTATTTCCTTTTGTGTCAGTAAATTCATTTCCCTTTTTTAACATCACGGGCATCACTAGACCACTGTCAACCTAGAAAATTTAATTTACAATGATCAAAAAATCAATGATGATAAATGCTACCAGCTAAATTCAAGAAGAAAAAGAGATTTTTAGCATTGTTCAGACAATTGAGACACAAAATCAAATATTAGCCAACAAGTAAAATAAGTATTAAATTTGTAAAGTTTATTAAATTCAAAAAGTATTAGTTTAAAATAAATATTGATCAAAGAAAAATAAATATTTGATCCAATTCTGCAAGCTTATTGGTCGGATAGTACAAGTGAATACTGTAACAGTAAACACTTCAGCAGATAATTTTGTTTTCTCATCTAACCTTAAAGGGGATTATAATTTCTTCTTGCCAGCAATTTATCTAAACAAATGCCACTTTCCTTAATTTAGAGGTTTTAAGAAAAATGATATTGTATGGAAGTCAATGAACAGCATAAAGTGATCTTTCTCTAAACCTGGCAAAACATCAGAATATAATAGAGATGTCATATGCCTGCAAACACTCATAAGAAGTCATTACAAATACGATTCTTAAGATTAAGACAAAAGATTACAATGTTATGTAATCTCAAATAGAAAGCACAATCTCTTTGGTTTAAGAAAAACAATTATATAATTGATAAATTGCTAGCCAAAAGATGTACAGTCTGCATGAAATGCAAACATACATTGAACTAATTTATTTTTAAATAACAGGGGGATAGATGATTTAAAAGAAAACTCTTATCTGCCAAAGCTGTTAACAATAATTAATAATATAAAAAAACAATAGGTATAAAATATAAACTCACATTACACTCTCCAACAAAAATTTAAAATATAAAATATACATGCAATGAGAAAGAAAAGCATATTTATAAAATGATTAATTAATAAACAATTACAAATAATTTATTATACGTTATTTCTGTGCTATCAAGCTGAGACATAAGCAAAGATATTTAAATAAAGAGGTTTAAGCTCAAGTTTAAGATAAATGTTTATTTATCTTTGATGCATTGATGTTCAGTCCAGCTGATTTTTCCCAGTGGCACAGGCAAATTTATCTATCTAGGAGTTTCATTGCACTGGTTTTCAGTCTCCAGATTCCTGGCTGTGGCATACAAAGAAAATCTTTAGGATCAGTTTCGATCTAGGTGCTTGTGATATATTCTTGGTGGCTAGTCCTTGAGCTCCAGGGTTTATCTTTGGATTGGTTTAGCACAGCATACTTTTAAGAAGCTATTAGTACAGAAAATGCAATTGTCAATAAGCAACTATATACTATATCAGCTGTCTGGAATTTGAAAATATCTAACTTCAGCAATCCATGTTTAGTAATTGGCAAAAATCTAAGATGTTTTCAGCAATTAGCAAAAATCTAATGGCAATTCACATTTATGAATGTCTAATCATAAAACCAAAAGTGTACAAACTTTTATATGCTATTTTATCTCCTGCCTAATCTTGATTATGAAAATAACCAGGTCTATTTGTTATCTACTGTTTAATCTTGATTAAAAATAAAATCTAATCATGGCTCTTATCTTTTTTTCAAACATTAATTAAATCTAAGTACATGAAAAAATAAGTTTCAGCTTTGAAAATAGATTAAAATCAAAATGCAAAAAAAATTATCTTAATCAAGTCTTTTCAATTTAAAATTATATTATTTGGAAAATATGATTATGTGAGCTGTAGCATGCACTCTTAATAAAATAAAAAAGAATAAAATACAAAGTTTTTAAATACAATTTTTTAAAATCTTTAAAACTTATACATTTTGGTTTTGATTTTCTGGTAGTTGCCGTTGAAGCACATAAAGCATCCAGTTCAATATAGTTCATAAATTTAGAATGACCAAATCATGTCCTTACACAAATAACAAACTAATGAACTGTTTAGAAGCCACAACTCTTTCCTGGTTATCCAGATCCAGGTTATTGCATGGTTTAATGTCAAACTTTTAAATTTGAAACTTATTTTTTTGGTGCCAGCATTAGTGAATTGTTCCAATAACACACTGACTTAGTATTAGTTAGCTAATTTACTCTTTATTTTTTTTAATTTGGGGAATCCCCCCAGGAAAATATCACAAAATAATTAAATGTATTAACATTCACTCTTAAAGAAAGAATAATGGATTGTTGAGTGATATATTTTAAAACAAACATTTAATAAAAACAAAAAAAATTACAAGGTAATACAGTTTATAGCCTATTTATTTTTACACATCCTCCTAATAGATTAATAATATATATATATATATATATATTGTGGCCATCTGAATGGGCACAAGGGTTTGAGATACTTTGTATCTTAAATAAATAGTTATATTATACTAAAAAAAATGAAATAGCCTTAGAATTTTAAAATTTTTTGCTGGAGATTGTTTAAGGCTTAAATATGGATTGTTTATGCAGTTTATTGACCACTTTATAAGTATTTATTAGTATTATTGTGGTTAATGAGGTATTTAATGTAAGGAAGGGGCATTGTTTATTAATGGAATTGATACATTTTGTTGGAAAGATGCAAAGTTATCCTGTGTTAGTATAATATTATTTGAATGGTTTCAAATATCCTTTATTCATTAATTCTTATCCTTTTTTTGTCAACAGTTAATAGCAGTTTCAATTATATTTAGTTAAGATGGTTCAATATTTAGGTTGCAGTACATGTGCATGCATGTATGAATCTGCATTATGTTTCATTTCATTTTCATCTTTAATAACAGCAAATAATAGTATATTCACAATAAAAACATTTAAATAACAGTAATTATCTTAAATAGTTTAACAAATATATATTTCTTTCCAATGGTTAATAGATAGTTAGATCAATGAATTATTTTATAAATTGAATAAATTATTAATCATTTTTATTTGATAGTTAATTAATATTCATTTTTCTTTCAAGTTTGTAAAAGCTATTTATTTTATTATTTGTATTTTTTTTTCTTGTCTTCATTTAGTTTTAAAAATCAAAATGATTTTTTTTTTTTGAAAAAGATTTGTTTTTGCATATGTAACTAGTTAGTTAGCAAGATGCATGGGAGTAACCTTGGGAAAGGCAAATGAACTTTGCTAAAGAGGGTTTTTAAAAAAAGATTTCCAGTGTAAAATTTTCTCTTTGTAATGTAATTGTAGACAGTAAACAGTGGTTCATGTATTGTAAAAATTAAAGCCAGTTACTGAAGTCAAATTGACTTTGAAAAGACTTTAGAGTAAAACTTCCAAAGGAGCTTAAGAACTTTATTATGGAAAAAATTAATTAAAAAAATGCAATTCTAAGGTTTTAAAAAAGGTACGTCGGTTTGATTAACTCTCTTCAATTTAAACATTTCTGAATTAATTCCTTTATAACTATTACTCTTTTAAAAATGTATGTTAATAACGTCCTGTCTATATTATTTCATTTAATTGCCATTTTAAATAAGAATGGTTTACATAAATATTATTGTTGTATCATTAAGCAACGTATTTTTTGATATATATGGAAAATGCATGCAGAACTGTTCTATAGAATATATTTTAATTTCTCACTATTTTTCGTGTAATGTTCTTTATGAAGATTATACATAGACTTAAGGATATGTCTATTTTGATAGATCACACTATGTTTAAGTTCATCATAAGGAGATAACAGTATTCATTTATTTGATATTTCTGGAGCTAATACGTATTTTTAAATTAAGAAAATAAAATGTAAGCTACTTCTGTTTAAATTGAATAGAAGGACAGAAATGCGGGTAATTTTTGTTCTCTTCAATAAGGACGGAATATAAAATAAAGCATTATTAATTATGGAATTACTAAGGACAATTTAAAGTATTATTAAATGCTATTCAGAAAAATACTAAGGATAATCGTGTATTTAATCCAAAACTGCACGGAAAATGTCTTATATTTTCAGTATAATAAAGGAGAAATTCACTGCTTGTGTATGATTTGGTATCTCGAATGGATATGCTATAAACACTGAAAGGTGCTGGGCATATTTAAGTTATGCTTATATTTTTTTTAAGTTATACTGCAGAAGTGCATTTTAGTTTAAATTCAGTTTGGAATGTGTCCCATATTGTTTTGTAAAACCTGGAACCGAGCTTTGCAAGTGAACTTTTATTTTAAATTACCAAACTAATAACCTTTGTTTCTTTATTTTTTTTATTGCTTGTCATAATTAATATATATGATAGGTAGATAGGCTTATTTATTATTATGTTCATTTATAATGTGTTATTTTGATTTTTGAGACCGTCTCTGAAGCGTATCTAAATGAGGAGTACGCTGGTAAAAATTGATTGTGTTCAAACAGGTCTTATTATTCTTTTATGAAGGTAAAAGAAAGAAATTTTTTTTAAATATATTATTAGAGAGGTTTGCATTTATTTTGTATACTTTATTATCTCAAAGTGAAAATTTTGTTCTTTGTTTAAATCAACGAACTTATAATAGAAATAGTTTGTTAGATATAAAAAGAGTTCGTTAGTAATAATTAGAACCGTTAAATTTTAAAAAGTAACCTAAAGTTTATTAAATTAAAAGTTATGCCTTAATGCAATATTTAATTATCATATTACCTGCTTAGTGTGTAGTTTAGAGTTAATATTATATATATTTTTATTCATGGGTGTGTGTTTGTTTTGCACAATTATGATATTTGTTTGATAAAATTCAGTTTGTATATATTTTATGCATAAATTTCATACAGTCATATTCTACTGAGTTGAATGGATTGGTATATTATCTGTATGTATTTATCTGCCAGTGTGTATTCATGATGTTCGATATTTAGATAAGCTATGAGAATAGAGAGAAATTTGATTGCATTATAATGTCTATAGGAATAAAAGATCTTGCTTATTTAGTATATGTTAATAATTTTCCATGAGTAGAGCCTAGTTTATTTTATATGCATATGATTAATGATATTTTTTTGAAGTGATGTTCTTAGGGCCCTAATGATGAGGAATTAAATCCCCACCAATAATGTATTTAGAAGTAGATGAGTTATTGTTGAAATATGATTAAATGATGTTTAGGAAGTTATGTGACGTTTTTCTTGGATTCTTGGTAATGAATTATTGTAGAAGTGTTCGGTAAGAGTTATCTGCTCCTCATGTAGATTCCCTTTATAATGTATAGTATGTAAAATCATGAAAATATAGCTTTGTGTTAATTAATATGTGGCTAGATAAATTGTTAGATTAATTCTGGATGTAATATTAGTGTCAAATTTTATTGATGAATTACGACATTGTTCGAAATAAAATAATTGTATGATATTTTTTTAATGAATGGAGAGTTTATAGGAAAGATTGTTTTATATTATTGCTGCTTGAATGTGCACACACACGCATAATATAAATAATATTGCGTATATAAAGTATAGAATTATTGAGATTAAAATGAGAAATAAATGCTTTTGAAATATACTACATTCATTTAATAGAAGTATAAAGTATTAAGATTAAAACGGGAAATAAATATTTTAAAATACAGTGTATTTATTTAAATAATGTTACAAATCATCAAATCATCAGAACAAACATGATTTTGTGCTATAGATGAAAGGTATACGTAAATGAAAGTGATTATTAGTCAATTAGAGAAAGTTGCTTTGCTGAAAGCCAAATAAAAGTAATTTGATTTATTCGGTTAATCAAGAATAATATCCTCTCAAAAGTTTTTTTTTTGTGCTAATAATATAGCATGTTATTTATTTATTGTCATATAGATGAAACATGTAGGCAAAGCCTGTGTTCGAAGTCAAGATATTTAAACTTTGTTATTCATTTGCTTTGATAGTAGGGATAATCGCAAACTGATGCTAAAAATTAAAAAATAAATTATTTGATAATCTAAATATATGTAAAACAAATAGTCCATTTGTAAATATTATGTTAAACCAAGTTTATTTGTTAGAATAAATGATTTGTTTAGTTATTTGAAATCTTAAGAACTGTGTCTTGAGTGATTCTTGTGTACATTCGTATTTCCACATTTCATAAATCTATTATAAAACAGATATATTATTTTAGAGTTATAATATTAAATTTGCTAGTGTCTGACAAATATTGTATTTCTTAATCCAAACATTATAAAGAGTATTTGCCACTTGATAAACATATTAGAAATGTTGCCAGGTCAGTATATTTGTGAGATGATGATATGAGATTAAAATACCCTATTTCTGTCATTATCTTATTATTGAATCACAGTAAAATATTTAGTCAATTTGTTTCATTATATTTTATCATATTTTATTATTATAACTTATGGGCCAATGTAGTTTATTTAATTCAACTGTGTTTGTTAAATTCCCCGAGATCTTATTGTTTATTTCTTGATTGGCATTAAAGTAGATGTTTAGATTATGATATGCCAAGTAATAGAATTGTTTAAGAATATAATTATAGCAAGCTGATATATGTTATACTTGGATGAAGGAAGAAATTAAGTTTAAAGTATATTTTAATAGACTGTACTAAGTAAACATTATGATTCTTTATCATACAATTAATTAACAAAGGAATTTACATTATATTGAATATTTTATAATATTTCTTCTTTTATTCATTTATTATCATATATCTTATGAACTGCCTATAGCCTCCCACTGAGCTGAGCTGAACATAAACTTAAATATAGAGTCTCAGTAATAATTTTATATTATATCTTTTGTTATATTGTTCTATTCATTAATAGAACTGGCGCCTGGGCATTTCGCTCATGTAATGTATATGAGTGGTGTTGGGAGTGTAGGTTACAATATATATATATATATATATATTGTATTGTATATTATATATATATATATATATATATATATATATATAACATACAATCAATAGTATAAATTAGTGAGAATAATACAAGTATATAATATCAAATTACATTATAGATATATTTAAAATTCTTTAAATTAGCTCATTAGCAAGTTTAGGTTCATTTTTAAGTTTCTATATTTTATAAAAATGCTTACCATGTATTTTTTATGTAGTCAGTTAATTGGCTATGAGATATGGTGAATAGGGTGTTCTTATAGATATAAGGCTGCAATGTGTTTAAGATGCTGCAAAGTTTTATTTTAACACTGCATCAACCTAAGATTTAAACTTTTTCCAAAGCCCCTCAGAGTAGTTGGGCTTTCAGTAAAATACTGTTGCCTACCAGGCACAGAACTGTATCATAGGATGAAATATATAAGACTCATAAAATAAATGAGCAAGGTATTCCATTTGGCTAAACATTCCTTTGATCATTTTTTCAATGTGCCCTCTGAGTAGTAAGTTGGATTGTGCTTAAACAAATGTTTTTATGTGCTCATGCTGCATTGCAAACTTGTGTTCAGGGATGAGGTTTTCTATCAATCATGATGCTAGAGGTAGGCATGTATATATTATGCCAATAGTCACCCTATCTCCAGAAATAAAATATATAAAAAGCAAGGCACTTACTTTGGACCAAATAGCCCAATATGACATAAATTATATCCCAGCTTGTAAGTCTATGGAAATGTTAATGCACAGCTAAGCATGAATATCATAAATTTTTGTTGTAATGAAATGAAATTGGATGAGTCAAACTAAAATATCAAGAAAGGGATTCAATTCACTTTAATTTCCCATGTAAGACTGGGGTAATCTAATCAGTTGACTACATAGCTGCTACAAAAATTATTATAAAAAATTATTATAGTTGGCAGCATGTTCTTCAGGTTTAATTTAAGGTTATTTAATTAATGGGGAAAATAATTTTTAATTTTCCCATGCATATTTTTTATAATGGGGCTACATTGAACTAAATATTTTAAGTCCCAAACTGATAATATTAAAATTCTCAAACATTGAATTTGTTAAATAATAATATGATTTTAATATGGGAATATTTTAATGTCATAAATGACTGTATAGGGAAGAGAAATTGTAAAATAATGTGAACAAGTTAATTTAAACTATAAAATCCTCTTTTTTTGTAAATTTAATAAATATTAATTTTGCTTTTTAAGAGAGATAAAGTTTTATGTTTAAGATTTTTAAAAATAAAAAAAAACAAATTAAGATTTAAATACTTTTGTAAATTTTATTTTTTATTAGAATTGTTTTTCTTTTCTCTTTATATCTCTTCAATGCAAAAAAATGAATCAGTGCAATTAAATGATTATCTTGCTTTTTGTCAAGAAATTTTCTTTAATTAGAAAGAAATACTAAGAATTTTATGATGTTAATTCAAGTTCTAGCTTGATTTTCAATGTCTAAGATTAAGGATAGAAATAGCTGAACAATTGTATTTGTAAAAAGTTATCTAATTGGTTATAAAAATTAATCAGTTCAGATACATTGTGATTGACTTGTAGGAAAGATTGTTCTATATAAAAATAATGAGTATGAATAAATCAAAAGACTTAAGTAGCTGATAAGAAGAAATTATTTCTTACCTAGTTGTTGAAGACAATAGTCAAGCCCTAATCCAGCTGCTGAAAAAAACAAGAAATTATTCCTAACTTAGCTGTTGGAGAGAGCAGTCAATTTTTAAATCAGCTGCTAAAAAAGTAGGTTTAACTAAGCTATTGCATAATACAATAGAAGTTTTAAACAAGCTTTTAGCATCATGAGTTCAGTCATAAAAATGGATTATACAATAAAAACCATGTGCTAAATTCATCTAAAAGATAGACATCATCCTCCATGTAACCTCACTTCACTGGAATAAAAATGTAGAGAAGTAATTCCTAAAGTAATCTGCAACATCTGCAATCAAGAACAGGAATCTCATCTTAGGAAATTTATTAAAGGAAAATGGATAAAACTTTGCTGTTAACCTGGAAATGAAATAATGCATACCAGAAAAAGGACTTTAAAAAGAAAATTGGAAAATCTGGAAATTATAAAAGGGAAGGATTCTACAGAAGAACCAAATCACACTAAATTTTCATGTACACTTGGGTCTCATTTTATGCAGTAGATAAGTTTGACAGAAAACCCACATTAACGCATAAAATAGACTTAACTTATCTTGAAAAATGGGGGATAGGGTCTGTAATTTTCAGAATTTGCATAAAAGCAAAGCAACAAAAAAAAATTACTTTAAAATTTGCATTAAAAAAATAAGCAAATAAAGTATGACTAATAAAAAATTTCAAATATTTGAAAAAAATTAATACAAGACAAACTTTTTTTACTTTTTTTATTAACTACAATATTTAATTTTATATTTTTCGTACATATTTTAATCATTACCACTAGTGTTTGTTTGTAAACTGGAAAGAAATCAGACTCGATATGATGTGATGTATTGTAGCTTCTCCTTAAACGGTCAAGAATCTCTCAGCAATTATGTCCAGAGAAACCTGTTAGCCACTTTATTTTTATTCATGATGCGATGTATAACTAGCGCCACTTTCAGTCTTAGGCTGTGTTAATGGTTTTCTGTTTCTATATTTAAAAAAAATGAGATTGAAATCAAAACAAAAAGATTATAACATTATCATTAGAAAGATTATTTTCAGTTTATAAAATCTTCAGTTTTTATTTTAAAAATCTAAAAGATTATTTATCAGAGACTCAAAATCTAAATATTATTTATTTCTGTTATATATAACAAAGTATATGTTTTAAAAGTTTAATTTTTTTGAATATTTATTGCGATATTTTTATATGTAAGTATAAATCTATTATTATTATTATTTACTCATTAGTATAAATAGGTTATTTACATAGAAGCTAAAATTCGAAATACAGATTCAGGCCATATTCACGTTAGCTGATAATATAATGTTATATTTTTGAAAAAAAAAAGTATTTCAAATGAAAATAAGTTATTAATAATTTAAATTTCTTGATGTTCAATAAATATAGTGAAATATGAAAGATATTAAGAAGAAACATGAATCGCATAACTTCAAAATCGCATTAAAATAATCCACATAAAACGAGACCCAGGTGTATAGTAAAAAAATGTTTTTTGTTTTTGTTCATTAAGTTAACACATCTTTACCCCACTTAGTGATGGCAATTAGTCCTCCAAAACTCATCATTAAGCAAGAATATTGTATACAAAATACATATTTATAATGGCGGTCTATGGGGAAAAATTGTCCGGTTCCTAAAGCTAAAAAATTACAGTAACTTATAATTGAATATATCTCCAAAGGCATATTACCTATGTATATTTTAATTATTCAGGCTTCAATTATGAAGTTAAATTACTTATTTTGATTCCTCATAGCATTGCTAGGTTAAACAACTTGTATGAAAATAAATTTGTATTAAAATGAAATAGAAAAAAAAATGGTATTCTGCAGTAAACATGTCGAGTCTGTGGCTTTATAAATGCATTAGCAATTTATTGGTATTAAAATGAAAATACTGCATACTGTATTTATTTTCATATAAGTTGTTTAATATTATTTGTGCTGATATCATTATTAATTACATTTGAAAACAACATTATGGACAAATTAATGTTTGACCATTGTTAAGATTTACAAAAATAAAATACTACAGTATATAGTATTATAGATTCATTAATTATATATATTTTAAATTTAGATGTTCTATAATCAAAATACTGAATCCAGCACTAGCATTGTTTTATGAATAAAATATTCTATGTTTATACATATTACCATAATGTACTTTTGGGTAAAATGACATTAAAATATTTATCCCCTGACATCATCAGTGATGCAAAATTCAAGATAGCTGCCCCCCAAAAATTTTTTTTCAAATCATTATAGTGAATAATCGATTATAAATCGAAGTATTGGGTACAAATTGATGATGATCGCTATTGTGAAATATCGCTAAGTAGACAATTTTTAAGTGAGGTTTAGGACTTTAGGTGTATTTTAAAATTATGTGAAAATTTTTTTTTTTTTAAAATCCAGTAAATTTTCTCCTTAAAAATTTGTTGTAAATTTAATTTTTTTTTGGAAACATGTTTTTCTTTTTATACCCATCCCCCCCCCCCCCCATAAAAACTTAACAAAAGATTAAGTAAATCAAAGATTATCTTGGATTTTGAACATGTTGTTTCGCCAACTCTTAATTAATTTAAAGAAAGAAAGAATTAAAAGTTAATTTATGAATAGAAATTAATGTTTAAAATTTCATACTATCATGTAATTTTTTTGTTTATTGTTAATCAATTAATTATTAAATAATTGTTTTAAAAATATTTTTTAGTCTTAAATTTCTTTATTCTATCCAATTGCTGTTTCATAAATTGTAGCTTATGTGACTTTATTTCATGGCAGCTTAATGTTCTAGGAATTTTTCTAATAAAAATATTTATTATAATATACTAAACCTAGAAATTAGTTGAAGTGATTTATAATAAGCTGCTTTATTTATCTCTCAGTCATAGTAATAGTATATAGCTTTTGCTTTCTGAACTAGATTTGTGTATAGCAGTTAGTTATATGGATTGGGGGTTTATGTTTAGTGTTATAGACATCCAGTGATGATGATTCTGATTGGCACATAATAGATATTCTTTAAAGTGCATGCACTACATTTTCATTTATTATTTCTTTAAAAATTTAGTTTGTAATGGGCCAGTACATTAATGGTATTAAATGGCAGAGCATTGATGATAGTTAGAATATCTTTAGTATCTCAGCATTATTTGACTTGTGATTGTATTTTGATGGAGTAGCACCTAAGAATGTGTATTGAGATAATTATTGTTTATATTCTTACCTAGGTTTGGCAGTGGCTAAATAATTAGCCTGTTCTATAGTGGACTACTTTCAAATCCAGTCACAAGACTGACTGTTGGTATTTTTTTTATTGTTGATCATTCATGCTAATGAATGATTATTGTTTCTTTTGTGTAATACTGGTGAACTTATAGTTAGTTTTGTGCTGCTCTCTCATGCTCATTCCTTTTATATTTAGTTTTATATTTCGGTTTATTTAGGAATGATGATGGTTTCCCACCTTCTCATAATTTAGCCCTAATGTAGTACACAGTTACAACTGTCATACAACTTGTGGGATCATTATTACCATACTGTTACAAATGATCAACCAACTGTAGAACCCTGTAGCCTGTTTCTTTCTTATTAAGCTTAATTTTCTGTAGTTACAATAGTGACTGTCCATTTAGTAAAAGTTAAGCTAATATTATGTCTGTCACTATTTGATTAACTTTATTCATTATTTCATCCATTACTATATATAGAGTAACAAATGGATTTACTAAAAAAGATGTGTTAAAAATTGAATTTAAAGATATTAATTCGGCTTAAGAATGGCTGAATAAAACATATTAGTTTTAATAATAAAAATATTTATAATGACTTGATTGATCAAGATAATGGAGATAAATATATATTAATGAAACATTTATAAAAGTAAATTATTTATTAAAGAAAAATAAAAATACAACAAAAAAAAAATTAAAAAATGTATGGATTAAAGATCGATAATTTTCTAATAAAAATTGATGAAGACAAATATATATATAATGAAAATATTATTAACTCTAATTGTGGTTTATATCATCAATTATTTTGATTATAAACTTTTACATAAAATAGAGAGCTTGTATAATTTAAAGAATAAAAAATAGAGATTAACAAATGTAAGGTTGAATGTAATGTCTACAATAGAATTTATGTAAACTTTGTAAATAAATAAAAAAATTGGATTAATTAATTACCATTATATATTCTATACATTATTAAAATTGATATTATGAGATATTATTTTATATAGCGCTGTTTTTTATGTAATAGTAATATTAGCAATTAAGCCAATACCCACGCGCTTTAAAGATAAATTATAAATGAATATTCAATTTTTCCAGACATGAGATATAGTATTTTAGAAAGAATGGAATGAATCACCCATTCTTTTGACCCTAACATTTATGTATGGGCAAATCTTAAGTGTGTGGAAATAAGAGTGTGAGGTGTTACACAATCACTTTAAATTACATTTGTTATGTTTGAACGAATGACACTTTGCGAAAGCTTTACAATTTACAAACCATCATTCTTTAGTTGAAATTAAACATACACAATGAGATATTATTTTATATAGTGCTATGTTTTTTATGTAATAGTAATATTAGCGATTAAGCCAATACCCACGCGCTTTAAAGATAAATTATAAATGAATACTCAATTTTTTCAGACACGAGATATAGTATTTTAGAAAGAATGGAATGAAACACCCATTCTTTTGACCCAAACGTTTTTGTATGGGCAAATCTTAAGTGTGTGGAAATAAGAGCGTGAGGTGTTACACGATCACTTTAAATTACATTTGTTATGTTTGAACGAGTGACACTTTGTAATATTAACTGAAACAAATATAAAAATGAAATTAAATTATATAATATAAATAATAAAAAAAATGCATATAAAAATTACACAAAAAAAACAAAGTTATGCTAATTTTTTGTTAGAAAACATTTTAGTAGAAAAATTAGAAGTCAATTTTAATTGTTTTGAAACTATATATACAACTTTTTGAATTACATAATGTCATGATGCATAATGACCAGTATGGCACAGTTTATTAAACTGGGGGATCTGAATGGTTGCAAAAGAGTGCACCATTAGGCAGATAGCCTAGAACTAGATTAGAATGACTCCTCATTTTTGCGATCTGACCCAAACCTTAGTTTATTTATTAATGTAGCAGTCACCCAAACCATCAAGCAATGAACTACTGTACCTGAATATCCACTAACAAAATGCACATCTTTAATACACAATTTATAAACCCAGGGCATACACACAAGTAAAATTATCAAATCTAAATCAAGTTTTCTAATAACCTGTGTGACAATGTATCTAAGCAAGATGATCTTTTTTTTACCATTCTTTCTCCTCAGCTCTTTTCCCAATTCTCTTTACATATGCTATTTCTCAATATAACTGTTGAACATTTATTCCCACCCAAGGATATATGCTGGCACCTTCTTCTATAGATCAGTGGAGATACAAGATTCTTACTGAGATCTCCACCCAAATAAAAGTATTCTTGTCTAGACATTATATAATTTATCACTATCTCACTGGATCAATTCAAACCTCACCATTTAGGTTATGTTAAAGAACTAGCAATTCCAAATCGATAATAAGTATCTCTGTTGCATCATATTCAGGCTAACTTTCCAAGATTGTCTTTCTCAGCTACATAAATACATATACATGTAGAGCAAAACAAAATGTATACAAGAAAAATTTATAAAAAATAATATGGTTTTAAACCATTAGAAATATAGGTATAAGACAACCTAATGCCAAGTTGTATTAAAAAAAATGACAAATTTCCCAAATATATCTTATTACAGGATATAAATGTCTAAATAGCATCAAAAAATGTCCTAGCATATCCTTAAAGAAATAGTTCATTATGACCCACTCACTCCATTGTAGTGCTGTTACTGTTTACTCACTTAATTGGTGGTTATCTGATCACCCAAATCACTCATGAGTAAAAGATTCCTGAATTTGAAACCATGTGCCTGCATGCTTCCTGCATGTATCGGAATTGCTCCAGTTTATAGGGTTATGACATTATCTTGCTGGTTGGCACCTTTCCTTCAGGGGTTATCAATTCCTGTGGCATCAGGTTTGGCAAAGGATGCAAGACTTCCCGGGAAAGAGTCTGATTTCTCTAGCCAGAAAACATTATAGATTCACTGCTAGAGTTTCTAAATTAATTTTCCTGCAACACCTACTGCTTACCAATCCTTCTCTTCTCTCTTTTCTTTTTTTCTCTCTCCTTCTTCTCATTTTTCCCCAACAGAATTTTTTTCAATTTATAGTTTTAATTTTCTACACACCTCTCTCCCATTTCCTTGATTTTTCTTTGAAAATAAAAATTGCACTTCTCTAGTTTTTTTAGACAATAAATAATAGAAACAGCAAAAAAAATATTTTGACCTTTGTCCCCCAATTTATCAGTGAATCATTAGTAAGATGCAATTAGGACTCATTCATAACATTATATCACTATAAAAACATTCATAACATTATATTGCTATAAAAAATATTTGGACTAACATTTCAAAAAAAAGCCTAATTTAAAATTTTAGATTTCCCCTTCCCAATCTTTTTCTCTTTTTTTCAAAACCATTAGTAATTAAGCAAGATTCTAAAACTTTTCAAATTTGCACTAACAAAATATATTTCTGCTTGAATAATTAGTAGAAAACTTTAAAATTTTGATTATAAGGAAAGATGTTTTTTATTCATATTTAAGATAGACACACATTATAAACTTTAATAATTTGTTAAATTATAAATGTAAGACAAATAAAGTAAAAACAATATTAAACTAAAACCAATAAGTTAGGATAATATATTTCCATATGAGATGGAAAAATACTGTTTCATCACCCTCTGTTGGGAAAATGATAAAGAAAATTAAAAAAAGAACCAAAATGGCTTCTCTACCATTCTCAATCCCCCCCCCTTCTTCCCTTTTTAGGCATATGGCTGGGCCACATCATAGGTTTGTTATAATCTTCCATCTGATTTCCAATTCCTTTTCTTCCTTATACAGGTCTTTGTGATCTATGTCTACTAAATACCTTCCTCAATTGACAACCTATCACTTTTTAACAGCTTATGTTCTCCAACTGATAAATTATACCTAATCATTTTTACTATTTGGCACTAGTCCATAGGGTAAACTTCCAGCTCTGTCAGCTTGCCTTTGAAAGAATTTGCTATAACTTTCACCAGCAGTTCTCAGATATTTTTCATGGGAAATCTGGATGTGTTTGGACTCCTGTTTCTCTACACTCCAGAACCCCAAAGTATCATCATTTTGTACTTTTGGAATGTTGGTGGACAATATCACAGGCTATGCCACCTAAATGGTTGCTGGCAATGATTTTATTACTATTATTTTATGGAAATAAAAAAAATGCACAAAATATCTTAGGTAGCCAAATGGGCTTTCTTCTTTATTTCCAATAAATATTTTAATGTGGATAAACTTGGCTATCAGACCTCTATCTGACTTAGCTTCCTCATTTAGGGAGGTTTTCATTTGTATTTTCTCAAAATCTTTTCTCATGGTGTTCCCCATCTTTGGATTTTATTCCCCTGAGGGTTATTCTCTAATGTCCTTCCTTTTAATCTCTTCTTTCCCCACCTGTGTCAGCTGTTGTCTGCTCCCCTTCTATTTTACTTTCTCCTTTTCTATTTTCTTTTAACCCATTCACATCTTTTCTGATATTCTCAATCATGATTCTCATTTATCTAATTTCTTTGCTATCTCTCACCACAATTTCTTTTAGTTTAGCAATAGCTCTTAACACATGTACCATTTAGACTAGCTCAGGGTTTTTTAAATGTTACCTCCAAGCTTTTCCATTTTTGCTCATTTTTCCTTCTTTTATTAATACTATTTTTTCTAATTAAATCTTAAATCCCTCCTTGGGATCCTATCTCACCCTTTTTCTTAACCTTCAATATCTCAAATTTCTTCAACCTTTCTCCCTTCTTGGGCCTATCTTAAGGTTCTTTGATCCTTACACGTTCGAAGCCATTTACTAATTTTTGCCAAATTTGCAACCCCATGTTATGGCACATAAGGACTAGTATGGAAAAGCTTACTGACCTGCAGGAATTGAATGGCCACTACATGGTGATGTTAGGCAGATAGCCTAGAACTAAGTTTGAAAGAATTCCCATTTTTACGAAATGACCCAAGCCCTAGTTTTTTATTTATTTATGTAGCACAGTCATCCAAATGCTCAAGCACCAAACTACTGTACCCAAATACTAACTAACAAAAGGCACATCTTTATATACCATTTATAATCCCAGACATATATGCAAGTAAAATTATCAAATCGAACCTGTATTAATTTTTCTAATAACTTGTGTAATGATATATCTAAACAAGACAATCTTATTTTATTTCCACCTTTCTCCTGATCTCTGCTCCAAATTCTCTTTACATATGCTGTTTTTCAATATAATCTTTAAATATTGATTCTCAGCTGAGGGAATATGCTGGCTCCTCTTTCTATGGATCCGCAGAAATATGCAGTGCTTCCTGAAATCTCTGAAATAAAAGTACTCTGGCCTAAATGTATTCACTATTTCACTGGAGCAACTCAAATCCTCAGCATCTAGGTTATGTGAAAGAACTAACAATTCTAAATTGACAATAAGTATCTCTGTGGCTCTATTATCAACTAATTTACTCCCTATCTTTTCAAGGTCATCTCTCTCAGCTACATGAACATGTACACACATGTAGATCAAAACAAAATGTACATAAGACAAAATTTATAAAAGATAATGATTATTCAGCTATTAGGGATATATATATTGTACCAGGTTAGAATATGTGGTTCATTCAAAACACCGATCTCTTAGGCAGAGAAGAACATACTTGGAGAGTATGTATGCCCAAATGATAGCTATAAAATATATAACTAGCATTACATTTCCAGGACATAACTTCTTCTCGACTGTTGAGTTCAACACCATGTTCAAAGCACTTTTTTTTGTTTGTGTATAAACACAGGTGCCAGTTAATTATCCAAGAATGAATAAATAACGCGCTTTGAGCAATGGCCACTAACTCAATGCCTAAATATCCATGACTAGCTCAGTTTTTTGTAATCACTAATAGATTATACATAATTAATGGTGAAAAGAATTGTAAGAAAGATTGGTAAAAGAGTTGATAAAATGAATTGACCAACAAATAGAGTTTAAGTTTTAAGACAATTTATTATCTAACATTAATTTACTAAATTTAAACATCTTTATAATTTTTTAACTAATATAACACATGCACATTTTAAATTAACACACTATAATATATATCTTATGAAAAGCATAAATAATGTTTGACGTTTATAAAATCATATAGCATTCACAAACACGCACATCAATAATTCATTTTATGCATGATTATAGAGTTCAAATTACTTGTCTCTGGAGGCTTTACAAATTAATGCGATGCAATGGCTATTATAGAAATAAGAATATGAAATATTATTACCTAGGATTTTGAATGTAGATATAGAACTTCATTTTATTTGGTTACTGCTTTAGGTGAGAATATTTCCAGCTGGCTGGGACGTTTCCTTGATGAGTTTCCTTATTATTCACAGTTATTACTATTGGAGACAATTAGATACTGACGGAGATTTTCTAAGATGTTACACCAACATTAATTCATGGGCAGATATTGCTGATCTTATTTGACTAAGGCTGGAGAAAGACGTGTGTTCCCAAAAGCTGCTCAGCACTGCATTTTGTTTCTGGATACAATTAACTCAACTGATTGTCCTCTCTTGACTTAACTGACTCAATTAATTGTCTGATAAAAAAGGTCTATTTATACCTGCAACGTGTTGTCCTTGTAATATCCTCCGGCAATATCTATTGTCAAAATTCCTGTAATAATCCTTTGATGTGTTTTGGAAGATTGTTTAGTTAGTAATAGCCATGCAAAACATGTTGTTTTATATTTTAATTAATAGCCATCGCCTTGTTTTTTAATGACAACTTCCATTTATTTTTTAATATTTATTTAATATGCATACATTTATTTTTATTTACAATCGCACATATATAACTAGTTTTAAGATTACTTTTTTCTTTAATTTGAATGAAAAGAGATTTGTATTTTTTAAACTTTAAATTATATTTTGACTGATAATAATAAACTCTATTTCCTTTTATAAAACTTTTAGTTTAACTTTTCTAACCAAAACTCCCCCTCCCCCCTTTTAATCAATTATTTTCTAACTTTTATTTCAAAAACTAATGATAGAAAACTATTAAACTTTTAGATACATTTTCTTTTACGAAAGATTATTTTAATAATAATATTTTTTTTAGATAAATTATCATGTGCCAATATCAATATTGGTACAATATATATAACATAACATGATGCCAAGCTGTGTTGAGAAAAATACCAATTTCCCAAGTATATTTAATTATAGGGCATAAGTGGGTCTCTTAAATTGCATCAAAAATGTCCTAACATGCACTTAAAGAACAGTTCATAATTATATACTCTGTTGTAGCACTGTTACTGTTCATTGGCATCAACTCTCTGTGTCACACTTAACTGGCAGTATCTGATCACTGAATTAATCATGAGGTTCCTGCATTTGAAACCATGTATCTGGAATGTCCCACTTTATAGTGTTGCAACCTTGGCTAGAACCTTTCCTTCCAGGGGTTATCAATTCCTGCAATGACATCTGGCTCAGCAAAGGAGACAAGGCTTCCTGGGGAAGATTCCGATTTCTCTAGCCAGAAAACATTATAGATTCACTGCTAGGGTTTCTATATTAACTCACCTTTAACAGCTACTGCTTACTTATCCCTCTATTTTCTTTTTTCCTCTCTTTCTTCTCTTTTTCTACACATCCCTTTTCCAATTTCCTTGATTTTCCTTTGGAAATAAGATTCTCACTTGTGGGGTTTTTAGAACAATAAACAAGAGATACAGCAAAAAATATTTTGTCTTTTATCTCCCAATTTATCAGGTGAATTTTAGTAATATGCAATTAGGACTTATTTATAACATTATATTATAATAAAAAAATACTTGCACTAACACTTTATAATAGAACCTGATTTAAAATTTAGATTCCCTCCTCTCCACCTCTCTTTCTTTTCTGTTTAAAGCCATTAGTAATTAAGCAGGATTTTAAAACTTTTCAAATTTGTATAATTAAAATATATTTCTGCCCAAATAATTAGTAGAAAACTTTTAAATCTTGATTATAAAAAAAGAATTTTTTCCTCTTATATAGGATTGGCACACACATTATCTTTTTTTTTTTTGATTGGTATATGGGATAGGCACACACATTATATACTTTAATGATTTATTAAATTATAAATATAGGACAAATTAAAGTATATAAAAAAGAACTAAAATGTATATATTCCTAATAGTTTAAAACTATATTATCATTTATAAATTGCCTTGTATACATTTTGTTTTGCTCTACATATGTATATGTGTTCGTGTAGCTGAGAGAGACGATCTTGCAAGTTAGTGTGAATAGGATAGTTAAATAAGACAATAATAAAACCACAGAGATACTTACTGCTGATTTAGAGTTGTTAGTTCTTTCACATAACCTAAATAGTGAAGGTTTGTGTTGATCCAGTGAGATAGTGATCAATTGTACAATATGTGAAGGCAATGCTACTTTTATTTGGGTGATCTCAGGTAGCACCTCTAAAGAAGAAGATGCCAGTGTACCCCCTCAGGTGAGAATAATATTCAACAGTTATATTGAGAACTAGCATATGTAAAAAGAATTGGGAGTAGAGCTAAGGAAAAAGAAAGATAAAAAAAATCATCTCACTTAGATATATCGTTACACAGGTTATTAGAAAACAGAAGTTTGATTTGATAATTTTACTTATGTATATGCCTGGATTTAAAGAAGTGCCCTTTGTTAGTGGGTAATTGGGTATAGTAGTTCAGTGCTTGAGGGTGTGGGTGATTGTGCTACATAAATAAATAAAAAAACCTAGGGTTTCGGTTAATCACAAAAATGAGGATTTATTAAAACTTAGTTCTAGACTATCTGCCTACTGGTGCCCTTGTGTCACCAATCAGATCCCACAGTTTAATAGGCTTTGCCATACAGTCATTATGTACCATGGCAGTAATAAAAAAGTTGTATTCCTGACAATAAACAAAACACCAGATAATAAGCAGAGAATAAATTAAAATTATGGTTAAAAAGTTTTTAAAAAATAATCCATATAACATTGATAGATAATATGAATATTGATTTATGTAAAAATTCTAAAACTACTGATTATATAAAAGCATGGCTCATTTGAAATGTATTCTATCATATTAAAACTTATACAAAAAAAAAATTATAATGGATAATATAACTTCATATACTGATAATATTAATACAAAGCTAATGAAAAATAATGTTTTCACTGCAGTTAATGAAGAAAAGATTCCTGATTATTATTTTACATTTCTATCTATACAAAATAAACTATAACATATTAAAATCATATCAAAAATAACTGAAAAAAAATTGCTACTATTTATTAATAATAACGCCGACGGCGACAATAATAATAATAATAAAAAGGATTAGAACATTTCTGTAAGTCTCTCAGTGGATTAAAATTAAAACCATTAATCATCTTAATATTATATATATGGGAAATTTGTAAAATATTGAAGGATATTAAAAAAAACAAAGAAATTATTATGATTAAAAAAAATTGCAAATTGAATAAAGAGCAACTAATGAAATTAACATAAGATAAAAACAAATTATGCAAAATAAAAAAAATATAGCAATTCATTTCTTAAGAATAAAGCATTAAGAAATACAATTAATTTTATAAATAAGTAGAAAAAATATTTTATAAAAAATTGTTTAGTGACAATAAAAATTGTATAGAAATAAATAACTTGGAAAAATATTAATTAAACATTTTCAATAAAATCTTATTTTATAAGTGATATATACACGCCTGTTTGAGGTTACAGCCTTAGTAAATATTACTTACATATTCTTTTGACAAATGCTTTTAACACTATATTTTAGGAAAGAATCACAAAATTAAAAAAAATATATTGATATTAATAATTCAAAAAATTATAATAGACAATTTCATACGATTTTTGTGCAAATTTAAAAAAAAAAATTATATAAAATAATAAAAGAACTGACTATAATAAATATAAGCCCAATAATGAATAAAATTAGAATAAGCATAAAATATTGATATTCTATCATATATTATAATTTACATGATCAATAAAATAATAGATAAATGCAAATTTCCTATTTGAAAACATGTAGAATAACAAAACTTCTAAAATCTGATGATAAAACAATTTTGATAACTATAGAACTACAGTAGAGCCATGAATTATGTTGTCTAACTGCATGACTTCACTTATATACTATCCAAAGAAAAATGTAAACAAACAAACAAAAAGCATTATAATTTGCACATTTTATGATGTTTGAGGAGCCATTTTTTCTTCGAAAAATGACATACAAGATCACATTTTTAAAAAAAAGGTAAAATTTGTCAATTTTATAATATGCCAGTTTATTAATAAAATTCCTTTGACTTATGTTGAAAGCATGCACATTTTATTCTTTCTTTATTATCCTTTTTGAAATTGATGTGCAGTATTTTGCACAATAAATTATTTTCTAAGAGTAATACTAAAAGTTTTACAGAATTTTAAAACACTTGAAGTTAATATTGATTTTAAAAAAATGATATCATAATTCCTTAATAAAAAAGATTAGTTTATGTTTCAATAAAAAACGTTATTGTAAAAAAAGAATATTGCTCAATGCATACTTAATAGTAGTGAATGTCAGAAAATTTTATTTACTGTATTTTAAAAATAAAAATATAGTATTTAGGATTTTTTTATTTTTACTATTTTATTATTAATAACTATATTATCTTGAAAATTTTTGTTATATTATTTTAATTTATATATGCATAGTATATATATGCATGAAAGTGATCTGTGTAATATATATGTTCATGTTGAAAAGTATTATAGAGTTGCAGTTTAATCAACAAAACATGAATTATAATGTGTTATATATGTTTGGACACAAGAGGAAGGAAATTTGAACAAAATAAGTTAATGGTTCCACTGTCTATCTATATTTTCCATAATTGCTAAAATAGTAAAAAAAAATATTCAAAAATAAAAAAATTTAAAATAAAAATAACTTTTGAGTAGAAATCAATATGCTTTCATAGAAGAAAGAAATATTATTATAAGAAAATTTTCAGATTAAAATAAACTGTGTGTTAAATGAAAAAATATATTTGTGCATATTTTAGATCTGTATGGGATTTTTGATGTCACTGAACATAGTTTAGAAAATTATGGATTGGAGGCAAATTGTTCAATTCAAAGTTATTTAAATAATAAATATGCTGCAAATAAAAAATATGGATTTCTTCAAGGTTATATATTTAATACATTTATGACTTGGGAAATATTAATATTAAAGAATCAATTTTTCAATATGCTCATGACTCTGTTATTAAAAAGGTGTGAATAACAAAACATTGATATGCAAATAAAAATTGTCAAGAAAGCATTAACAAAATTATCCATTGTTCTTTTGACAGAGAAATTTATATAAATAGAAGGCAACTTAAATGTATGTTAATAAGTTCTCACATGAAATATAAAAATATTATTATATATTTACATTGAGTTGATTGCATATTGTGATGGAGCAGTCCGTATCAATCATCTTTTAAAACAAATAAATAAATAAATAAATAAACCTAACTTTTAGTTGATCAAATTTAAACCTTTAAAGTCATTTAAAAATTATTTATAAAGAGTACATATATTAATACACATACTAGTTTATGTTTAAAATATTTTTTGTTTTATATAAAATTGATTTTAAAATGGTTTTCTGTTACCACTTGTTTTTAATCATTCAAACTGATTAAAAACAAGCAAATGTATTGATTACATTCCTGTCTCTTATTTTTATCAGTTCAAATTTAATTCTAAAAGTGGAGATTTAATTTTGTGTTGTTGTTTTAGTTACAATAATCCCTGGTTGAAATTCCTAAATTAGATTGAGCAGGAGATTAAGATTTGCCATGCCCTTAGGAATAGAATTCAAAAACAGGATAGGTTTTCATGGGAAATTGAATTGGGTATAAATAACCACCAAAATTTCATGGATGATTCTAAAGAGCCTTGACCAAGCAAATACTCCATCAAAGTTATTGGTTTAGCTTCTTGTATTCATTCTGATTAAACTCATTCCGTTAGCAGTTCAACATTTAGTTTCTTTAAAAGCAAAATTGGCAGTTATTAAAACAATTTTGCTTTACAGGATATCAAAATATATTACTCTACGTTGTGTCATCAAGATGCCATGCTAACTTAACCTAAGGATGGATCCCTAACTTCCAACTCTCCTTCAGTCATGCCATGAACATCTAAAAGAAACTGGATTCCCAATGCCCTTGTACTTGCCATTGTCAAAACACCCAAAATATGAACTGAAATAAAAGTGTGCACTCTACGCGAACTTTGCTTTACCATAAGGTAAATATTTTTTTATTCTTGCCAGGGTAAATTCTTTTAATTAAATCTCTGCACAATCTTAACTTAAATCTATATTCTTAATCAATATTTAACCTCATATTTATTAGCTGTATTTGTTTTTTATTGTAGTTTGTAGTGTGTCATGGAATCTTAGTTTTAAGATTCCAAGTTTACTTTCAATTTTGTTTATTGGAGAGTGACTGGTGAGTTTGTATTATTATATGCCTAACTTTTATAAATGCTTTAGCAGTCTTGTATATTTTTAAATGCTCATCTGTAATTATTTTATTATCCCATAATTGCTTTTAAATACTGTGTTTGTGCTTTTGCAAACCACAAAATCTTTTAGCTGGCGACTTCTCGTATTTATTGTTCTAGTTTTCCTATGTGGAAATTTCATTTCTTCTTTTCTTATGTCTCTGAAATCAAAAACTGGAATTGTTTTTCTTTGTAATTTTATAAGCTGCCAGCAGGAAGATAATATTTATCCTTTTGTAAATTACCGGTGGAAGAGCGTTTCTTTCTGCTAAAATTTTTAATGCCTTTAAGTTTTTTTTTTTTTTTTACTCATAAACACTCTCTAACTTATAAAAATCTAGGAATGTTTACATTTAGCTTTCTAGGTCTATTTTTATCTTTTATATGTGACTAAATTTTATCAGAGCATGTACTCAGAACTTAGTTTGTCGATTTATTTGTAATTCATTTTCTTGAAATGCTTGGACAGACGTAACTGGTTTTCTAATGATTTACTTGTCTCGAATTGAGACCTTTAATTATTATTATTTTTGGCCAATCATTTGGTTGGGGATTCGCCACTTAATTGTCTGTTTTCCTTTCATTCTAAATCATATTTTCATTTGTTCTTGAGGTAAATCAATCATCTTTGCTTTGAACGTAGGATAAGATGTAGCTTCTACTGGAATATGATGTTTTTTGTCCTGATGCATTTTCCAGGCCTAGAAAAGCTTGCTGGTAGTGGTTTCATTGATTTATTTCAAGAACGTATTGTTTTCATATCTGTGAATGGGAAAACCAATGTTTAGGTGAATTCTCTGCTGAAATAAATTTGCTCCCTCCTTTTATAATTCATTATTAGAAGATCATTCTGTCTGCCAGAGCATTGAATTTTCTTCTTTCTGCTACATGCCTGATATAAGCCTATTTGTTATCTTATAAACTTTTTCTTATAAGTTATTTTTCTCTTAAATAAAAATTTTAAAATATGCTTAAACTTAATTTGGCTGACATCTGTCTTAGTGCTTTTATTTCTCAATTGTCTAAACAATATTTAAGATTTCTTGTTTCTCCCTGAATTTAGTCAGCGCAAATCATCATCACAGTAAATAAATTTTTCCATGTGATGTGATATATTGTGGCTTCTCCTTAAATGAAGTCGAGAATATCTCAGTAACCTGGTGGCACCCTTTGTGATCAGGATGGATTGAGTGTCTGGTACAATATGTAACAATAATGCAATGTACAATGATAATAAATGTATAAAAATATACATGTAAAATATATTAATTATCTTGGAATGATAATATGTGAAAAAAATGTCTTGGAAACATTATATTAAAATTGTAATCAATATATTTAGATATTATCAATCAATATTTTACAAAATCCTTATATGAGTCTTTATTAAGATATGAAAACATTTTATAATTATGCTAGCTATTCTAATTTAAAAGATTAATATTATGGGGGGAAAAAGCTATTTTAATAACAAATTAGAATTTTGAATTATCATACCCCATGAATTGGGCCAGCCAATTTCTATAATGTTATTAATTAGAATATAACCAACAATTATTGTATAAACAATAACCCATCATGTTCATGTTTACCAATTTTGTAATATAATCAATAAACTATTATTATCTCAAGTAATTGGTTCAATTTAAATTACATATTAAGATGTCAATTTCAGTATCAGTATAAAGATATTAAAATAATCATTTATTAATAAATAAATGGCTTAACACTTTCAGATATTAAATTTTGTAATGTAACAAAGATATATAAAATGAAATAAATAATTTTCTTAAGACCTAGTTGAAATATTAAATTGTACTAGTACGCAGTATCTATAAACTAATAATTAAATAAATATAAATCATGAAAGTTCAAATAATGTTGAGTGCCAATTTATATTGATTTAAATTAAAATAAATATATCAACTTAATTAATTGATATTTAATAAAACATTAGATTAACTTTTACTGATTATTTATTCATTGTAGCCAATAAAATGTAACTGATAAAATGCTAAAATAATACAATAAATTGTTAAAATATGTAGGTGTTTATGCAATATTTGGCTAGCTAATATTTAATATGTAAATAAATTATGTAGAGATTCTTGAAGCTAATATTAAAATATAATATAATCTATGAATAATCACAAAATTCAATTTTAGTTAATAAAAAAAATTGATTAATATAATAAACATAATAAATAAATAAAAAATATGTAAATTATTAAGCAAGTAAAATAATCTTTGGTATGCTATTTGATCATGAATTGTTTTATTTATCCGTTGTGAATGATACACTAATAAACTAGAAAGAAAGTATTATCTTTGCATAAATACTTACAAATAAATACTTAATATATATTGTAGCTAAGTGATTTCTCACTCCCATTGTTTGTATTAGCTTAACCATTTTTTCGCAGTTGTCTGATTTAAAAAAAAAGTAAAAAGAAAAATAGTTAATTAATGAATAGGGTATAAAATAATTGATAATGTGGTTATATGTAGTAAGTTAATATAATTATATGTTCAAAGCAAGCCACATATTTGTAGTTTTGTATATGGAGATATAAAAAAAAAGTTTTTTAATCAGTTAAATGGTTCTGTTTTTAGTTATATCAAATCGTTTTTTTTTTAAAAAAAAGAAAATTAATAAATAATTAGTTGTAATATATTAATTTAAAAGCAAATTGAATGAATAATATAATTATTAATTTAAATTTTGGGACATAAATCCGAAAGATATATTGGTTAATAAATGAGACATTTTAATTTTATATCGGTATTTTTATTTTGTGTAATATTTTTTTAATTTTTTATTACTGTTATAAAAGAAAACTAACTTTCTAAGTTAATGTCATTAGATTATGTGATATTTGAATATCTAGATCAATTTGATGTCATTTATTAATTGATCTGTCTTATAACTGGATTTTTAAAAAGTTACAGTTTAAAAAAAAAGGTTTTATTTATTGGCTATTAAAACAGAAATTGACAACTGAAACTTGGGTGGAGAATAGAAAAGAAAATTGATATAAAAGAAATTTTTTATTTTGTTGGATCCTGAATTATTGTTAAAATCTGCCCTGAAATCTTCTCGGGAACAAGCTTGAAAAGTATTATTTTTAAAATCTTATATATATATTTTTAAAGTATTATAAATTATATCTTAATATCATTCCATCTCCAATGTATTGCTGCTAAAAGATAGGTAACTCATTTCTTTGATATCTGACTTTCAATTAGCTTTCTAAACTTTTGTAAAATGCTTCGAGGAAATTTTATTATAATCACTAACTATTTTATCTTCAAAACTAACTACATGAATAATATCTACTATAAAATAAATTTACATTTTATGCAGTTATTATATTTATTGCTGAACTATTATTACATGGAACTATTTACCAGTCTGTATTTACTTAGTTATCCACTAGATAGGATAAATTTAAGAAGAGGAAAATTAAAGTACATAGAGACTTAGCTATATATTTAAAATTTTTAAATATGCTAGGTATTAATTTCGCCTATTTCTAATTAAAACCTTCGCGTTATATTAATCACCTGTTTCTACTTGTGTTGTAAAATATTTTATATGGAAATTTCTTAAAGAATAATGTTTTACAACAGAAAAATGCTTACAATATTAATGACAGTTTTAAAATGTTTACTCTGCTGGAGCTCTTCTTTTAATTGCTAATTTTGGAAGATAGTTCCCAAGTAAAATTGCATAAAAATATTAATGTTTAAGTCTAAGTCTAAAGTCAGTAGAATTTATTCCAAAGACATTTGACATGCTGGATTTTTCTTTATTGACAGATATAGTTGAAGTTTCTTTTAATATAAATATTCAAGAATAAACTGGAAGCATTGTTGTTATATGTAGAGAAATTTTTTTTAAAAATGCTTTAATTGCATTCTTTTAGGAAAAGATTTGAAGAAAAAAATAAAGCTATATAATTATCTAACGCACGGGATCCTATAAATGATTTTGTCTATTAAAGAATTTATTTTACTTATTTTCATTGTCACTGGCTTGTTATTAGTTTTATTACTATTATGCTTGAAATGAATTAGTTTTAAGGAACTATTGTATATACTTCTTTCAGAAATTTTTGTTATGTTTAAAGTTAATATATTTTGACAAGAAGCTTTGCGCAGAATACCAGCCCATCAAATAAATAGTATATATGTGTTTAACGGATGGCCAGTGCGGAAAAAGCTGAAATTATGAACTAAATATTATTTTTATTTGGTTTGTTTTAAAATAAAAGGAAAATATTTTATGCAATATTTTCTTTTTAAATGTATTCCATTTGTATAATACTGTTTGGTATAATATATATGCCAGGTAATTTAATTCATATAATTTTAGTCTTAATGGGTTTATTAGAATGTGTAGTACTATTATTATTATTATATTTGATAAGCATTTGATAAGTTAACTTATATTTTAGTTATTTGTATCCCATGGAGATTCTAGTATCTCAGTATTAGTTATTTTGAATGTATGGTACTTCACTCAATTATATGTAAAACAGCCCAAGAGGTTATCGGAGAGTTTCCATTCTATTTTTCATAAATGCTATATTAATAACCGTTAATTTTTTTTGTACTGAGAATTAATTTTCTCACATTTAATTCATCATACTATTAGTATCCATTAGCCACTATAGTTTAATATTTTATTATGTGTGCATTGTATTTCTGCCTAGAATTTTATATGCATTTAATATTCTTAATTAATTCTTTTAATGGTCGTTTGACTGAAGTTGCATTGTTGGTTCTGACATTGATTAATACACATCGTTATTTAAAATTCTTGAAGATGTTACTTTAGTCAGTTAAAGTGATGTTGGTATCTTGTTGTTGTTAGTTTAGTATTTGTTGGCCTCATAGAGGAAGGTCTTACTGATTATTATTACTAGTATGCTTGATGGAGTACACAAAGTCTTCCATCCTTACTATATTTCTTTTCCATGAGGTGATAGTGTTCATTTTCAGTGATGATTATCACATGTATTAGGTATTTGTATTTGGTGGATCTTTCATGTTTCTGATGCGCTGTGACAAGGTCCAGGCATCCTATTTTCTGCCTCAAAGATAAGTATTTTGGAAGCCATGACAGTCTTACTAAGTTGTTCAGTTCTGTGAAGCATATATGTATTTTGACCTACCACTCATGATCAATTAATGCTATTTTCTAACACAATAGATAAGGTTGCATGTGTTTTAAATATGTTATGACAAGATATGTTTGTTTGAAGAACTCTGTTTCTTCAGGTTGTGCTTAGCTATTTAGTGCTTAAAGGTATATCAATGTCTGCATTGTGCTGTTATGATAGTTTTATCATCCACAAATCAACCAACAATAATTAGTAGTTTTAAGTATGTAGATTTATGCATATGGCTATAAGTTACAATTCAATTTATGCATAGGGCTATAAGTTACAATTCGCACATACTAAGTGATTGTGTTTATTCAGAGTTTTCGCCGAGGAAAGTGCAAGTCCTCCAATTTTTTAAAAAATTGGTGTAATTTTATGTGGACCAGAATTTTTTGAAATGGGTATGTGAATGACCTCTGATGAATGGCCCATACATTTAATTTAATGTAAATTTACTTGACTACTTAC
This sequence comes from Epiperipatus broadwayi, assembly GCA_028023455.1. Lineage (NCBI taxonomy): Eukaryota > Metazoa > Onychophora > Udeonychophora > Euonychophora > Peripatidae > Epiperipatus > Epiperipatus broadwayi. The sequence goes on along the minus strand of JAQFVV010000139.1, from coordinate 1,454,283 downwards.
TAGCTATAATTCTAAGTATAATTAAGTATAATTTTAAAATTGGTGCTGGATATGCGAGTCTTTGCACAAATTTTTGTTTAGCTTATTGTATTAAATATGAACAGATTAGTTTATTATCCTGATTGCTAAATTTGACAGCAGTATTGTAAAATGTACCAGTAAATAAAGATGTTTTATTAAGCTTATGCTACTTTAATGAAAATTAAAGAAATTTTAGGATCTTTAATATTTTAAGGAGTTTTATTTGAATAAATTTAAATGTTAAATTAGCTTCTGTTCTCTCTCTGTTATTATATTTTATTTTATTTTTTATAAAAATAAACAGTTGAAGAGAGTCAATGAGGTACAATCAGTTATTTTATTTAACTAAAATTTTGCAGTTTAGTGATAAACTAAAAAAAAAAAGGGGTATTGTTAGTCAAAATATTTAAAGATAACAGTGCTATCTTGGCAGTGCTATCTTGGTAATGTTTCCCTTAATTTTGTAAATATTTGTTATATTATATTGTTAATAAAATAAAATTTGCTATTGTTTAAAAAAATAAAGTTCAGTTTCTGTTTATTTTCTTTTATATGCTATTGTCTTGAGTTCCAAAAGTTCACAAGGTTTATAACATTCACAAGGTTAATAATGTTCATGCTATTCACAATATTTACTATTTATATTACATCCAAGGTATGCAGAATATTTGATATTGGGTTAAATCATATAAAGTTATGCTGATAATTGTGATTCCTAGATTGAATCACCTTAATAGATAATCACATATTCACAGATACTTAATATAATATTTATTTTAAGAATGATTTTAAACTATTCTTGTTTTATACGACTGAAGATTATATAATATAAGATGAAGACTATTTGTGATTCGGAAAGTTATGTATTATGTTTCAGACTGCACATTATCTTGTTATATTTTAAATTGAAATCCATCTGCATTTAATTTCGTAAGAAGGTTGTCTGTGAGTAGGTGGAAAGGCATAATAAGCACCCTTGTCCTTCTCCCAGCTTGAGTGATGTCCTGGATAGTAGGCTATAATTAGTTTAAATTTGGATTAATTAGTTTAAATTTAAATTAATTAATCAAACATTCAAAATAATATATATTTTTTATGTGTTATGATTTAATGAAAGATAGTTATCTTATCATGGATATGCAGTCATTAATAGCATAGTGCTTGCATCCTATAGTCAGCCAGGATATCACTCACTCGTTTATTCATCCAAGCAATCATTTATTAGGCAACTTTAAACTTTTAACTTTCACAAGAGTTTAGTTAAACCCCTGAGATTGTTTACTCTTGTTAACATTGTTAATATGGTTTAGTGAAATAGTCCTTCAACAAAGTGTCATTTGTTTTATTCAGAGTATATGATCTGGTAGGAGGCTAATTCTAATAACTATTAAATAACAATATAAAATGTACTTTATATTATTTATGTTAGATTATTTAACATGTCACAATAGTTGTTTGCATTGGTGTTGGATTTTGCCTTTATCCGATTCTATATCTCTGTAACATCATTCACCTATTGTAACCCTACTGAGTTAAGTCATTAAGAGTCTCTAATATACCAGAATAGTAGAATACATATATAATAGTTGGTTTCTTTTATTCTCATCTCATCTTCCATTTTCATATTCATCTTTCAGTTCTCTCTTCCATTTTCATCTTCATCTTCTTTCCTTCTTTCGTACCATCATCTCATCTTCTCACCTTTCTTTCATTCTCATCTCTTTCTTTTCTTTTCATGTCATCTCATCATCCCTTTCTCCATCACCCCCCCCCCATGAGCCATTTATTAAGGTTACAATATATATAAATTTAACGAAGAGTGTTTAGTTTATTTCTTTGTTTTCTTAAAATTTAAAATTTTAAACATGAAATTATTAAGTACAAAATTATGATATCATCAAGATATATTAAAATATATAGGTCATAAAGATAATTCATAAGTTCTCATACTTAAAATTTATTTCTCTGTACATATATAATGAAAACAAACATACTATAAAATTTTAAATAAAAACAAAATTGGTAATAAAAAATACAGTATATATAAATTTTATTTCTAAGGTATTCTAAAATTTATTTTTTGATTATTTTATATATTTAGGCATTCTAAACAAATACATGTATTTAAAAATAATTAATACAAACATGACTTGTTTAATTTATTCAAGAATTATCAGATATGGTCCTTAACTAAAACTCTATTACAAGCATAATTATTATACACATTAACATAATAACAATATTTGTAGAAACACAATAAAATTAAAGTTCATAAGTCCTTAGAACTCTATTAATATTCTATGATGCTTTCCATGATATGAAGATATATGAAATAAACATAGTATTTGAAGTCCAATAATATCTCAATTACAGTGTTTAAAACAAAATTTTTATCATACATTTTATATAAAATATTCCATAGATAAATATTGAGATGTTAATATTTTTTCATTTTTTAATATTAGCATTGTAATGGTCAAGTTTATACTCCACATAACAGAATCAAGAGTCCAGGCAAAGAGACCAAAACTGACCAGTACTAAATGATGAGATCTCTAGACTGACCACGCTTCAACTCATTCACCCATGCTACCCTATGGATGACATGCTTGAGAGTACATTTACATAACTTTTCTTCATGGCTGGCATAGGTCAGGGAGAAACATGACACTCAGTGTTATCATGTGAACCAATCGATGTCTAATCATCATCGATGCTTCATGTGTCACCATCTACACTAACCTCCTAGGGGTCCGCAATTTAGACCCTGCTATAAATATATGCTATTCACTCACACACTATATGCCGAATCATTCTAAAGATTAGTGAAATTAATCTTTGTTTAGTAAAAATGAAACAGTAGTTTGAGCGATGCATATATATATTTTGACTAAAGCAATAATTTTATTGCTGGAAAATACATTTGTAATTATTTTTATATCTGTGTGCATTTAATGTAACAACAAAGAAAAAAATGGGGAAGGCTTGAAATACTGAAATTATCTTTGGTCAAATCGTTGTCTATAATTAAAATTTATAAATCTTAATTACAATCAAAAAAACAAATTGTTTATCAGTTGTTTTCAAATCTTTCAAAACAGTTAAAAATGGTATTTCAGGCCTTATCAACTGAAAATATTTTGCTAATTAAATGTTGCTTTTTTTTAAAGGGATTACAGAGATAAGGTTGGTAGATAAGATTGCATTCTGGACAGTATTAAAATGTTATAAAAGGGACCACAGAACAAAGGAAGTCAGTTCAGTTTTACCTTCAGGTCGTAGTTAAGTTCAGAGGAGTTTAGTCAGTTGAGTTAATTACTTCTAAGAAGCCAACGCAAGTTCTGCGCGATGAATTTTGAGTAGTGGAATCTAGCACCTTTTTCTTCTTCTCTCGAAGAACTGTCTGCCTACAAGTGCCATGTTCCATCTGGCCGACCATACAACATGATTGCTTCCGACTGCTGATTGCTAATGACGCCGCCATGATGTTTTTTTCCTTAGGTAACCTTTTAACATAGAACTGCCTTTATAAGTCAATACTTTTGTAATCTATAGTTCAACCGTCATGTCTTAATTTATATATTGTTTTATAAGCTTCTGTTAATTTTGCTTTTAAACTCTCTCTCAGTAATCTTTTATTAATATCATGTATTTTAACTTACCTTTCACGCTTAATTAAATTATATATAAATGTGTGTGATTCCATTAAGATTTCATATACTTTGTTTAATGTATAGATATAATTTATTTTCTTTAATGTGCCAAAATCGCTAAATTCGCAAGTAAGGGGGGAAATAATTGTTTTACTTGGGAAAAGGGTGGGCTTTATTTAAAACTTATCAATAGAGTTTTGTCTATATTAAATAGAAATTGCTCGCGAGTTTGGTTTCATTTTAAATTCGTTACTCTTAAAGTAAATTAAAAACTTTTACAGTGGATGACTTTTGCTTTAATTTTCTATTTTAAAAAGATCGTGAACTTTCTTATAATTAATCCATTCCTTTTTGCTGGTGCCTGAAGGGCAAATTCCACCAGTTAATACATATTTGGGAATCAATTCTTTAAATATAAATGTGGTTAGTTTAATAATATTGTAAATAGAAGCGTTATTATTCATTATGATTAGATAAATGACTCAGAATTGGAAACAGATTATTGCGCGAGAGGTTAGACCATTTTCAAACTTTAAATGATATTATAAAATTATAGAAACGCTGCTGGCATATATTTTCTTTTCTGATATTTTATCTTTCCATTTCTTGATCGTTTTATTATTGGGGATGTCGAAAGCATGAAGCTCCCGTCCTCCTTTTCAAAATCGTTCCTAACCAGAGACGCTACTCTCTGTTGAATGTAAAGTTTAAGAGGATTATGTGCTGCAGATGGCAGTACATAATGATCTGGGGTCTCATTCTCAGCCTCTACTTTGATATCGCTCCGCCAGAAGGTGCGGACATATCCAATCTAAGTTCATTTCAAAGTATTCTTTTAAATGATGAAATATCCACAATCGCCTTGAGGCCTTATTTTCGTTATTGTATGCTAGTACCGTTACTTTGCTTATTAACTTGATCAGTTGTCTAATCTTAGTAAAGTCGCAATGATGTGTTAAAGATAAAGATTCATTTCGTAAAATACGTTCAGTATGTTGATCTAAAAACTGCTTTTCTTTAAAAAGCTTTATAGATTCCCAGAGACGTAAATCAATTTGTGTAATTCATTCTCGTAAATATCGCGCATTGTTTGTTCCTTATGTATACTTAGTCTAGAGACGCTATGTCCAAACAATGCCTATCAAACATATGTGATGATTTTAAGATTGTAAATAAATGATTGAGACCGTACATTTATATTTATTTGTCAAAATGATTAATGTTAAATTATCGTGTATCTTTCTGTAATCCGAATCTGTTCCGATCTTGTAGATTGTTTGTACATCCACAACATTTTATTTGTAAACACTTGTAAATTGACATATTAACCCCGCACAACTTATAACACATTCTATAAAATGGTATTTATTCAATTATTGATGTAATGGGGATTTTATGAAACAAATCCCAAGTTTTCAAAATGTATAAGATCCCTCCAAGCGTAAAACAATTTTGTAACATATATATGCATTTTCTACATTTATTAAATATATATATTCATGTAAATCCTGGTTTGTTTTGAATTATTAGTTTATAGTTAATATTTAGAACTATTTTCGTTGGCTAAGAGCTTAGCATTAATAAATAAGTATAATAAATGTAATTCCTGGGCTACTCCAACCTCGATCATCATCATCAGTCTGATCTTATGCTCCACCGCTCTGCTTATGGGCACGGATTTAAAGTAATTTTACTGTGTCATCAGAATTGTTGTTCATTGGGTCAGAGATTCGAAGAATAGGCAAATAGGTTAGAATTCAGGATTGTTCCAGACCTGTGTATCTCGAGCATGATCGGATTCGAGGTACTTTTGCTTAGGATTTGGAACCTTGTTAAGTGAGCACACTGTTTTGACCGGTACAGTGGATTTTTTTTTCCGGGCTTGGCTGCCCAAGTGGGGCTTCGATATAAACACCCACATACCCTGAGTACTGAATTCTGTTTATATGTATGTTTTAAAAAAAGGTTGTAAGAGATCATTGATGATAGATATGTATATTTCCTTCCTACCCGAGTTTGTTTTCCGATTTTATATATATAAAATGTGAAAAATTTGTATGAAAACCAATGTCCATGTGTTGCAACCATAAATGTAAATGGTTTTTGTGGTATCTGGTTGTGCAACTATAGAAAAATATTGTATTCTATGTTTACAGCCACAAATGTAAAAAAAATATGTTTACAGCCACAAATGTAAAAATCTTGTCTTAAAAATAAAAAAATTTTTCGATACCCATGTGTTTCACCCATAAGTGATTTTTTTTCCTGTATCTGGTTTTACAAATATATAAAATGTTTCTTAAGTTATATATGCAAAAATGAAAATGTTTATAAATAAAACCCATGTACTTCAACCGTAAATGATAAACCTTGAAATTATAACAAGGTATATGTCATAATTAGTGTATTTTCTGTACATTATATATGTAATAGAGTTTATAATGTGTAACAAATACTTAGTTATATTTACTAGTTGAGTAGCCCAGATGTATTTGGAATTGTTTTTTTTTGTTATATCCTGTTGGCTGGCGCCATATAAATGTGCCAACAGTAATATAATAACTACATGTCAAAATGAGTTCAAACCAGGATGTTAGGGGTTGAGAGAGAGTTTAATTATTGTCCACTATTTTGCTATGTATAATTATCATGAGCAGAACATTATATTGTAGAAACAAATCACTAAATTTTTTTTTTTGTAAGAGTCTATTATAGGTGCAGAAAAACAAACAAAAGTCAAGCAGCAAGGCAGTTTGAATTCAGATCATACACATACATGTGATGATCAAATATTTTTTCCTGTTATCAGCAGCAGTCGGCAGCAACAAAAAAAATGGCAAAAGGAAGACAGTTGAAGAGAGGAGGGAGAGAGAGGTGTATATCCTGTATAAAATAAAAGAAGAAAGAAACAAGCCTTAATTTTCAAATAATTAGAAGGGACAATAAGTCTAAAGCAAAATATTAAAAGATATTTCACAGAGACATTTAAAATTGACTATCTTTCAAAAGAAAAATAAAAGTGAATTAATGAAGAAATATAAAAAGGAAGTCAGAAAGTATAGCAACCAAAATTTCATGCTTAAAGAGTTTTTCAAAAAAAAATAGAAGGGAATTCTAGTAAACAAAATGAGGCATCAGGAACTACCCATCACTGCACCATTTATGCAGATCCAGATCTTCCGTGGTGAACCACAGGAGAGTCCACAGGAACATATGCAAAATCTGAAGGTGATGTGTTCACTATATGCACTGAGCAATAGAGAACAAATGGCCATAGTTAGCCAGCATTTGGAAGCAACCGCTAAAGACTGGTGGCGATCATTGACACACAAACCAACAGATCTTGAAGAGTACTGCCGGGCACTATGCAAGATTTTTTGGAGCGAAGAAAGACAGGAGTATATTTTGCGCACTATAACCAATGAAAAATTTCCAACTAATCACTAAGAAACATATGCGCAATTCTTTTTAAAGCAAGCCGCAAGACTCAGATCTCTACCAGATATCACATGGTCAGAATCACATATTATCCGTACCATATGACAGAACATGCCGATGAAGATGCAGGAAATGATGATCATAAGCCGGATCAACAAAATAAATGAAATGGCTGAGTTTTTGGTTTCAATAGACTATGGATTTAGTAATCCAGAAACAGATGGAACCCCAACATTGAACCCAGAACAAGGGAAGGGGGACATACAGGAATGCCCAGAATATTTAAAGAAACAATGGAATCAGTTTAAACCAGATGGTAGTCAGATGACTAACATAATATGGGAAAAAGAAAACGTGGAGAATGTTACAACCACAAGCTTGTGTCCTATTATTGAAGTGATGATAGAATCCACCAAGGTATTAGCGCTAGTGGATTCAGGAAGCCAAGCATCGATCGTATCAAAGGCATGGATTAAAAGTGTAGAGAGAGAATGGGAAATCATGCAATTGCCAACACGTCCCATCCAGTTGACCTTAGCTAATGGGAAAAGAATCATGAGCGAGAACAGTCAAATCTGGCTAGAGGTGAAGATCAATGAGAGATTGATGGGCCATACTTTCTTGATTGTATCTGGACTGATCTATGATATGGTGTTGGGTTCCGACTTTCTAACCCAAAATCATGGAATTATCGATTATTTCGGAAGAAAATGCCTGTTCGACAATGAATCAACACATTTCAAAGTGACCCACCAAGCCGTACCTGAGAAGCAGAGCCTGTTGATTCCGCATTGATTGAAAAAAAGGTCCATGACTCAGCTATTACAGAGTCCAAAGATAAAAGAAGTATCCAAAGCATATTAGAAAATTATGCTCAGGTGTTTGCCCAGACTCCTGGAAAAATAAAGGGGTATACTCATAGAATTCGAGTGAAGGAGGAATCGTACACCCAATCCAAAACATACCCCATCCCATTCCAGTACCGGGATGAGGTGGAAAAGCAGATTCAACAGATGATCGAGTGGGACATTATTGAGCGGAGCCCATCTCCCTATAACAATCTATTAGTTGTGGTGAAAAAAAAATGGAGATTTGCGGCTATGTTTGGACGCACAAAAATTAAACAGCATGACCATCCCTGAGAGAGACATCCCGCCACCGGTCCAGGAGGTATTTGTCCAGTTGGCAGGGAAGATGATCTTTTCTACCTTAGACCTTACCGCCAGTTATTGGCAGATGGCCCTAGATCCTCGTGACCGAAAGTATACTGCGTTTCGGTATGGAGGACATACCCATGTGTTTAAGCGAGTTCCCTTTGGACTCATTAATAGTGGGGCAGGTCTAATGCGATGTTTAAAACAAGTCCTATCCAAAGAGGTACAGAAAAATATGGTCTGCTATGTGGACGATATAGTAATTGCATCAAAAAACATCACTGAACATTTGAAATGCCTTGAACAATTTTTCCATGAATGTGCCCAAGAAAACATAACTATTAACTTGGAAAAGAGTCGCTTTGCGGTAAAAGAAATTACATTCCTTGGGCATGTTGTAACTGAGGACAGGGTCAAAGTCCACCCTGACAAAGTAGAAGCCATCGAGCACTTCCCCAAACCAAAAACTCGGAAACAAGTCCGATCTTTCTTGGGACTTTGTAACTTCTATCACCGGTTTTACCCAAATTTTGCTCATGAGACAGGAAAGCTGATAGAGTTACTAAAGAAAGATCATAAATGGGAATGGACCGAAGCCCATGACAAGGATTTTGAGAACATAAAAAAAAATTTTCTTCAAGCTGTAATGTTGTGTCATCCTGATTTTACAAGGACCTTTTACGTCCAGACTGATAGTAGCAAGCAGGGATTGGGGGCTGTGTTATTCCAAATTAATGAAGAAGGAAAGCATCAGGTGCTCTATTTTTGTAGCCGCTCCTTAAAGGGAGCTGAAGTACACTATACCACCACAGAACAAGAAACCCTAGCAATCGTTTGGGCATGCCAGAAATTCCGTCAATTTCTCCTGGGTCTGATGTGATCATAGTAACCGATCACAAATGTTTGGAATTCTTGAATAAGAGTTTCCTTACAAATGATCGATTGATCCGGTGGAGCCTGGCCCTCCAACAGTTTCAATACAAAGTGGCTTACTGCCCAGGATGTGAGAACATTGTGGCAGATATCCTAAGCCGCCATCCTGTACCTGCCAGTATCCAAAATCCTCAGCTGAATGACCAGACCCTCAGAATCATGGCCACAACCACGAAGACCCCTATGGAAACCGATTTGACAAATCTACGATATTGGCAAGACGACCAATATGCTAACATTATCTCCAACCTGGGAACCAATCACCTAATGTGTACAAACAAAAGCAATGCACGGCGATACTCCCAATTCCGTTTAAAAGATGGAATCCTCCAATGTAAGACCAAAGACATGGAGAGCCCATGGAAAATCATGACACCAAATAAGATTAGGATGCAACTGATCGAACATGTCCACAAAACCTTGGGACATTATGGGTCACGGAAAACTGAGGAAGCCTTGAGACGTCAATTTTACTGGCCAGGTATGTACACACAGATCCTCACAGTGTTACGGAAATGTGCAATGTGTGCCCGGACTAAGTTTCCAAACAAGTCTTATGCTGGAACTATGAAACCCATAACTGCATCAAGGCCCAATGAGTTAATTGCAATCGACCACTACGGCCCATTGCCCAAATTTAGAAATTTCCAATATTTACTCGTGACCTATGATGTTTTTTCCAAATATGTACGAGCGTATCCTGTCCGGGCTGCAAACTCAAGGAATACGATTCGGACCCTCCAAGATAAACAATTCCCTGAGGTGGGAAAACCTAATTCTATTCTATCAGATCATGGTTCAGCCTTCACCTCTAGGGAATGGAAGGGCTGGCTTTTGAAGCAACAAGTCACTCATCGGTTGACATCGATTAGGAATCCCCAATCTAACCCATGCGAAAGAGTCATGAGAGAACTCAATCATCTCTTTCGCACCTACATATCAACCAACCACCGGGATTGGGTAAATAAAACTCCAGAAATAGTTAACTGTATAAACCAGACGATAAATGAGTCTACCGGTTTTACGCCCGAACGCCTTCATTATGGGAAGCCATGTCGCAACTTATTTCCAAACCTGGTGCCACTAGATGAAATAGTTATTGACCCTATTCGTGACCAAGAAGCTGCTAGAAGACGGTTGGCCCAGGCAGACGAAAATCGCATAAAGAGGGGACGGATGCAATGTCACCAATTTCAGGAAGGGGATCAAGTATGGTTGAGATCCCCCAAGACTAGCAGTGTAGTAAAAAAGGAATTTAAAAAAATTTTTCCCTTGTATAGTGGACCATATCTTGTTCGGAAGAGATGTCATGAAAATGCTTTTCTATTGGAAGGAGAAAATGGGTTTAGTGGCATCTATAATGCATGACAATTGAAACCCTACACACCACCCAATCCTCATACCAAATATTTCAGTTGATAGAGAAAAAAATTGCAGTAAAATATCAAAATGAAAGATTCTTCTCCATACTAGAAACGTGAATCATATAAGGCAGTTTTTTTTTTTTGTCAACAAGAAGCAAATTTTTCAGGCTCATTTATTAAGGTTGTTTTTCTCACCAATATTATATTAGACTCCAACTAAGGTTTTTTTTTTTTTTTTATTGATTTTTTTTTGTTTTTATCATTTTAAGTGGGGAAGAATGAACCAATCGATGTCTAATCATCATCGATGCTTCATGTGTCACCATCTACACTAACTTCCTAGGGGTCCGCAATTTAGACCCTGCTATAAATATATGCTATTCACTCACACACTGTATGCCGAATCATTCTAAAGATTAGTGAAATTAATCTTTGTTTAGTAAAAATGAAACAGTAGTTTGAGCGATGCGTATATATATTTTGACTAAAGCAATAATTTTATTGCTGGAAAATACATTTGTAATTATTTTTATATCTGTGTGCATTTAATGTAACAACAAAGAAAAAATGGGGAAGGCTTGAAATACTGAAATTATCTTTGGTCAAATCGTTGTCTATAATTAAAATTTATAAATCTTAATTACAATCAAAAAAACAAATTGTTTATCAGTTGTTTTCAAATCTTTCAAAACAGTTAAAAATGGTATTTCAGGCCTTATCAACTGAAAATATTTTGCTAATTAAATGTTGCTTTTTTTTAAAGGGATTACAGAGATAAGGTTGGTAGATGAGATTGCATTCTGGGCAGTATTAAAATGTTATAAAAGGGACCACAGAACAAAGGAAGTCAGTTCAGTTTTACCTTCAGGTCGTAGTTAAGTTCAGAGGAGTTTAGTCAGTTGAGTTAATTACTTCTAAGAAGCCAACGCAAGTTCTGCGCGATGAATTTTGAGTAGTGGAATCTAGCACCTTTTTCTTCTTCTCTCGAAGAACTGTCTGCCTACAAGTGCCATGTTCCATCTGGCCGACCATACAACATGATTGCTTCTGACTGCTGATTGCTAATGACGCCGCCATGCTGTTTTTTTTCTTAGGTAACCTTTTAACATAGAACTGCCTTTATAAGTCAATACTTTTGTAATCTATGGTTCAACCGTCATGTCTTAATTTATATATTGTTTTATAAGCTTCTGTTAATTTTGCTTTTAAACTCTCTCTCAGTAATCTTTTATTAATATCATGTATTTTAACTTACCTTTCTCGCTTAATTAAATTATATATAAATGTGTGTGATTCCATTAAGATTTCATATACTTTGTTTAATGTATAGATATAATTTATTTTCTTTAATGTGCCAAAATCGCTAAATTCGCGAGTAAGGGGGGAAATAATTGTTTTACTTGGGAAAAGAGTGGGCTTTATTTAAAACTTATCAATAGAGTTTTGTCTATATTAAATAGAAATTGCTCGCGAGTTTGGTTTCATTTTAAATTCGTTACTCTTAAAGTAAATTAAAAACTTTTACGGTGGATGACTTTTGCTTTAATTTTCTATTTAAAAAGATCGTGAACTTTCTTATAATTAATCCATTCCTTTTTGCTGGTGCCTGAAGGGCAAATTCCACCAGTTAATACGTATTTGGGAATCGATTCTTTAAATATAAATGTGGTTAGTTTAATAATATTGTAAATAGAAGCGTTATTATTCATTATGATTAGATAAATGACTCAGAATAGGAAACAGATTATTGCGCGAGAGGTTAGACTATTTTCAAACTTTAAATGATATTATAAAATTATAAAAATGCTGCTGGCATATATTTTCTTTTCTGATATTTTATCTTTCCATTTCTTGATCGTTTTATTATTGGGGACGTCGAAAGCATGAAGCTCCCGTCCTCCTTTTCAAAATCGTTCCTAACCAGAGACGCTACTCTCTGTTGAATGTAAAGTTTAAGAGGATTATGTGCTGCAGATGGCAGTACATAATGATCTGGGGTCTCATTCTCAGCCTCTACTTTGATATCGCTCCGCCAGAAGGTGCGGACATATCCAATCTAAGTTCATTTCAAAGTATTCTTTTAAATGATGAAATATCCACAATCGCCTTGAGGCCTTATTTTCGTTATTGTATGCTAGTACCGTTACTTTGCTTATTAACTTGATCAGTTGTCTAATCTTAGTAAAGTCGCAATGATGTGTTAAAGATAAAGATTTATTTCGTAAAATACGTTCAGTATGTTGATCTAAAAACTGCTTTTCTTTAAAAAGCTTTATCGATTCCCAGAGACGTAAATCAATTTGTATAATTCATTCTCGTAAATATCGCGCATTGTTTGTTCCTTATGTATACTTAGTCTAGAGACGCTATGTCCAAACAATGCCTATCAAACATATGTGATGATTTTAAGATTGTAAATAAATGATTGAGACCGTACATTTATATTTATTTGTCAAAATGATTAATGTTAAATTATCGTGTATCTTTCTGTAATCCAAATCTGTTCCGATCTTGTAGATTGTTTGTACATCCACAACATTTTATTTGTAAACACTTGTAAATTGACATATTAACCCCGCACAACTTATAACACATTCTATAAAATGGTATTTATTCAATTATTGATGTAATGGGGATTTTATGAAACAAATCCCAAGTTTTCAAAATGTATAAGATCCCTCCAAGCGTGAAACAATTTTGTAACATATATATGCGTTTTCTACATTTATTAAATATATATATATTCATGTAAATCCTGGTTTGTTTTGAATTATTAGTTTATAGTTAATATTTAGAACTATTTTCGTTGGCTAAGAGCTTAGCATTAATAAATAAGTATAATAAATGTAATTCCTGGGCTACTCCGACCTCGATCATCATCATCAGTCTGATCTTATGCTCCACCGCTCTGCTTATGGGCACGGATTTAAAGTAATTTTACTGTGTCATCAGAATTGTTATTCATTGGGTCAGAGATTCGAAGAATAGGCAAATAGGTTAGAATTCAGGATTGTTCCAGACCTGTGTATCTCGAACATGATCGGATTCGAGGTACTTTTGCTTAGGATTTGGAACCTTGTTAAGTGAGCACACTGTTTTGACTGGTACACATGTACTTATTAAATGACTAAACATATGGTATAATTAACTAATTGGAATATTAATGCATACGTTCTTAAATACATATAGTATAAATAACTAGGGTTGAATTGGATTGAATGAATAATAAGACAGAGAATGAAAGAATTGATTTAACTATACATTTATTTATAATTAATAATTCAAGAATGACAAACTATATATATATTATTAGCATATTAAATGCACACAGGCATTATACTAAATGAGAAGAGGGCTTAATCATTCTCTTCTTACAAATCAATTACAGAGATGTTTATATAATTAATTAATAAAGCATTTCATGAGATGAGGGTAAACTTGCTCTCATCTTATGAATCAATTACAGAGACATATAAATAATCACTATGTTATGTCTATAAGATTATGCCACTTCTTATCTTTAGAATTGTGGTTGTTATTTATAAGTAATTATACTAGACCTTGATTAACAAGTCATTATATATCAGATTATTACAGACATATTTATATCTAAAAAATGAGCATATAAACCAGCTCAAATAACACAAACTGAACTTGGTTCCAAGAATTAATTTCAGACTAATGCTGAATATATTATGAGGAGGTAGAGTTGGCTGCTCCAGATTTTCCAATGTGCTATGGCACAGGCAAATAATAATAATAATAAAAATCACTCTGTGGATGGATTAGTGAGTCAAGGGTTCTTGCGACAAACACCAGTACCCTAGAACCGAACATCATGCTGGTTGAGAAAAAGGAATGTTTAGTTCAAATGGCAGGGTGATTTATATGCTATTCTGGCCTTAAACTCAGGGTTAGCTAATGCACTACCCTATAAAGGAAGATGGGATGGCTTAACCATGGCTCCATCTTAATACGAGAAACATGCAGCAAAATTTGAAATGAACCAGGTCAGCGGGTTCGCTTCCTGCTGATGCTATGACACATGAGAAGAAAAAAAAAGCGAAATATTTAAATAAGGAATTTCATCTGCCATGCAACAGAAGTATTACATATTTAATATTATATGTATTAGGATGATAGCTTAATTACCGGGAGCCAACTCTTACATAGCTTTGTAATATATATTAGCTACTAAAAGGAATAATTACATAATCTTTACTTTATCCTGTTCAACCTATATATGCTATTTATCATTTAATTATTATCTAAGGAGGGAAAGTATATTTAAATGGACTTAGGAAATATATTAACAAGCAAATATATTTAGAAATGTCTTCAAGGCTAGTTTAATACTTATTACAAAAAAAAATAAGATTGAGAGTTATATTATTAAAAGCAAGCCACATTATAAATTGGATCAAAAACTGATTAAAAATAATACTAAGCGCAGAGTGAGTCATTATTATTATAGTATAGGATTAGCATGCAGGAAAGATAACGCTATGAAAATAATTATATGAAGATATATAAAGCATTATTTTCTTTAAAATATATTAAAATTAAGTGCTCGCTGTTTCGAGGCATTGGCATATATATAATAAATATTTAAAAACTAAAATAATCAAAAGAGAACATATAGACATAACCGCAGTGATATATAATTTAAATTATGAAAGATATTAAGTTTGTTTCTTAACAGAAAAGAATTACCAAGTAGGCAATTTAAATAAAATTTGAAAGATTATCATTTTAAGATTAGGAAAGGATTTAACATTTAATTACATTTAGTTACATTTAGCTAGCTTGGATTTCCTTTTAAGAGTTAAATAAGAATTACACAGAGCTCTGTGGTTTTGAATTAATTTTACTGATTATTATTCAGCTGGAGACGTAGGTGCTAGAGTTGCAGACTTGGGGAGCTTCCTTGGACAGCTTGTGGCATCATCTTCTTCTTTATTAGGCTGGGCAGTGGATCTTATGGTGGTGTTTTGGTTGTTGCGACATTGAATGGAAGCAAAGCCCTGCCATTCTCCTCATGGAGAAACAGCAAAGACTGCCTTTTCTTAGCTGAACATTTTAAAAATCAAACTGATGTGGATTCTGTTGTCAACTGCTTTCATGAAACTTGAGTCTGTCCCCCAAGCTTAAAATATAATCTATTTATATGTTTTACTTCACCAGCACTTACACTTTAGGAATTTATTTTGCCTCAAAACCCATTAACTCTAAAATTTAAATTTAAGTCTTTAAGATTATACAATTTTGATTTTAAATCTATTATTTAGATTTTAGAGGTGTTATAGCTTTTCATTAGGCTATCAAATAGTGCTGGTCAAACAGTTTTACTGTAAGACCATTTTGTTGTAAACAATTTCAATGATATCAATTAGCAAGATATTAAAAATGATTTTTATTTTTACTTACTGCAGGTGGGGCAGTTAATGTAAATTCTTGTTTACAACAAAAAAAAATCGGTTTTAATTATTAGCTAAAATTTTTGCTTTTAATTACTAAAAAAAACTTTTTAACATATTTCAATCATGCCACCTCTATATACATTATAATATGGGTTGGATTATATATTAACATACAAATTTATAATAATAATAAAAATTAATAAATTGACTTCTAACATTAATTCTATAATAAAATCTTTTTAAATTAAATATTAGGTGACATTTATGCACTATAATTATTAATCCTGCTTATTTATAGCATTTGTTCGGATGTGAATATATATTGCTGTATAAGCAGCCATGATGGTAGATTTTCATGCTTGATTTTATTTAAGATTTGAACATTTAAATAAGGTTTAAACCTAGCACAGATGAGTAGGACATCAGGTTGATGGTGAAATGGTAAGGGATTAGAAGGTTACCATTTCAGCATTAACTAATCCTTAGGTATTCCAAAATAAACATTGTTGTAGCATTGAAAATTTAATCCACAATAAATTCCATGTTGTATCATTTAAGTTATTTTCTTAATAATATACATTGTAGATTATTTTGTGAAAACACATATTACTGTGGTACTGTAAATGCATTATATAGTGAGATGAGTTATTATAAAATATTAAGAGAGAGAATAACCAATCTAAGATCAGGGCTTATAATTTTTTTTCCTGATGATAACATTTAAATCACTATCTTTGATATAGTTCGTATGTTTTCACTCAAATTTGGTCTATTGCTATTGTCTCTGTCAAGATGAGTTAAATTTCACTCAGTAAAATTTTTTTAAATATACATCAGCATTCATGAAATAAAACTGTTTTTTAATTTTGTAATAAATAAAAGTTTTTTAAAAAAACAATACTAAAAATAAATATATAAATTGAAATACATTTTAAAATCATAATTTAAATAAAATATGAACATACCTTGTATATTTATTTATTTAATATATAATATTTTTTATATTTAATACTTATTGAAATAATATATATAAATATTGTAAAATATGTATGATCTAATATTATTTTAATTGTATAAACATGAAATACACACATACATGCACACACATTAAATAATAATTTACTATTTTATTTATGTTCATATATAATTTGTTAACTGTATGCAATAAATAAAAAAATGCTAACAAAAGAATCCATCAATAAATATTTCAATCTATTCAATCTTTCTAATAAAATATTGAATTTACCATGAATACAATTTGATATGCTATCAATTAATAAAATTAAAAATTCACAACTGTTGTCTTATACTACAATATATTATTCATCACTATTTATTAATAAGATAAACTATTGATCTCTTTTGAAACAATTAACAAAAATAAAATAAGCCAACAATTTTTGTTAGAAATGTAATGATTCCACATTTAAATCTAAACCAAGAGGGTACAATAAATTAAAAAAATTGTTTATTAAAAATAACATTTTATTATTTGATGAATACTTTCACAATATTTTCTGAAAAAAATTTGAAATATGTCTTAGAATAAAAAAGATTCAAAGATAGTTATAAAATCTTATAATAAATGTGAAAATAAAATGAGAAATTACTATATTCCTAAATTATGTAATAATTCACTATATTATAGGAAAATCAAAAGTCAAATTAAAAAGTGCAATAACAAACATATATATTAATAATTTACATAGGTATAAAATTTGACATAATCAATATTTTTATTATGCTTAAGCCAGAAGCATGCTATAACATTTAATGATGAGGAAGCGGGGTTTATATTCAAACTACAGATATATACTATTACTGCTTGTAAGTTAAATTTATAAATAGTTACATATATAAGAAGATTGTATTTCATATTGTTGGAAAGTTGATACACAAGATACAAACCAATATACTAATTAATTTATTAAAAGTTATTCAAATAAACAGCCAAAATTGCATGGAAGATTTAAGACATAATTTTAAATACCGCAGCCATGTGCTGAAACAAATAATGCTTGTACTTCGTAAAATGCATGTGTAAAATATAGTCATTGCTTAATGCACTATGCACTGATATTGTTTTGCCATAAATGCAAGTTAACATTTTAATCTTTTCCACATTCACTGCACATTGTAAATGAATTATGTAACCAAACACACATTTTCAAACATTTGTAAAACTGAAATCAAAATTAATAATTTTCCCTACATAATTATGAAACATTGTTAGTGTTTATGCTTTAAATAATAGAATAATTTTAATATTATTTATTCCATAAATTAGTACAAGTAAATTAATTTTTACAAAGGATGTGCTGCATCCATTGGTATAAGCTATTACTGTAATTTAATTTTGTTGTTGTTTTCATTGACTTGGTTTAAAATAAGGGAATTGTAATTGTTTATAACAACCTTGCCTAGCTTAATAGGAAAAGAATAAAAGTTTGTGTAATTTCACTTGTACAACTATATTTTACTGTATAAATAATAATATCTCCAAATGTTCTTTCTTTTTTTAAAACTTAATCTATCATCAATAATTATTAATATATAAAAAAAAAAAACATTTTCTGATTTTTTTAAAAAACTAGTTTTATTATTATTATTAATAAGTACTCTTAATAAATTTATTTAATATCAAAATATATTACATATCATTTCCACATACGGTGGATGATTCAATTATATAATAAACTTTTTCAAGATGACATATACATTCAAATATCAGCCTTTTAAGCTAATTGTGCATATGCTTTGCAAGTGTTAATAATAAATGAATACTTTCTCACCAATACAAGATATAGCATTTATGCAGGAATCCTCTTATTCCTATGACTCAAATGCTTATAAAACAAAATATAAACATATAAAATGCGATGAAAGCATATACTAAAAATACAAAATAATTTTACAAAATAAAATATTTAAAAATAACGCACTTTAGCATTAGACCTGCTGCGAAGTTAGACGTCAACACTAACCCAGTAAGGCTGTGATATTTCACAGCAGGTCTAACACAGAAGTACCAAAAGTAATTTGTTTTTGGATTCTATGCTTTTGTTTAATTCGATATACTTACAGTTTCATTTCTCAGAAATATTTTTGTAGAGTTAATATTGAAAAAGATTCCATTAAATAGTCGAAATGGAGGCGCATGTGGTATTATGTAATGTAACTTGTTTATATTATATAAATTTTATTCATAATAAATAAATTATTTTCGCGTATTAATATAAAAGTAATAACATATATTGTATTTCTGTGTGAACAAATATATATAGCACAATCGTTATTCAAAATTTAAAACATAGTGTGTGGAATACGGCATTATCGAAATTGAAAGGCGGTATAGTACTTACTTTTTTTTTTTTACAAATATTTTTTTTAAATATAAATTTATTAAAAAATAAAAATATTGTGTTATTAAACTTACTTTCAATAATTTTATTTAATGTGATTACATTTTAAATTATCTTGAAAAATAAATTTCAGTAATTATTATTAATCATTGAATTATTAAATTTTGAAGTGATATTTTACTCCATGCTTTAAAAATAAAAATACTTATTCATCAGTGTAACCATAACAATATAAGATTTTTTCTAAATAGATAAAAAAAAATCATTGTTTTTAATTAGAATTGTTTAAGTGATTTGCAAAAATTTTCACCTGCTCTCTCTAAAAAAACAACTCCCATTTGGAGAACTGTATTCACAAATTAAAAATTATTCAATTACTTTTTTGATCTATTCATTTTAATTTACAACGTAATGTAAGTCCGCCAAATAATTTATATAACTGTTTATTATTCCCTTTCGCAATATTTTAATTAAAAAAATTCCGTAATTTTTTTTTTAATCACTTTACATTTTTAACTTCCGTTTAACGAATTTAAATTTTTCCGAGAGATGCCGTTGTAATTTCTGGAATGTTTTACAAGATATTTTGCGGTATTTTTTGCGATTTTCCTGATTTTTGATGATAGATATTAATATCAACATCGATCGTGAAGTATTTTATGAATTCATTCATCTGAGTTATTATTAGTGGAACGGAAATGAAATAGAATGTGGAATTTTGCGAGAATTAGCGGTAAGTAATTTTACATATCTTCAGAGTTATAAAATAGAGAAAGGAATTGTAATTAGTAGTTAGCTTATACTTTGCGGTTACTTTTTTACCGCCAAAAATCAGCCAATATATTAAATTTGGAATAATTATTTATATTCAGAGCAAAAAAATAAATAATAGATTAAAAATTTAAATCATTTTATTTCCTAATAAGGGTGTTGGGGTAGGGGTGGTGTTTTGAGAATTTAACTATAAAGATTTTCATAAATTATTTTTCTCTAATTCGGTTACTTAATAATGCAAAAAAATATCTTTTAAATAGTTGCAAAAATTAACTGTAAATCTTATACAAAAAGTACAATATAATTTTTTTATGTAATTTGAAAATTATTTCGTCTACCTTATGTGTGTTAGGTATTTCGAGGAGTGTTGAGTGGTAGATAATTTTATTATTTAGTATATTTTTAACTGACTAATTTTTTTAAATAAGTACAAAATTTAATTGGATTTTTTTTTATGGAGCAATTTTTTTTTTAAAAAAAAATTATTATTCGACTCTTGACCTTTACACTGAAATAATTCCCTAACTGAGCATGCGCAAAAATTAATTGTCTCCCTATCATTTTAAGTTAATTTTAATATTTTTTTTTATTTTATTAAAAAATTACATAAGTTCTTTCGAATGAGGAAAAAGTTATGCTGTTGAAAGTTTTTAAAAAAATCATCACTACGTAAGTAAACAATGATGAAATATCAAAATAAAAAAAAACACATACGTATGTTTAAAGCTTAGACTATGCTTATTGTTTGAAATGATCATTTTCTGTACTTTGACGAAAATATATTTTAAAAAATTATACATTTAATGTGTAATATTTAACGCGAAAAAGCACACAGGTCTATAATAATACATATGTAACTGAAACAATTAATTAAAAATTAATATTTTGACAAGTCATCTACACAATTTATATCAACCAGTAAATGAAAAATTTGAGGTGGAGGGGATAGATGCTTATTCATCTTTGATAGTATAATGATTATTAAATATTTTTTAAAAAAAAAAATTCACTTCATACCATTAAATAACAATTCATATTGTAAATAATAATTTTTAACTTCCCGAAGCTTTGGAACTGGAATTTGAAATGATACAATTCACACTATAGCGTAAAGGTTTCTGTTGTAGAACACTGAGCTGAATTTAATAATTTTCATTTACAGAATATTAGATTCGATAAAGTTTCAATTTGATTTTTATTAATTTTCATTTTTTATCACAATTTTCATCTTTGAAAATAACAATTTTTGCTCTTTGATTTTTCTAGAAAGTCATTTTGGAAGATAATTCTAAGAAAACTTTTACGTAATTCTCAAAAAACATATACAAGCTGATCAATCCAACTCGTGATACAATTCTATAAAAACTAGTGGATGAAGCAATTTTTTACAATGTAAAATTTAATGATAAAGGTTTGTCTAATGGTAGGCTATTATATTAAGCAGACTGCACTATTATTAAATTAAAAAAAAAAAAAATCAAATATTTTTGTCAAATAATATACAAAATCATTCTAAATATATGGGTACTCGAATTTTTCCTCTTCCCAATTTACTATCTTATACTAATCCTGAATTTTTTTATTGGTTGTAAAGTATTTAAAATGAATCAATATTCACAGAGGATAAAACTAATAAGGGATGTTAAAATCATTTGAACTTGTTCACTACAAGATGCTTTCTCCAAATTTAATCCATTTTCTTGGATCCATAGCATCTCCATATCATTTTGGTTAATAAACTTTTTTATTAATTCATTTCACACAGTCTGTAGATCTTTTAAAATATGGGATCCAGTTTAAGACTTTTCTAGTAAAATATCTAATCCAACTCCATTTTCATTCTTAATTATTTCACTGATGTCAATGATATTGAATTGTTTTTTTCACCCAAGTGTCATGTTATTTGTTCTTTTTTGTTGTTTCCCATCTACTCTCTCCAGACATTGTAGAGTGATTTGAAGATTTTTTATTGCGCTTCTAGTAAGTGTCCAAATCTCAAATCCATATGGAAGAAACAAATAGTAAAAATCTGTACTAAAAACTTTTTCAGTTATATTTTCTTTGAATATTAAATTATTTCTAACAAAAAGTATTCCAATCAAGTTTAATCCTATGACTAATTTCATTCATTGGTTTTATCTGCTTTAATAATCTAATCCAATTATTTATAGTTTTTAATTTCTAATTCAGTAATATCAATCTTTATTTTCTTTTTTTGAGCAGCCATTGAACACTACTTTAATCTTTTTACGATTTATCTTAGTTCTACTTTTTTACTTTCATCTGATTGCTCTTGCAATATTTTCTGAAACTCATAAAAAATATTATTTGAAAAAATAACATTATTTGCAAAATGGAGGTGATTTAAAAAAGATGAATTATTTCCCAAATTTATCTGCAAAATATCAACAGTAAAAAGTTTGGGAGTTAGGGAATCGCTGTCCTATATTCTTATTAATGTTAATCTTAGCATCACTATAAAATCTAATCTAATCACTGGTTGTATTTTTATAAATATTCTTTTAAATTTGACAATATTCTGGGTTTATATTTTATCGTTTAAAGCTTTAATTACCCTGGAAATGCTTATAGAATTGTTATATATCATCTTGCTCAGGTACCAGTAGATATATGAATTGATAACTCCAATAAGCAGTGATGTGACATGATGTGATGCACTGTGACTTCTCCTTATACGGAGTCTGGAATTTCTTAGCCACTATGCCCAGAGAAACCTGTTAGTCACTTTACCTTCCCTTTCCATTCTCCGCCCTAAGTTTTCCCATATTCTCTATCCTGCTTCATCCCATTTCCACAACATAATCTTTGTCAATTCCATAGCCTTTATATCTAAATCCCCCAATCTTTTCCCAAACCCAGCATAAAAACCAGTAACCCCCTTTCTGTATATGTTTATATTTATTCTTCCACAACCCAATTATTTGTATCCTTTCTACTTTCAGGCATTTATATTTAATTAACAGATGCCTAATATTCTGTGTGTTTCCTTAGACTACTTGCAGACTAAATCACCCACATTTTTCCATTTTTGTGTATATTCCCTTGTTGCTAAAGATCCTGTTCAAAAAAACAATAAACTATTTTCCTTGCTATGATAAATTAACTCGCATCCAATATTCTGTTTATATATATATTTAAACTCTTTTTGCTCTCCATACTAGTTTTCCATCTCTCCAACTCCCTATTCTTTATTAATGCATCTATTCTTCTATCCCATTCCTTACCACTATAACCCTCAAAAATTCTCCTAACACAATCTTCCCACCTTTTGTACAAACATACTGACATAAATTCTTTATCCAAATCTTCTCCATACCGTACTACCTTTCTCGCCCATCTTGTTGCCTGCCCTTTACTCATAACCCAATTAAATACAACTTTAGCTATCCTCTTATTATCCATAAACTGCAATCTACCAAACCTTTTCATTTTGCTTTTTGCATCTCACATAAAAACTTGACCATCCCATTTCTCCTTGAATTGCCTTCTTTGCTGGACACACATCTGCATCTAATGCATGTCTTCCTACTTCTCTTTGTACTTTTTCTAAGTAATCTAACACCCCTTTACTAATATATAGCATTTCATTACCATATGTTAACCCTGCTACTGCCACTCCCATGTAATTTTGTTACATCATATTTATTATATGAAAACACTTAATTTCTTTATCAATCCCTTGCTTTTCTTTGCTTCATTTATCAAATTTTTTTCCCATTCATCAAAGCAATTTCTTTGATTACTTAAGACAATTCCCAAATAGTTATCTATTCACCCCACTTAACTTTATATCCCCTAATAAAAATTTTGTCTTCTCTTTCCCCAATATTAATCATCATTACTTTTGATTTTTCCTCACTTAATTTAGTCCCCATCTCTTTACCCATTCTTGCCCATGTCCTCAGCATAACTTCCATACCTTCCCTTCTTTCTGTGGACAAAAAGATATCTTTCTATGCACAAAAATATATCATTGCAAATAAAAGACCCATTCTCTCCATTTCTCTCATATACAACAAAAACAAAATAAGTAACATAGGGCATCCTTGCCTTAGTCCCACCCCATTTTTAACTTTTAACTGATTCTATATTCCCACATTGATATGTATAGTAATTATTTTCATATAATCTGTTAATAATATCAACTAAAGCTCCATCCCCAAATTTACTAAACTTAACTCATAATCTATTTCTATTTATTCTATCGTATGCCTTCTCTATATCTATTAAAACTGTATATAATTGTCTATCTGTATTTCTACTCATCTATAAGCTGTATAACTACAAATAAACTATCTCCTATACGCTTATCCTATCAAAACCTCCTTGCACTTCTCCCACTATATTATTTTCTTCCATCGATTTTGCGACCCTTCCAGCCACCACATATGCGAAAACTTTATATAACACATTACTAGCAAACTCCCTACAATAGTGCCACCTTGTGCAAGCCTTGGTAATCATTGAATGCAATAAGGTGAATGCGTAAATCGCTATCTAGTGCCTTTTCATATTTATCCATAGGTGACAGGAATTTAAATGAACATGTGGCATTGTGTATAATGGACAAGTGAAGGATAATACTGTTCCTTGTTTTGTTTGAACTAGAAATTTATCTTGTAATTATGTGAATGTGTTGTGTTTTAATAAAGTTTAGTACTTAAAATAAAAAAAAATATTTATCCACAGATTAGTTTCTAATTTGTGGTTTTCATCAGTGAGGAGCCATGGATCTGAGAGCACTGCATCTAGATTTTAGAATCTAATGCAACTAGCCATTTTTACCTAATTAGTTAATTGTAAAGCTATGAGCCCAAGTTGAAAACACAATGTTTTCAATTGATGCTCATTTGCTTATATAGTCATAGATCTGAATCCAGTTTAATATTTATACAGGTTAGTGAAACCACAATTACTATCATCCGCTATAAAGCTAACCCATTCCATGATCCCCATTTTTTATGCTCACACAAGCTATTAAAACTAGAAAACTCCATAAAATAGTGCCGCCCCTTAATATATTTCAAACCTAGCAACTTTGAACCATATAAATATACATATAACCAAATTCTTATTTAAATTATGTTCAAAGTAACAAAGATAAACTAATGGACTAAATGCTTTTATTATGTTTAATTTAAATGCAAGCATAAATAATCAATGGATGCAAGTATATGCATAAAATGACTATCTAGATCAGATCCAAGGCTCTTCACTGATGAAAGCCATAAGCTAGAAATTAATATGAGGTTATTGGATGAATAGGCACTACATAGGGATTTTATACACGCCTTGCATTTAGTGATTACTAAGGCTGCATGGAGAGTTTATTACTGTTTTAACAGCTTTTATAAGTATAGATGATCATGTGATCTTTTAGTGGTTATATATATCCAATAGTAATAAGAGGACAAGGGGTAATGATATTCAGTGAATCATTGTTTTCATTATGGGAAGAGATCTGGCTATAAATAGTCCACTTGGAGGTAATAGGAAGGTAACACTTGTCAAAATGGAAAGGCATTATACACGTCCACCATATGGCTGAGCATCAAGGCCACCAGTTCACGATATAATTGGAAGCTGCTAGACATAATCACACATGAAACAAGCTGTCACAGAACTACCAGAAGTGTCACCGTATCTTCTTACAAGCAAACTGTCGAATGTATAACTGGAAATGATAAATAAACTTGTAAGGGCATCAGATATTATACCTTTCCAGTGACATCAGGTGAAGGTATAATAATTTTATATATTGTAAATACGTATTTTTATATTTGGTTTAATAAATAAATATTATAAACATATTTCTACTAGTTTGTGTTTATATATCACACAATAAACACAAGAATCAAATGCTTTTCATGATGTACAAATCCAGAGCACAACACAACTCATATTCATTACTTCTTTTTATAACTTCTCTTAATACTTTATATGATTTACTGGACTAAACTTATAAAATAATTTTTTTTTTTTTTTGGTTAGTGTTAATCCAAAATCTTCTGAAAAATAGTCTTAATGTTCTTAGTAGAGATGTTTTACAATGGACAGGAGACTATTATATTTTCTAATATCTTTTATTTTTTCTAAATATCTGTATTACTATTGCATTTTTTAAATCATTTGCTATATGTTTATCATTTAGACATTTGGTATAAACCACTAAACATTACAAGATCACCATCTCTATACTAGCACATAATTGTTGTAAACAAAGGCAAAACTCTCCATACAGTAGTGCCACCCTGTGCCTAACAGAGTAATCAATGGATGCCAGAAGGCTTGTGCATAAAATCCCTATCTAGTGCCTACTCATCCAATATCCCCAGACTAGTTTCTGGCTTGTGGCCATCATCAGTGAGGAGCCTTGGATCTGAGAGCACTGCACCTAGATCTTAGGATCTAATGCAACTCTCCAGCAGCCACCTTTTAACTCTCATTTACTACAAAACTATGAGAATGAAATTGAAAATGCAATAATATTTTCAATTTAAGCTTAATAGCTTATATAGTCATATGGGTCTGAACTCAATTCAGTACCCATACATTTTGGTGTATTTGGCTCTTAAACAACCATAGCCATCACTATCCCATTAGGCAGGACTGGTGTTAAACCACTAAACATCACATGATCATCATCTCTATACTAGCGCTGTGCTAGTATAGAGATGGTGTTCATGTGATGTTTAGTGGTTTAACACCAGTCCTGTCTAATGCTAGTATAGAGATGATGATCATATGATGTTTAGTGGTTTAACACCAGTCCTGCCTAATGGGATAGTGGTGGCTATGGTTGTTTAAGAACCAAATACATCTAGTAAAGCAGAGTTAAAAGGTGGCTGCTGGAGGGTTGCATTAGATCCTATGATCTAGGTGCAGTGCTCTCAGATCCAAGGCTCCTCATTGATGATGGCCACAATCCAGAAACTAGTCTGAGGATATTGGATGAGTAGGCACTAGATAGGGATTTTATGCACAAGCCTTCTGGCATCCATTGATTACTCTGTTTGGCACAGGGTGGCACTACTGTATGGAGAGTTTTGCCTTTGTTTACATTTGGTATACTGGTTTTTTTTAAGATGACAGTAATAATTCTATTATTTCCTATAACTTTTTTATCTTTATAGATTTGATTGCATGCCTCACCTCTTTATCTAAAATATTTAGGGGCTAGTTTGTTTTCTTGACTTAAATAATTTTTTTTAGAACTTTTTCTCATACTCGGCTACCAATTTTTGTTATTACTGAAATGACTTATTCCAATATCAATATATTGTGTTATAACTTTGAGACATCTGGTCTTTTCTATAATTTTCCTTGCCAGTTCATAATTATATTTTCTTATATCATAGTTAGCTCTTTGTCTTTTTAGATTTGCATTAACATATTTTATATTCTATTAATTAAGGATCACATCCTATATTAAAAACATCAATCTTGAAATGCATATTTTCTGTTGGTCATACTATAATTCTGCTCTCCTATATATATCCATTTAGATCTTTCCATGTCAAAATCCACTTAAGATTTTTTGTGTAAAAAATCATGATATTGTAATACAGATTTTCTTTTCCAGCAAATTTAACAAGTCTCTTTTCTCTTAAATTTCTTTCTCCATATCTAAATTTATTATGTCTTTCAGCTATTTTCAAATTCTGGCATTAAAATCTCTCATGACAATTCTAAAATATTATTTAGTCTTGTCAAAAGTAGTTTTTTATTTCTTTGTTAGAATGAGAACTTATTGACTTATAAATCTGAACTATCACCTTTTAAAAAAATCTTGCTTTTACCAAATTAATATACCTTCAATCTCCATAATGCTGTTCTTTAATGTTTTTATTTATAATGAATTCCATTGGGCTTTCATATTTGCAGCTTAAAATTTATAACCATTTTTTAAATGATTGTCTCTTTGCCTTTTCTTCTAACTTAACAAAATCTGACAATATACCATTTATTATTAATCAGTTCTTCTACTTTATATAGTCTTCCTTCACTTAAAGTTGTAACAATTATATGTAGCTAAATATACATGCAAATTGTATAAAGATTTATATGTGCGCCTATTTAACAGCAATTTTTTTTATAATGATATGGAACCATAACGAAAAAAAACCCAATGCTTTAATCTTTTTGTAGTCAAGGAATTTTTTTTGATATATACATAAAGGAGAGGTTATTGAAATCTGGATAGATACACATATTTGCAGTGCAGTCTAAAAAACAGTTTGGTTTTAGAAAGAAAACAAAGTGCAATTATAATTAAAAGGATTTTTTGATTTTATTTTAAAACAGTTTAAAAAGGTTACCAATCCAATCAGCTGTCTGCATTTCCACTTATATCTTTTATTAACTCTTTAAGCACTGCTTTGACATCATGAAAGGATATTGGGATAACTAATCTATTAGGATAACTAATCCTCATTTGAAGATTTTTTTAGAACAATGATTTATCATAGTAATAGTTTCTCATAGTAATAGTCACTACAACTTAATTTAAAACCTGTTACTATTAGAATTCATTGACAGGCTTTTTTTTTCTGCAAACTTTTAGCAGTATTTGTTTTCTTCAATTTCCAAAAAAAAAAAAAAGATTAATTCTAAGTTTTCAAGATTTTGGATTTTTCATTCTCTGTAATATAATTAATATTAGCTTAAAAAATTGATTGTTTTGGAATTGCAAAGTTCTTTTGATTCATAACTGACAGATTTGTTTTGGAATTTTTATTATTCTATCTTTAAAAATTTATATACATTTCTTTTTATTGGCTTTTTAAAAAGTGAGGAGAGTGAGGAGGGGTGAATGGCATCTGTAATATTATCTAATTAAAACAACCTGTTTTGATTTGTAATTGATAGATTTGATTTGGAATTTTTGAATGATTTTGTGTTTAAAAATTTGTAAATTTCTTCTTTCGTATTGGTTTTTTAAAAATTGAGGGGGAAGGGGTAAACTGCATGTATTATCTAGTTCAAACAATTTGTTTTGATTTGTAATTGACAGATTTGTTTTGTATATATTTTGTCTTGAAAAAGTTTTAAATTTCGTGTTTCTTATTGGCTTTTTAAAAAGTGAGGATAAAGAGGGGGAGAGTGATTACTTTGTGGACTTTGATCCAAATACCTTCTATACAAATCCAATTAAACATGCCTCATAAAAATAAACTGGCTGGCTATGAAACAACCAAAAAAAAAGCTTAATATAAATTTTTTTTATTGATTTGGATTTTTTTTTAAATTAAAAACTAAAAAATAATACAACCATTTAAATGAAAACCATGACTACTGTTTTCAGAAACATTTTAAATTGACAATAAAGTTTATTTTGAAACTAATTTGCTAACAAGTTAAAATATATATATATTTCTTGTAATGTGGTGGGAAAATGTTGCCTTTTTTTTAATCATTGACTTTTTTTTTTAATTAATTCACATCAAATTTTTAAAAAAAAAATAAAAGTTGGCCAAAAAAACAAGATTTGACACTGAAAACTAATATTAAAAGGTTTCAGATTACACAGTGAATTTATAAATTTAGTTATAGTAAAATTACTAGTTTTCTACCTCCCTCCCCATTACTTTTTAAAATAAACAAATTTTTAAAAAATAAAAGAAGAATCCAAATTTTCAAGCCAATTTTTTTAAAATTGCCAATAAGAAAATGATTCTTAGAAATTTATCTAAATTTTGTAAATCTCATATCCCCCAACCATCTCCCATTCCTCCATCACTCTTTCTTTAAAGTGAATAAGACATTAAAAAGAGAAATAAAAATTTACCAAAAATTAAAAGATTTTACTCAATGAAAACTAATACTAAGAAATTTTAAAGATTGAATTTATAAATTTAGTTGTAGTATTATCACTAGGATAAATCACCATTTGTGCAAAGAAATCTACAATTTCTCAATTAGTCATCCCAAGTTTAAAGCAATGTTTAAAGACTCAAAGAGAAAACCAATTAGATTCAATACCTAAAAAAGTTATTTAAAGAAAATGTTATTTTATTATTTATATTCTTTGTTATTTAATCACTTAGTGCATCAATAAACATTAAATGAAGTAAAAAATTACAATAAAGATGTCACATGGATAATTGGAAACTGTTAATTATATTATCAAAATTTGAATAAATATGATATTTATTTTTTGATGCTTATTCATAGGTGACAAAATAAAGTTATTGAACTTATTTATTCAGAAATACAGCAATAATGGTGATTCAGATGTTGATAGAAATGATACAATTCCAATAAAGAAAAAAAAAAAAATTAGTTATACAAGCAAATTTGATCCATCAAAGTATTGAATTTCACTTTGTATGTTTTATTATCATTTCTTTATATTTTTGTGAGACTAGCTTCTTTTCTCTGAAAGTAGTTAAAACATTTTAATCCTTTGAAGTAGCAGTGTTGGGAATCCAATCTACATTCAATAAATTAATGAAGAAGCATCATTCATTTGTTTCATTAAAAATAATCTATTCATTTTAAAGATTTTATAATTATATTATTTTTTACATAAATAATTGCTAATTCTTATTATTTGTTTTGTAATTTTATTTTTTACTATTATAAATGAGATATTTATTTTAAATAGCGCGATGTTTTTATAAACTATAATAGTAATAATCAGCCATTAAGCTAATGCACATGCGCTTTGTGGATTTTTAACTATAAATGAATACTTTTACTTCCAAACACAAGATAACGTCTTTGTGAAAAGATAGAATGAATCCATCTATTCTTTCTACCCAAACATTTATGTATGGACAAATCTTAAGCATTTGGGAATGAGAGTGTGAAGATTTTTTTTTACTAATTCAGTTGAAAAATATATAAAAATAATTATTTGAACTCTGCTCTCCTTTATTTAAAATTGTTATTTAATTTTACTTGTCTGTCCATGATGGATTAGCCTGAAAAAAATATTGTACCATGTGCATAAAAAGTTTGAGAAGAACTAACATAAAATCAGTAACTGTTTTAAAATTCTAAAGAAATCATAAATAAATAGTTACCACAAAATATTCATTGTTTAATTTATTATATTAGTTTATGACAAAAATATATGTAAAAATGATTGATTTTCATTATAGAAAAAAAAGTTGAAAAATTAAAACAAAACCTTCTGTTAAGAATGATTATATAGACATGGATTATAAAATAAAAGAATTTTAAATAATGAAGATACTAATAATGGAAAAAAATAATGAGTAATATCTCTAAAATTGAGAAATGATTTTATTTATTGGATTTATATAAAAAATTGAATAAAGAAAAATTGTTAGATAATAGAATGGAAAAATAATAGATCTTTAAAGAAAATGAGTATGAGATCCTAAAAGTAATGAGTAATGATAACTTAGAAATGAAAAATAGGAATAGTTTCTAAAATTAAGTGTGACTAGCATAATATGATTTATCTAGGTCAGTTAGGAAAAACTGCAAATGGAAGAGGTAAAGAAAATGATAGAGCACCCAAAAGGTACAAAATTAAAAAATAGAAAATCAGGGTCATATATTCATTTTTTAAATATAGGTCAAAGAGTGAATTAATAGAATGGTACAAATGATAAAATGTATTAAAATTATAAAGAAAAGTATTTTGTATATTCTTGAAAATATAAATGAATGTATCAATATGGTTTAAAGACTCAATACACTTATATGGAAAATGATCATTCTTAGGCTTTAAATATATATTTTAAAAATATTATATAGAATTGGTTTTATATTATATAAAAGAGAAAATTTATATATATTTAATTTTGTTATATTTTAATGATGATTATTAGGAATTGTTATAAAGTAATTTGTCATATGATAATTAGAAGTAGATATCTTGAAAAAGTTTCTACAATGGAATGAAAACTAGTTTAGTCAATTGTAAATATTAGTGATACACATAAAGCCTTGAAGAAAAAGGATCATTTTTTCGTTAGAAATAATTGTAAGTTACTTATAAAGGGGTTTTTTTTTTTTAATGCTTGTATTTTAGAGAGAGAAATTTATTTCAAAGACCATGAATATGCTTTATATAGTTGATATATGACATTATCATATATGATGAAGAAACATTTTTTTCTCTACCCATAAAATTGTCTTGATAGAGCATCATTATTAATTTAGCATAATGCTATGATAGTTATCATTTTAAGAATGAATGTAAGATTTTGTACCTCAGTTTCCACTGACATCATCACATTTTGTATATGGAATGAATAGAATCAAGTATATGTATTATAAAAATGTTTGAACATATTTTATTAATATTTTTATTGCTTCTAGACATTTTTTTATATTGTATACAATAAAAGGGTGAGTGAGTGCACTTCATTTGAAGCATGTAAGATTGTAAGAGTCTATTTTTATATCAAAAAAGATTCAGTTCCAGAATTGAAAAGGAAGTTAGCTGAATAGATGAATGACATTGTTTTTTTTAAAATATAAATTAGAATCTTCTAATAAAGCTGTTTTAATTTATCAATAAGGCCTCAAAATATTTTTTTATGTCAGTAATGCAGAATGTGTTTGCTTTTATTTATTTTCATTATATGTGCTTGATTTGGAAAAAGACTTATTAAAGAGTTATTGATACTAAATCTATGATTATTGAAATATTTGCTAATTCTCATTTTACATGTATGGGGATGAAATAATGATTTACTCTAACACTACACACATTATAGTATTATTTTCCATTACATTATATATATAATTCATACTAATTAACATTTAATATTTATGCATTTTAACATTAATGCAAATAATTAAGTTTTATCACAGTGCAGGTGCTATACAAATTATATTATTTGCTTATAATAAATGACTGTCACAATTTTATATGGCTAATAGAAAGTTATGGAATTTTATGAATGTAAATAAAAAAAGTTTAATTTACTTAGAGAAAAAGTTACTAATTTAATTATGAATGATTATTGTAGGAGAGAAAAAGTTGCTAATTTAATTATGAATGATTATTGTAGGAAAGAATAAAAGACAATAATTTGAGAAAATGTGTTTGTATATATTATGATGATTATGT
Organism: Epiperipatus broadwayi; assembly: GCA_028023455.1. Taxonomy (NCBI): domain Eukaryota; kingdom Metazoa; phylum Onychophora; class Udeonychophora; order Euonychophora; family Peripatidae; genus Epiperipatus; species Epiperipatus broadwayi. The sequence goes on along the minus strand of JAQFVV010000139.1, from coordinate 1,421,089 downwards.
GCTGGTCACAAGACAAACTAAGTACAAATTAATGTAAATAGACAAATGCAACAGGCAAAACTCACTATACGTATTGCCACACGCAGTGCTTGAGTAACCAATAGATGCCAGAAGGCTTGTGCATAAAATCCCCATCTAGTGCCTACTCATCCAATATCCCCAGACTAGTTTCTGGTTTGTGGCCTTTATCAGTGAGGAGCCTTGGATCTGAGAGCACTGTAGCTAGATCTTAGGATCTAATGCAACCCTCCAGCAGCCACCTTTTATCTCCACTTAACTACAAAACTGAGTCTTAAACTGAAAACACCTTAATGTTTTCAATCCAAGCCCATTAGCTTATATAGTCATATGTGTCTGAACTCAGTTCAGTACCCATACATTTTGGTGTCTTTGGTTCTTTAATAACCATAGCCACCACTATTCTATTAGGCAGGATTACTCTTGCTTGCTGTGTGTGGCAATACGTATAGTGAGTTTTGCCTGTTTTATACATGAGCATAAGAAGTTGGTGGTCATGTGATGTTTATTGGTTTAAAACCAATCCTGCCTAATAGGATAGTGGTGGCTATGGTTATTAAAGAACCAAAGACACCAAAATGTATGGGTACTGAACTGAGTTCAGAACCATATGACTATATAAGCTAATGGGCTTGGATTGAAAACATTAAGGTGTTTTCGGTTTAAGACTCTTAGTTTTGTGTTAAGTGGAGATAAAAGGTGGCTGCTGGAGGGTTGCATTAGATCCCAAGATCTAGGTGCAGTGCTCTCAGATCCAAGGCTCCTCACTGATGAAGGCCACAAGCCAGAAACTAGTCTGGGAATATTGGATGAGTAGGCACTAGATGGGGATTTTATGCACAAGCCTTCTGGCATCCATTGATTACTCTATCTTGCTGTGTGTGGCATACTTATAGTGAGTTTTGCCTGTTTTAACAACAGTTATACATAAGCTTAAGAAGTAGTGGTCATGTGATGTTTATTGGCTTAAAACCAATCCTGCCTAATAGGATAGTGGTAGCTATGGTTATTAAAGAACCAAAGATGCCAAAATATATGGGTACTGAACTGAGTTTAGACCCATATGACTATATAAGCTAATGGGCTTGGATTGAAAGCAGTAAGGTGTTTCAGTTGAAGACTCATAGTTTTATAGTTAAGTGGAGATAAAAGGTGGCTGCTGGAGGGTTGCATTAGATCCTAAGATCTGGGTGCAGTGCTCTCAGATCCAAGGCTCCTCACTGATGAAGGCCACAAGCCAGAAACTAGTTTGGGAATATTGGATGAGTAGGCACTAGATGGGGATTTTATGCACAAGTCTTCTGGCATCCATTGATTACTCTAGCTTGCTGTGTGTGGCAATAACGTATAGTGAGTTTTGCTTGTTTTAACAACAGTTATACACAAGCATAAGAAGTGGGGGGTCATGTGATGTTTATTGGCTTAGAAAAATAGAATTTAGAATATTAGGGTGTCTATTGAATAAAAAATATTCAATTACTTTCACACGGTTGAAGAAATTAATAAATTAGAAAAGAGGAAAAAAATAAATATAGTTTGTTTAATTAAAAGTGGAAAGAATATGCACTCAAATCTGCATTATTTTGGAAAAATTTAAATATTTTATTTCAATATTAAAATTAATCACTGCAAATGTTGCAAATCAGTCCTTATGATTGGGAGCAAAGAATGGAGGATAGTTTTGCAGACATCAACAGCTTTAATTTATAAAAAAATTATTAAATCCAAAAATGTAAATGCCAAACAGTGAGAACTAATTATGATATTAGCAATTTATGTTAAGAATTTTTTAGAAAAATTTATATCGAATGTAATGGAGTTTATTGTAATTATGTGAACATGTACACAATTATTTTATGCAGTATACCTGACTATGAGTGAACCCAGTTCAGATAGCTTGCAGAGTGAAAGTACATTTACTTATGTCAACATTGAATCAATGATGGTTATGGTTTAGTTTGGTCAAAATATCTGGTTGAGGCTTCCTCAACAATATCTGCCTTTATTGTCCATCCATGTAGCACATGGAAGAACTGCTTGATCCTAAAGTGAAATGTAGCCTGTTGCCTGCCATCATTTGAGAATGTATTGACTTGACTCGGAAATGATTTACCTAGCTGCTATAATATGTTATCTAATTCAGTGAAGATCAGAAAGAGGATAAATAACCTGAAGTTAACCATTATTCCAGTAATTCAAATAACCTCCTAGACTTCCTTGTCTTAGGAAATAAGCTGCCAATACAAGAAGATAAAGAAATTCTAATCAATAGATATCTGGGATGTTGAAATATTATATGTACATACAAATAATTAATATTGCTAAGATATTTTTTTAATTTTTGTAAAAGACCTTAGAAAGAGTAATTATAATTTTGTCTTTGGAAATATTAACTTTTTTTTATTTTATCTTTTAGTGTAATAATGCCTTTCTCCCTGAATATTGTAATTGTATAAGAGTAGTCTAATTTCTTTATGGATAAATGAGATGGGGTAAATTCTAAAGTTTAATATATATATATTTTATTTGCTATTTAAAATGTGTGAATCTGATTTATTGATCAGTATGATCTTAAAAATAATAATATAAATTATAAATTTCATAATTAGAAATGTAGAAAAAAAAAATATTAACAAAAGAACCTGATCAATATATTTATTCTATATCTTGATATAATCTTAACTAGTATGTGATTATTGATATGTTTATTATTATTATATTCCATCTTTAATAAATGAGTTAAGATTAAACATAGCCTATTGTTATTTAACTCATATTTTTGCACTCTGTTCGATGTGATGTTGAAAGTTTTTGATTTTACGAGTTATATCACAGAAGGGAACCTAGATTAGTAAGATGATTCTCTGTACAAAGAGGCGGCACTCAAGACCTGAACTAATCTCAATAAATAAAAATTATTAATAGCAGATAAGATCCTTTCATATTTATTTTTAATTTTTTAGATGATATTTGTAAAAGAAATATAACCAATATTTTATAAAATACTTAGCTACAAGTGATTTAATGTAAAGGAGTCTTTGATCTGATCATAATAAATAATATATTGTTTAGAAGTTGTACTTTACAAATGACATTTCAGTGTATCCAGGTTATGTAAAATTTAAATTATTTTTTATTCACACATGCTCAATCCATTCTTTCATCTTTTATTATTGTGATCAGAGTTTAAATCCCGGTTGGGAAATTAACAATTTTTTTTTAGGTTTTAATAAAGCTTAGGGTTTTTTTTTTTGTCCAGATAACCGTACACAACCAATTCAGCTAATCATTCTGAATTTAATTAACATGGAAGCTCTTGACAAAGTCAACTATAATGCGCATAAAACAATTTGCTACACAATGATGTTATATAATGCGCATAAAACAGAATTTTCTACACAATGATGTTATGGATTCATTTAATAACACCTTTTCAAAATTGACAATGGCTGGCCTATGGGCCTCCCTATTAGTGGGATTATCTCAAGCCTCATTCTCAACAAATATGAAGATGTATTACCTCAGTATGTCGATTTTGACTCTTTCCATACTATATATGTGCTATGTTGATGATGTGCTTATTTGAGCTTCTAATGCACAAATCAACAGCATACATTCTACTCTCTGGCAGACATTGTTCTTAACATGGACTCGTGGAAAATGAAGATAACTAACTACCAGCATATCAAGTTCCTTGATCCCTATATTCAACGAGAAACCACCCAGCTTAATTATAAAATGCTTATCTTATTAAACCTATCAATGTTCAAGGTACAATATACTCTGAATTCATCATTCCAAAATCCCATAAGCTTGTTGGTTTAAAGACTTTTTTACTTTGCAATTATTATAGTAAGTTCCAGTCAGATAAGAAAAATAACATTGACTCTTATTTCTTGGAGTTGTGCAACATCAGTTATAAAAACAAAATATTAACTCAAATTGTCAAAAAGTTTTATTTCAAGCTTAGACATTCTCTTCCAGAAGCTGATAATAAGACATAGTCTTCACTACCATATATTTCTAAATTTGCTGTACAACTCACCAAATCAATCTTCCTCCTCTGAACCAATTTATTATCAACACAAAAGACATTCTACTCCCAAACCAGAAATCACAAATTGTTTACAAGGTTGTATGCCCTCAAACCAACTGCCATGCCATATATTATGAGAATCAAAAGCTAACGTCTACCTGATTAGCACAACGCCAGTATATATATAACCGTGCTCAAATGCAAATGAATATTGAATCAATTTTTTTATGAACACCAATCCACTCCTAGGCACTCTGAGCCTATATCTGCCACCATTGTGTGCCGAAAAGTGCAATGTCGCCAAGTGTAAACTAAAAGAGGCCTGGCACATCATGAGAGATAAAAATGCTACTAAGAAGAAAGACTCCTACATTCCTCTCTCTAAAAAATGCCCTACTTAAGCAATTATTTATCTATTCAATTATGCTAATAGTGGCACTACTGTATGGTGAGTTTTGCCTGTTTTAATAACAGTTATGAGCAAGCATAAGAAATGGTGATCATGTGATGTTTGTTCTTTAATAAAGCTGGCAATCTTCTCTGTCAGTTGCCATGACTATGACTAATATAATTTAATTGAAAGTGCACTAGGCAAAAATTGTGAACTTTATTCAGATTATTAAGCATATCTCATGTTTTTGCCTATAGTTATTTTCCATAGTACATTTCCTCGAGAAATATAATTCAACATTATATTACTTTATTAAAGATAATCTGATAATTATTTTTAGGTATTTAAATGTATTTCATTTTAAAATAAAATATAAAATTGCTTAAAGTTATGCATAAAAAATTTAATACAGTTCAATTTCAAATATATTAATTATTTAATCTAATCATCATTATTCACTGAATGTAGTTATTATCAGTGAGATTAAACCTTCTCATCCCTCCTTTGATAGCTAAAAAAAGGTTATTGTATTGTATTTTTTGATTTCTTGAAATATTTACCTAATATTGACTTGCAAATTTATAAATCAAATCTATAATTTCAAACAACTTCTTGTTACTTGTAAACAAATTTGTTTGGAATTTTAATTCTTATTTATTTATTTTTAATTTTAAATTTCTTATTTAGTTTTGAAAATGTGATGGAAAAATATGGTCAATTGTAAGTGTTGTTAACTTTTATGAAAATAATAATACTAAAGGACAAAGATTGTCATTTATAAAAAAAAAAATTTCATCTAAGAATTTTTTTTTTTTTTTTGTTATTCAATACAAATGTACAATAAAACAATCCAAATAGAAATGAATTGGCTTGCTTTGAAACAATAAATTAAGAGTTAAAATGAAAATTATTTCTTTTAATTACTGCCACGATAGTTGTTTTCTTTTTATTTCACAAAAATAAAACAAGATGTTGCCATTTCATATGGACAATAATTTAGCAGCCATGAGATAGACAATGTAAAATTGCTCTAAACTCCCTTTTAGAATTTTTATTTTATTTCTTACTTAATAATAAACAACCCACATTTGATACAAAGTCATTTGTGTTCTACATTGTTAAGTAGATCTTGCTGCTGTAAAAATGCCAATGCAATTCCTTCACTAGCAATTAATTGCTTTACCATAGAAATTTTTGAACAACCTAATTATTTTAAACAGCAGTATACAACTGTGCAAGTTGACTACTTTCTTAACATAAAAATATATATCGTTTTGAGAACACTTAGGTCTAAATGAAAAAAATGTAAGATTTATTTTTATATTTAAAATAAATAAATAAAATCATTTAAGTGAACGATTCAAGTTTTATGCTTCCATTTCTTTATCAAATAAAAATATTTTAACAATATAAACTAAGAACATAAAGTTTATTTTTAAATTAATTTATTAAAAAGAGTATTTATTGTAAGGCATGAAAATGTTTCATTTTTATCTTTTCTTTTCTGTTCTGATTTTGAAAATATTTATGAATATATATTTTACATATGTAAAGTATGCTGAACCTTAAATTTATTGATGGGTGTTATTTCATGAAGTCAATGCAGTATTTAAAAAAACAAACATAAAATGGAAAGTAGACGCTCAAGTACATGCTACCCATATATATATTACATACTCTTGCTAATTGTAACGAAACGATCTCAAATTATTACTGATATATATACAAGATTTTGCATCGAAGAAAACTTAAAATGAAGTTAGCAATAAAAACATTGCTAATAGCAGATAGTATTCAAATGAAACAACTTTTTATTATATGGTCATGAAATGTGAATAAATAATTTATATGTAAATTGTTCATAAAATATTATCAGAATCTTATTATTATATTTTGATATAGTCAGAATACTAATAATAATGCTGATGGTTTAATTATTTGATAGTTCCAATTAAATTAATTTATATGCCATTGAGGATATTCAAATAATATTGAAAAATAATCATAGAAGAATATAAAATAAAAAAAGAGTATGTAAATAGCAGTACATTTGTTAAAATAATTCTTGCATGATTAGACATCCATTTCTCTCTGTAAAATTATGTGATAAATTTATTTATTTAAGAATTCAATAAACATGGTTAACCAGAATTCTTTTTGTTAATTATTTTTTAAAGAAATTTAATGTAGTTTTTACTTTAAAATGTAGATAACTTTTGTTGAATTCAATGCAGCTTTTAATTTTCATATTGAAGACATTCTTTGTGGGAATTGCATAACAGTTTTTGATTTATAATTGAGTTATGCTTTGAGTATATGGTGTCAAATTAAGAAATAGTAAGGCAAATGATTTTAAGAGTTACTTCTAATTGATCATTTCAAAAATCTGGACACTATTGATAGCAGACAGTATTAATTCTGGACTAATCCATATGAGTTTATAACTCAGACTCTAATTATACATAACTCTCAACTTGACTACATTAACTTAAACTTTTAATTAAAAGTGACATCTAATTAATTCTAGCTTATCATTTCAAATCCATAGCAGGCAGTATTAACTCTGGTTTAATCCACGTGAGTTTATAGCTCAAGCTGCTAATGACACATAACTCTCAATTTGACTACAATAACTTAAACTTTAATTTTAAAAGTGTCTTTATGGAGTTAGATTGTTGGAAAAACACAAAAGAATTTTAAAAAGTCAGATATTTTCTGATTACAAATGTACATGTGTTACTAATATTGAATTTCATTAAGAAATGATTTTCATAATAATAGAGATTATTTAATTAAAAATAATCTGGTAATTATTTTTAGAGTTTGGAAGGTATTCCCAAATATAAGTTTACTGATTATAAATAATCTTATGGAAGGAAATTAATCTTCACTCATGCTCTATTAGATTTAATTTATATGCACTCCTCCATCAACAAGTATTTTAAAAGCATAAACACATTTAGAGATTATTTTTATATAAACCAACCCTTTCTGACCTAGCTTAAATCAAAACTTGAACTTATTATGAATTTGATATTTCAATTGACATTATTTATACAAATTTAGTTTATATATTATAGGGAATAGAAAGTTTCTTATTTTTAAGTACCTGTGATTTTGAATTATATTAATTTATTTATGCTTAATCTTAGAATTCTGATTATTATAATATACGCTCGTATTTTATCTTAAAATAAACTTTAACAATAATCAAATTTTAATAAATAAATTTATCCATAATGTTATTTTCAAATAATAATTAATAATGATTCAAACACAATTGAAATTAACTATATAAAAATATATTTTTTTATTTAACCAGTTTTGGCCCTATATTAAGACTACACTTTCAAAATGTACTTTTCTAATACAATCATATGACACTTATATCTATCAATATTCCCTCTAACATTCCATTTTACATAATTTTTTATATAACTTATTTATATATATATATACACTCTCCTTTTTTTAATTTTTTTAATATACATATATTATTTTTATACAATAAATAAATTTACATTAACTACAATTACATAATTATATGCATATTATACACCAAAAATTATAAACTACTTTACATAAACTTCATTGAATTAATTATATACATATACTTTATACATTAAACTAAATTATATATCATTTTTCATATATTTCTAATAACCATATCTACAAATAAAATCTTATTCATTCATAATTAACTAATTATTTATATATATATATTAACTTACAAAAAACATATTAAACTTTCCAATTGTCTTAATGCCCATTTACTACTCAACTTGGCAGGTCCTTTAATTAAATTAAAGTTGAGTAGTAAATGAGTATTAAAAGACAATTAGAAAATTATTGTTTTTATTTTATAAGTTAATATTGTAACCTAAGCAAATGGCTGGAGGACATAGACCAAAAACCCACCATGTTTGGTTGCTAAAAACAGTTGTAGCCTTCCAAAAGTTGCTGGAGCAAGTGCTGAACCAAAGGTTACTCAGCAGGTAATCTAATACCTATATACAACATAATAACTAATTATAATAATTAAAATACAAGGTTCTTATATTAAATTAAATCTTTTCTCAGGTTTTATTTTTACTTTACTTAAAATGTAGGTTTTTTTACAATTGTAAAATCTCACCTTAGGTTCTAAAATGTCTTTATGTCAAGATTCAATTTCAAAAATGTACTTGGAACAAAAAAATGCTAGCAGTAATCTTCAAACTCTTAAAATGTGATAACTGCTATTCAAGCTATACATTAAACATTTTATATGCTTTACTGAGTTTTATCCTCATCATTAATACTTTTAAGTAAGCATAGAAATGAAACTACACAATAATGAAGTATTCAAATACTTACATATTATATGACTAGCAAATTGGAACATTTCTAAATATTTTAAACTTCTTCATGTATAACTATTTCTAATAATTATAAAATACAAATTTCATATTTTCTGAGACAACTTTTAATAAGCAATAACATGGAATAATTTAACAGGCAGTAAGAGTATATTTTATCCTACTAACTACATTACAAGTACATTTCAAATAAAACAAATAACATAGTATTTATCTTCTGATAATGCAGATAGAATGAATAATAAGCAAAATGAATGAATAAACTCGATAAGAACATTGAAGGGTACTCTTATAAAAGATAATGAAAACTTTAATAAAATAGATTTTCTGTGTAAAAAATGTGATAACCAAATGGAAACATGTTTAATTAATAATAAAAATATTTATTTATAACATGTAAAAATATCTATACAATAGAAAATTTATTTACAATAAATATTTTGTTAATAATAAATTTGATATATTAGAATAATAAAATATTACTAAATTTTATACATCAATGTTTCTTTCCATAAATCTCTTATTCTTTTCCTTTACTTTCTTTGCATTTCTTCATATATATTGCTTATAATAACTCCTCTCATATACATTTTAATGCAAAAAATTTTTTAAATAAAATTTCATTTATTTTCCTGACAGTAATCTTCATCAGAGTGTTCTCAATTTCCTCTATCTTTTTAAAAAAAAAAATAAAGGAAATTGAGAATGCTCTGATGAAGTCTGCTGGACAGCCAAAACTGTCAAGAAAATAAAGTTTTATTAAAATTTTTTTTTGCATTAAAGTGTATATGAAAGGAGTTACTATAAGCAATATATATTTCCATAAATCCCTAAAAAATTTACAACACAAGCAACTATTATCATCAAAAGTTCTCACTTTTATCTAATGTGGTTTTTCTTTAAAATATATTCACAGTAAAACAATACATCTATATGCCTATATTCAGACCACCAGTAAGAGATATCCTTTACATAACTAAAACAAGTTTGAAAATCAGTGTGGAGATATTTGTATAGGTTTTAGAAAAATAACAAAATATACTATGTAAGATAATTACACTAATATAACAATAATACCTGTGATGGGGTGAGGAAATAAATATGCTCAACATTCCCAATTTATTTAAAGTTTAAATTGTAGCAGAACAAATATAGAAATAAATATGCCTTCAGATATTATAACCTATGAAAATATGCATTATATTAAATTCCAGGCAATGTGGATAATAAGAAATGTGAATAAGTAAAAATATGAATAGGCACCCAGTAACTATGTGCAGGCATTAAGCAAGCCATGCTATCATTCATGGAGGGGCTAAATACATATAAGAAATTATAATATCTATATAAAATTGCCTAAACTGATATATATTTCTATTCCACATACAAATTATTTACTACATGGCATAAATTTGATAGTTGTAAAAAAATAACATCTTCCACACAATTACAAAGGCATGCAATGCATCCATTCAGTCTAACACTGTGTATACCAGCAAATCATCATTGCATAAGGATAATAACATTCAATTTTATAAACTATCTAAATTCTCACACACTAACATTCATAACTCCTTCATTTATTAATTTTTATATCAGATATATAAAAAGGCTCTTATACCCTGGGTACATTCATTTTTTAAGTTTGAAACAACAAATATAAGAACAAATAATACCAAAAGAGCTTATAAAATAAATTTTTTATCATATTTTTCTTTCACAACTCCGTTTCTTGGATACATATAAACATTTATAATATAAGCAATATTAATTATAGTACATAAATTATAATTACATAACAATTTAAAATATCAAAACGTATACTAACTATTTATTTTACCATTTCTTAAATCAGAGCTTAAAGTTCTTTCCATCTTATAATGAAAATTAAGTCCTTTTTTTTCTTCTTTTAAAAATACAGCAACATAGTCTTTCATCTAGGCAGACAGGATACATATACAAAGATTTATAGCAGAAATTTTTTGAGAAAAATATTTGCAATATAAAATTTAAATTTAAAAATGACACGGACTGATAGTAGATATTTTAAATAATATACTGTTCCTTTATGATGAGATTTCTATTGTAATACAAATTGAAGGGAAAATGTGCAGAAAGAGGATATTAATTAATAATAATTCTTTATAAAATTCCATATTATAAGTTTATATATTTTATAATATTAAATATGACATCAGTATAAATTTTTTTTTTTTAATGTAAAGTAATATATTTCAGAAAACAACGAAGCAAAATTTAGAAAAGTATTATAAATGAATAGACTGATAAACTTTGAATGGATAATTATATTAATCCAATTTTAGCTTATCTATTTTAATATGAACATAACTGAACAAAGACTTTTCCTATTTAAAAGGTTGATATTTATGACTTTTCTGTCTTTAAAAGGTTATAATGCAAGTTAAATTCATTGTAATTTCTTCTATTTTTAATATACTCGATACTTTTACAATAGTTTATTAGTCATATTTTTAATTTGATATAAATATAACTCACATATTTACAAAACAAAGACTGGTTATCTTCATAAATGATTTATTAATGATTTATCTTTAAGTTAGAGTTCTATTAAACATGTAATAATTACTTCATTAATAATTAAAATTATTGTTAACTAATTAAATGATTATTTAAATTATCAAAGGTAAATATTACAGCCAAAATTCCAATTTAACTAGTTTAGTATAATAATAATAAAATAACACTTATCCTAATGTACATTCAGTTTACTGTTGACTTCTTTTAAAAATTAGTATAATTTTTAACATCTTTCCACGATTTATTGTCTGATAAATCAGTTGAACATATGCTTTAGATGTAGTACTACAATGGATAATTTTTTAATTTTCTATTCAGATCTTTGAAACGATAAAAAAATAAAATTTAAAACTTTTAAACTGATTCAAAATAAAATGTGAAAATAATAGTTAAATAAAACCAGTAATTAAAAATAAAGTGAAGTGTATCCTTAATAATAGTATGTGTGTTTCTTTTATACACACACATTTAAAATTTTTACTGCATTTTATGTAATGTTATATATTTCAACCACTCCCATTTAAGTATTTTATCAATATTTAAATTAATAGCATATTTTTATCTTTCATAATTGATCTGTCCTTCAACTTTTTATTTAATTAAGACTAATGTGATGTCTAGACAGAAAACTTTATTAATTGAATTTGATTGTTAAATGATTTATTTAATCAATTTAAACTTATTTACTTGTATATTTTTTTAAATTACACATTTACTCAAAATACACCATAAAAGCTTTTAATATTGCAGTTATTTAATGTACCCTCATTTTATTGAAATATAACTTAATATCTTAAAATTTTCAATTTTTCACATGCATGTGCAAATATTTATGGACACATGTACACAGAATATAACCAAGATTTTAAAACAAAACTAAATTAAGGATTAACATTTAAAATTGATTTAAATTGAATCTTATCCCAATTATTTAGAGTTAAATTTAATATCTCCAAATTCTGACTTTAAACACTTACATAAACTAACATTTTATAAATTATTTTAAAACCATTTATTTTAAAAACAAAAAAGATCCTGACCAAAACAACTGCATCTATTGTATCTACTTAAAATATGGCAAGCTTTAAATTAACTCTTCTTTAGATTTACATTTTAATTTTAAATTTTTAAAGCAAATATTAAACAATCTAAGTATTTTTTAAATAACTAAGAATTAAATAGGCCAAGTAAATTATTTTAATAAATAATATTAAAATATTTAGCTTAAGATTTTATACTTTAACAATAATAGAGAAATTTATTTATTATAATTAAATTTTTTTTACACATTATAGAATTTATATTTAGTCCACAGTGCCAAATATATAGTTATAATATATATGATATATGTAAATAATTAGTTAATTATGGATGAATTTTATTTTTAGATATGGTTTTTAGAAATATATGAAAAATGATATATAATTTAGTTTAATGTATAAATTATATATATATAATTAATTCAATGGAATCTATGTAAAGTAGTGTACAAGTTTTTGGGGTATAATATGTATATAATTATTTAATTATAATTAATATGGATTTATTTATTGTATAAAAATAATATATGTATATTTTTAAAAAAAATTAAAAAGGGGGAGTATATACATATAAATAGGTTATATGATTATGTAAAATGAATGTTAGAAAAAGTATTGATAGATATAAGTCATGTGATTGTATTAGAAAAGTATATTTTGAAAAGATCTTAATATAGGGTAAAAATCGGTTAAACAAAAAAATATTTTTATATAGTTGTTTAATTTCAATTGTGTTTGAATCATTATTAATCTTAAAATAAAATATAAAACTACATTAATTTAGAAATACAGAATAAAATTCAATACAATTTATTAATTTTATATTTGATATAGATGTCGCTGTATGTGCTTTAAATCGTGGAAACATATTGAAAAGGGCAAAAAACATACTTTGCCAAAAAAGGCTTTTCTATGATAATTTTATAATTTGTAATCTTTGTTGCTTGTATATATGCATTTTTAAACATTTTGACTATTGCATAGTATTACTATGTCTATTATATTTTGATTTATGTATGTCAAATTTTCTGCATTTATTAACTTTGACGCCAGCGACTTCAGGTAAATAAGTAATGATGATTACTAATTGTTTATTAAATTAGAGATTATCCTTAGCCCAGATGTAAATTTTAAATCTCACTTAAAGATTAATACATCTTTTTTTAAAAATTTTATGTAAACACATGAAATAACTACATCTCTTTTTTTCCATGTGTATTCTTTTTTAAGATATGCTTTAAATCTCCATTCCATCACATATTTTTGAAATACATGAACAAATATATCTAAAAAGGCAAATGATCCCCAAGATATACTTTTCATGCTGAAGCAGCACTCATCAGTGTCCCAGATCATAATCTCTTACTACATATCCTCATTTGTTCAGTATTTATTAATACAAAATTATTGCAGTTTGATTTACAATTTATATTTCATTTCATGGTCATGTATATTTAAAACATTTAATGTAATCATTTATCATTGACTGAATATAATTGTCATTATTATCACTAAGTCCAGATTATCTCGATATTTTAAGATATCTGTTAAGAATATGTGTTAGTGATTTTTTTTATATACATGCAAACATAGTTTCTGTGTGAATAATATTTTTGGTTATTATCACAATAATACACTTTTTTTAAAAAAAGTAATAACATTTTTTTGTGGTTTACTTTCAATAAAATATATATATTAAATTTATTTTCAGAATTTTATTAGAAATTTTCAATTCATAAATTAAATATGAAATATAATTATAGAATTTAATGCCACATACTGAAATTGGTTGGTATATGCATTTGTATGGTGTAATGAATGCTCTGAGGTAACTGAATCTTCAGTTGAATGAGAGTACTATGCATGTATTCAAAGCTGCTTATTTAAAAGAACTTGAAAAAATTAAAAATCCAAAGTATTTGAGCTTCCAAAAAAAAAAATTGGACTTCCAATGTCTTTGGACAATTCACAATTTTATAAAACTCACAAAAATTGTAAGTTCATTATTTTTATTCTAAAAAATTTTTCATACTACTAATATAAATTTATTTTCAATAATTTTTTTTTTTTTTTGTGGATTGTTCCCTTTCTTAATTAAAAGTTTTCAAATGATAAATTTACAAATTTTTGAAATATTTTTATTAGATTTGTGAAAAGAATCTGATTTTCTATCATATTTGAAGACTGAATGCAAAGAAGCAAAAGTGGAAATATTATAAATTTATAGATTCTAAATGTAAGAATTATTTTTAATAAAATTATTTATTTGAACAAAGAATATGATAGTTATAATTATGCAAGATGTTCTAAAAATGAAGTTCATTGTGGAAAGACTTAATACCTCACCCTAAGATATCAAATAAAATAAAGGATTGTATATGTTGGATGTACTTGCATAGTCATTAAAAAATTAATTTAATTTTTTAGTCTCTTTTTTTTCCCCTGGAGTTAGAATGTCTGTACTTTCATGGGTAGTTAGTAATAAAGATGATTTTTACTCACTTAAAATTTGATATGTTTTAAATTGTTAATTTGAAATCTTTTTTTTTTTATACTTCTGATTTTATAAATATCATTTTTCTATTTATCTTATATGTTTTGAGCATGCAGTTTACTGATGGTTCTTTTTTTTTTATTTATTTTTTTATATTAGTTATTTTATTTATTATTTGAATAAACATAATACAACATTCTCATGTAATTGAACCACAAAGATTTTTTCCTCACTTTGAAATATGACTAGAAACCTTATATTGACCTAATTATTTCACAATAATATAACTACCAATTTCGAGTCTAGTGATTTTTTTTTATCTAGCTGCTTCTTATACTTTTTATTGTTATTTTTATTTTATTTTTATAATTTCCTACTTTTAAATATGATAGAAGAAGAAATATTTAATGAAATTAAATGATAATGTTGAGAAATATTGATGATATATATAACATTTGTTGATATTCTGAATGAAGAAGAGTAAATGTGCAGTAGCTGAATGAAGTAAAAATAATTTATTAATGTGAACTTAAGAAAAATTGAATTGAGTATATTCTTGGATGTTAAGTTTCTTCAAGTTATGATCATTATATCCATTTCAGTCTCGTTTAAATTCATTCAGCAATAATAAACTTTTCTATTTAATGGTTTTTAATTATTCTTATATTTGCAATATTATTTATTTTATCAACATCATCATAAAAGCTTTTAAAATATTTTTCATCTTTTTTTATTACGAATGTCAATATAGGAAAGTAATATATATATATTAAACTTATTCCTGTTGCATTGTTGTGTTTTACTTTGTAAATAAAAGTTGAAAGAAATAGAAAATTACATATAAAAATAAGATATTATTCTTAGATGCCATCAGATTTATGTAGACTTGTAGCAATTATGTGAATATCATTTTACCATCATCTACCTAGTTTTCTAGTTACTCTAAATCACTTATTGTGGTGGTAAAATTCATCTATCTTATTGCTTATTTTTTCTTCTTTCACTAGTAAATGTCCTCTAGCTTTATCTATTTTTCTAATCAATTAGATCATATGATGGTATGACCAAAATAGAATAATTTCAACCTAGTCATTTATTCTACAAGTAAGAATCTGCTCTACTCTGGTCAAGAATCCATTAGTTCTTTTTTTTTTTTTTTGCCACCCATGGTAATCTCTCAAAATCATTAATACAGTGATAAACTATACATGTATTACATAACAATCTTATTTAATGACATGTATATTGAATCAGAACATTATAAGTACATGAGTTTAAATTCTTCAATGTTTATTTCACTCCAAAAAAAAAGGATGATTTTCTTTAGTAAAAATAAAGAGAAATTTCAAATTGTATTTTTTATTATTATATTTAATTAATGGATTCTAATAATATAAAATGTATGTAAAGTCCTGCAGGACTGTAATTCAAATACAATGTTAATGTTTATTAAACTTTGGAAAAAAAAGAAAAACCAAAAAATAATAACTTTGTAACATTTTTTTTTTTTTGTGTGTGTGATAACTTTATCTCTATAATTACCTGATAAAACAGATCTATAGATCTAGTAATTTAGTTCTTTTGTAAATAACAGAATTAAATTAATTAAAAACCAAAAATGAAAATAAATGTTTTGTGAAATTGGTTTGCTGGAAGGAGTGTGTCATTATTGTTTTTTCTCTTTCTGCCTGTAGCTTGGCTGGAGTGAATGAAGCAAACTTATCACTAGAAGAAAAGATTTAATCATGGTCATAAATTGCTTCTGATTATTGAGCCTAAAGTACACTTGTAGTATACCGACATGAAAAATAATTTCTACAATAGAAGAGCTAACACAAACAGGTAAAGCTCAACTTTTATAAGTTCTGAACACATATCTTTATCAGAGATAGTGACTGTGCTTAGAGTGTCCCATGCTTACTAAATGTATTATATGAATAGTCTGCTGATGGAAGAATGAAATTCATGTAAAAGTAGCCGATGCTTTCTAAGAGACCAGACCAACAAACCAATGCAGAATTATTATAATACATACGTATATTGTGGGAAAGACCATAAATATACTAGAAGGCCCAGTTGTATAAGCATTAATCAGCAATTATTGATCATGAAAATGAACTTTAAAACCGGAATTACCAGTCATGCAAAGTGACATAGAATATATGAGTACACATATCTACAATTCTAGAGGAAAGAAAAATGTATTTGGACTATAAGCTGAAGTGACTTTCTAAGCATAGGTGAGATGTTAATTAATTGTAGTATCATTTTTTATTATTAACGTTTTATTATTTTGTATTTAAAGTTCCATGTAAAAAATGCAATGTTCTTTATTGCTAGAATTTAAGGGGTAATGTTTGATACTCTTTTGTAACTATTATTATTAAATGATTAATTTTCTTATAATGTGAGTCTTCTTATCCCTAGCAGCATGTCAGAATATTCCTCACATATTATAATGTGTGTATGCATGGTTTATATAACTGATTATTAGAAAATTTAAAGGTTAGTATTTATGGGCAAATACCAGTCTAGAAATTAAGAATCATGATAAGGGTTAAGTTATTGCATGGTATTGGAAAGTCGTAAGAATAAAAAAATGGTTGGTGCTCATTAATTGCAATTATTTTTTTACTGTGTAATCCATTGGCTAACCCCTGATAAAGTTATAATAAAAATATAATTAGTCAATAAAAACTGTTTATAGTTGTAAAAGAGATAAGTAATCCAATTAGTTGTACTTTTGGTCATCATAATTAAATACTGTCTATGGTCCAGTTAACAATCAAATACCCTTAAGCTGACTGGTACAGATATTATATAAGATATTAACGGTTAGGCAATATAAGTGATAAGCAATCAGTGCAATATATATGTTTTTTATATAGCTATACGAGGGGATATTCAAAAGTAAACGGAATTTTATAATAAAAAAAATGTTTATTTTTAAATGTTATAAATTTAATTTCTTTCTAATTACTATCCATTTGATGTCATACATCAGTAAACATGTTTTGCATTTTTCAAAATAGTCTGGAAGCATTTTTAAAGTGATGCCTTTGAGGCCTCCATAATTTTTTTTGCCACTTCTAAGTCTGCAAAAAAAAAAAAAAGAAATTGAGACATTTTTTTTTATTCGAGAGATTAAAAAAAAATTGCATGAAATGAGATCAAGTGAATATGCGCGATAGATAAGCTAGATCATGCTGAATTTAATTAAAAAGTGTTTTACACACAAGGCTTTGAAAGATGACACTTTGTTGGGGTAAAGCATGCACTCTTTCTTTGCTAGAAATCTAGATGTTTACATTTTAATGCATTATGTAAATGTTTCAGAACTTGCAAATAAAATATCTGACAATTATGAACTAAATCTGAGAGAAACATGTTGTTTGTATAAAAAAAAATCAGTTTTGTTTTGGCTTCACTTAGGATGCTTTTTAGGGATGTGGTGGAGTTAACATTTCAATTAAATCAATCATAAACTTGTCTTTTTACGAGATCAGCTTTTTTGTAATGTTTCAGGCAATACAACTGTTTTTCCTGCTGTTTTTTATAAATGAAAACAGAATTTTATATTGTTCGAACTTTTCAGTTATAAAAATCGACAAATGTGCGAAACACAGTTTACAAAAAAAATGTGCTCTGTGGCACTACGATTTTACATGGTGATATCATTTTGCAGATTACTGCAGAAAGCTTCCTGCAAAAAGTGTGTAACAGCAGACATATAGTACAATAGGCATGCAAACCAGAGAATAATTCTGGTAATTTTTGGGTCACCCCCTCATATGTGTAATGTGCATAAATATATAAGTGCAGTTGAGTTTTCTTAGTTTTTTTTTTTTTTCCACACAGTAGTAAAAAAAGAAGACAATATATATATACTTGTAAAAACAGGCTAAAATAACTTTTATAAAATTATTTTTTATTTAAATTAATTTTAATGTGATATTTGAGCTTTTACAAATGTCATAAAGATTTAAATATTTTATTCAGGATCATGTTTTTCTTTAATAAATTTTATGCTAGCAGCTATGGTGGAAAATAATAATAGTTTGTAATATAATAAATTTTAACATGTAAAGAAAAGATTTGCTAAAAATTGAAAATAAAAAACTAGTAAAAGTTATTTATTAATAAAAAAAATGATTTACCTGATTTAAATAGTTAGATATTTTAAAATGTAATTATATTTATATATTACAAACAAACCAAATACATTTATAAGCTTTAAAGAGGACTTCCTATCAAATACAATAAATGATCAGATATCTGGAAAAAAAAAATCAAAGACTATTTGCAATCTAACAATTTCTAACATTCATTTAGTTTAAATTCAAATCTCAGGTTGTATACAAGATAGGCAGGCAAACTAATTACTATGCTAGAAGCCCTAAGAATCTTTTTTGTCCCTGGGATTCAAACCACTGATCTTTCTTTTAACATTCAAATATGTTAACAAATTGCATCACAGAATATATATAATTATAAGTAATGATAATAATTAAAATAAGAAAGTGAGGATATGATAATATTAAATATGTATAATCGTAAAATTGATACATTCTTGGAGAGATGATATATAATAAGAGTAATAATTGGCTATAATACTTGTTAACTCTTTGACATTAAAACTTTTATTATTATTAAGAGAACAGAATTTGTCATATATATGAATAAATTTAGTTATTTTATTGGTTATTTGATATTAGGGTGATATTTTTGCAGTTTAATATGATAGATGGCCATTATCAAAGACTTGTTCATATATAGATTATTGGAATCTTTATTTAAATTTGAAATAAACATTTTTTTTATTCATAGTAAGTTAAACGTAGCTAAATTGATAATACTTTATTATATATGGGAAACTGAAAGCTTATTTTAGTTCCCAGTGATAAGATGATTCAAGTACAGTTATCAATTGGTTTTAGGTGTTACCATGTATATAATTATGTTTTGTTTTAGAGCCAAATTTAACTTATCACCTCTCATTTTTTACCAGATAAAGAATGTTTGGTAATTATTTATACATGATTTAGAAACTTATTATATGTATGTGATATAAATTGTTAATATAATATAAGCTTTGATTATAAATTAATTATTATGCCTATCTTGTTATGTATTTTTTTGTAATCTATTTATTAATCTGTTAATAAGTTGTTAATGTGATTTAAAATTTATTATTTAGCTAGTGTTTCTTTTATTCACCAATGTGAAAATGTTATGTAATTTTATTTTCGTCTACTTGTGATTTGGGAAGATGATTAAAGCTAGTGATAATAAAATTAATAACAGTAGAGAGTGATAATAAAACTGATTTAGTTAACTTTGCTTTTAATTTTTAATAAACACATAATTACTTACTTGTTCATGTTATATGTGTTAATTATTAATTGAGAAAAAGTTAAAAAATAGTGTTAGTTTATACTAGTCATAGTAAGTCTATGTATTAATATATATTGTCACATTTGCCACTTGGACACAGCACCACCATAATCTGCATTTGCTTTTTAGTGACATACTCATATGAAATAGCAAATGATTGATATGATGATGTTGTATTAGATGAATGATAATGATTGGTGATGATATGCTTAAGATTACTATATTTTTATGTACATCTTCCTTCATCAAATGCAGCATTCTCAACTAACTATATCATCAGTTGTTTACTTTAATCTTATTGATCCACAATTTAATATTTTTATTTAATTAAAAGCATGTTTAAGTATAAAAATCCTATATTTATTTTTTTATATTTTTTTTTGTCAATACCTATCCAGCTAGTAATATTCTACTATTTTCATAACCTTTATTTTTTTTTATTTTTTGTTTTAATTTTCTTAATAATATTTAAATTGCAGTAATTTGAAAGAATAAAACACGCAGTGGGACTGCCACATCCGCTATGTTTGGTTCCAAGGCTCTCAGCAGGTAATAATATATAATAGTGAATGCTTTATAACATTTAAAATGTACAAGTCAGGCAATTAAGTTTGTGAACTCATTCTAAAAATATTTCTCTAGGAAAACTATGCACCAATGCCAGTGCTTAGTCCATCTTTCTAAACAATGTTGAATTTTTTTTTCCAGAATGATCATCAGAGCTTGATGTCCAGAAGGCCATCTAAATGACCTTCAATATTTCCTTTATCTTGGGCTAAAAGAAAAGCTCATTGGGGGTCATATTAGATGAGTGGAGAAGATATTACAATACATTTATTTGTTTTGTGGATAAAAACTCCATCACAGATAGAGAACTCCTTTGGAATTATTTTTGCACATACCTTTCTCATACCAATTTTCTGTTAAGATTTTCCTGTTTCTCTTTCAATGTTTATTTGGTCTGCTATGCTTCTCGCAGTCATCTGATGATTTTCATGTATAATTTGATGAATATTTGCAATGTTTTCGTTAGTTCTGCTCGTTACAGTTTACACTAACCTCTTCATTAGTGACACTTTTTCTTTCCTCAGAAAAATTCATTTACTGCCATTTTCTTTGTGATCTTATCCCATAAACTTGGACTAATATGTCCCTGATTTCATTTCTATTCTTGCCAAGTTCTTTATTGCTTTAATTTAAGCTCTGCCATTTTTGTGATGGCACACAAACGCATCTATGATACACTTATGGCAAAGTTAAAGTAGTTTGCACAGAATTTCCGACCTAAATGCATAGTAGCAAGTTCGTAAACTTAATTGTCAGACCATGTACATACATATATGTAATATAGAAAATCATATAACATTAAATATAAGTTAAAAACAAATTTGTATTAAAATTTTTTCATGATCAGAGTGTCATCCATTAACAAATAGACTCATATATAAATCATCTACATACAAAATACATATATAATATATATAAAACAGAAATAACCTTTTAATAAACCATTTCAAAAAACCACTTACCTTTTATATCTCAGGAATTTTGGTGTGAGATTGATGGCCTCTGATTCAATCTCACAAAAACATTCTTTAATATTAAAGATAGGTAATTTATGGGGTTATATTTAGTTGGTTTTCATTTGAGAAAGTTTGTTTGTTAATAGAGGAATGAAAACATGGTTATGAGGGAATTTTAGTATAAAGTTATTTTTTAGTTAGTATTTAATGTTATATGATTTGCTATTTTATATATTATTACTAATATAGCTTTAGTCAAACGTTTTAACAATAAAACAGGCAAAACTCTCCATACAGTAGTGCCAGTCAGTGCAAGTTAGAGTAATCAATGGATGCCAGAAGGCTTGTGCATAAAATCTTTATCTAGTGCCCACACGTCCAATCTCTTCAGACTAGTTTCTAGCTTGTGGCTTTTGTCAGTGAGGAACTTTGGATCTGAGATTACTGCACCTAGATCTTAGGATCTAATGCAACCCTCCAGCAGCCACCCTTTATCTCTACTTAACTACAAAACTATGAGAATAAAATTGAAAACAATCATATTTTCAATCTAAGCTCATTAGCTATATAGTCATATAGGTCTGAACCCAGTTCAGTACCCATACATTTTGGTATCTTTGGTTCTTTAATAACCATATCCACCAGTATTCTATTAGGCAGGATTGGTATTAAACCACTAAACAATGAGCAAGCATAAGAAATGATTATCAATGTTTAGTGGTTTAATACATTTTAACAATTATGTACATTAATATTGAAATGGATATTTCATATTCAGTGGAGGAGGAGGCTAGTCTAATATTGTACATTAAATTAAAGCTAGCAAGGTTGTAAAGCCAGCTAAGAATTTTAGAGAATAATATTTTATATAATAGTATCAAATTGCTTTATGTATAAAATACGCACAATTCTATAAAGGGAATTTTATTTTAGTTTTAAACAAATTTTTCTTTATATATATATATATAAAGTTTTTGTTTTTTAGAATTAGTAAGGTTAATCCTTTTTTTAAAAGAAAAGATGAAGAATTTCTGAGAACATTGATTAAATTGAAACAGAGGCAGTAGACAAATAAAAAAATTCTAGACTAAAGGTTAATATCTAAATTGAAATTAAAATTAGGTAGGAAGTTAAGTTTAACATTAAGTAATTATAATCATAGAAATTTTGAAATTAATTGTATTGCATATATTATTCTTATATTATCAGTTTCAAGAAATGAGTTAATTTCTAGTACAATTATAGTTAATTGTAACATTAAATTATTAAAATGTGAAAATGAAAAACAAACTGTGTTATATATGTTATTCTTATGTTATCACCTTCAAAAAACTAGTTAATCATAATAGAATAATTTTAATGTTATGTGCTATCTATATTTTGTAAAAGTCATTTGCCAACCAAATCGAAGGATGTTATTGTATTTTGACATTATTCTTATGACAGCTAAAACAGAAGATAAATTGAGAGGCTGCCTTGTTTGACCTATTAATGGGAATTGTAGCAAAATAAATTTTTTAAAGTCAAATAAAGTTATTTTTCTATCCACCAAAAAGGTGAGAACCATATCTCAAGCCCCAAGGCCAAAAAATGTAAAGCAGTGTCAAGCTTTTTTCAGATCATACAAATTATTTTGGAAAGGATTTGTTTGACTTATTAAAAAAAAATCAACTAAGGAAATGGGTATCCAAAAGTGAGCATTTGCACAGTGCATTATAATAGCAAACTATAATACTTGCTAAGACCAATGCATCAGAGTTCAGATTGGAGGTAATATTGTACCATCCTGCTCGTATAGGTGAAAGGCCTATTGCCTCACATCCGTTACTCTAACCAAGTCAGAGAATAACTGCAGTCAGCTGGAGAAAGAGGCAAGCCATATTGTTCGGAGTCTGTTCCATCAATACTAAAATGAATATCATTTCAAGATTAAATAGATCACAAGCCTCTACTAGATATCTAATTTCCAATTTTTTGAAAATCTTAGCGCTCGCATGCTTATCATTGGCTGGACATAATGTCTGCTTATGATTACTTGATTGAATACAGAAAGGGAAACAAAATTGGTCATGCAGACATTCTGTATTGAATTCCTGATAAGATAGAGAATAATAGTAAAGATATTGAGATTAACCATATAAATACTTTAAAATCAGAAATTTTAAACAGTAATACAGTAATTAGTGGGACAAAAGAAAATAATAGATATCATTGGATAAAACTCAGATCTGAAAAAACTGGGTGAATTAATGTTCAAATTTTTTATATGAAGAATTGTAAAATGTGGTCTGGTCCAATTAATAAAAAAATTAAAATATAGGGTATGTGTGTACTAAAGTAGATATATGAATATGCTAAATGCCAATAAAAAAAATGAAAAAGAGAATGCATATTTGTTTTAAGTAAAGTTACATTTATCAAAATATTAATGTGGGCTTGTCTAACATTGGAAAAGTAGTATTTTCCTTCAAACTAATTATCTCTTAGCTGATAGTCTAAAAGTAGACAATTGAAGCTTTCTGAGATCACACGGAAAAAGTAGTTATTGCTTAAACTTTATCTCTTAGACTATAGTCTAAAAATATAAATTTGAAGGATTTCTAGGATCACTTAGAGAATTGATTAATGATGGTAGTTTTAGTCATGAAAGTAAAGGCTAGTGCATCAGTATAGATGCAACACTTAGGAACCTGAGAATTTGGACAACTCTCAATGCCTAGTTACATCCTAGCTGAAAGGCAATAAGGGGATCCAGAAACTTGCTAAAGACTATCTTGGATTATATTATATTTTAAGTAAGCCTCTGGGTGAAACTGTTAATGTGTAAGTAATGTATTAAATTCTAAATAAATTATGTCTATACTTTTATATTGTTATGATAATAAATAATGTATAAAATATTTATATTAAATGTTCTTTTTAAACTATTTTCCTCTAGTAATTTCTTTATTTTAATTTGTATGTTTATGCGGATTTTTATTTAAAACCACAACTGTAATAACTTGGGAATTCGGATATAGCAGAATGCCTGTGAGAAACTGTCAGAATGTAAAGGTTGCATACTGATGAGTGGTTGTGATTCTGGTTAAAGAAAGAAACATAAAATTTTTAAAACTATCATCTAGAGGTGGTAATAGCAAAGGCATTAGCTTGTAGCTATGTGTGGTGCAAATATTTCTTAATAGCAAAATCTTTATTAAGAATATATTAGATGCCGAAAAGCATCATGGCAACATATTCATGTAAAACTTACAGATCCATT
Organism: Epiperipatus broadwayi; assembly: GCA_028023455.1. Classification (NCBI taxonomy): domain Eukaryota; kingdom Metazoa; phylum Onychophora; class Udeonychophora; order Euonychophora; family Peripatidae; genus Epiperipatus; species Epiperipatus broadwayi. Next base: position 1,396,014 of record JAQFVV010000139.1, on the reverse strand, counting down.
TAATAGCCACTTATTTTTTAGCAGATAGTAATGTATTCACAGAAATCTTGCAATTTCATTTAGTGGAGAGTTATTTGTAACAGTTGTGAATTCATATTCAGGATGACCAAATATTGATTAATTAAAAAGTACCAGCTCTGAGGAAACAATTGCAAAACTGTGGGAGACTCAGAAACTTTAATTTTAAATAACGGGGCCAAATTCAAATCAATTAATTTTGAAGAAAAACTGGAGTTTCAGCAAGTAAAAGTGAAAGTAAATGTGAAGCATTTGAGAAACAATTTTAGGCAGTATTACTCAAAGAATCCTTGGTATGGTAGTTATACTTTAATTTATTGATATCTGTTTTTATTTAAAAAAAAAGATTAAGATAATAGCAATCTAAATCTTACTGAAGATAATTCTTTTAATTTCACAGGAGGGGGGGGGGTATTAATAAAACTAAATCTAATAGTAAAAATAATAAATAATGAAGATACTGTGATCTTATGCTAAAATTTTGGCATCATCTAAAGATGCTATACACTAGCTTTTGATTATATTCCTAACAATATTAAAAAAGAACAATTGTAAAGAAAAATAAGCAGTAGAAAGCAAACACGAAAATAATGATAATGGTATTATTATAGTTTCATATAAAAAAAGAATAAATGGAAATTAAGTCAATACTTCTCAATTTTAACAATAAAATATAGAATATATTATAAAAAATATTTTCTTACAAGAACAGATACACCAATGAGAGAAATGGATATCATTAATCACTCGATACTCTAAATAATATTATTGTGTATTATAAAATACCATATAGAAATAAAAAATATGCATTTTTTAATATTTCAGTCAGCAGTAAATTTGAGAAGCACATTATAAAATCAATTTTGGTCTCTGAGATCTGTGCTGCTGCTTTATTAAGGCTAAAAATACTCAAAAACTTTTATAGAAATTGCCACAAACATTGATTAAAATGTTGTGCATACAATTTAATTGTGACTGATATAATATTTCTGGAATTGGTAAACAATATTTAATCAAACATATGATGAATAAGATTAATTATAAAAAACTGACTTAAATGCAATCAAAATTATTTTATGAAAAAACATTTTAACTCAAGACTATAATATAATTTGTCATACAGAAACATGATTACTTAGAAAGCATTAAAAATATTAATTACTTGATCATATATATAAATGAAATGGAATTGGATATCATTTTTCTACCAGCATTTGCATCAAAAGGAAATGGAGAACTGACTGCTGTTACAAATGATATTGGATATGAAAGATAAACAAAACAAAAGAAATCATTGAATTAGTAGTTCAAAACTATAAATTGGAAATTTAGACATACCATTTAATAATATATTAATGAATGAATTTCAAGAGAACCTAAAAGTGCTGGAAATTTATACAATGTAAATAATAAAATTCTTCTAGGATATAAGATATTGCTTATCATGAAGACATTAATGATAAAGAAAACACCAAAATTTATTGATCTGAATCATTTTATTACAATTTTAAATCTTCAAGTTTAGATTATTTAATAAGTTACACTCTAAATTTAGTATTTCAATTATTACAGATATAATGCTTCAAGTTTAGATTATTTAATAAGTTACACTCTAAATTTAGTATTTCAATTATTACAGATATAATGGTTAAAAAGCCTGAAAATCTTTTGATAACAAAGAATATATATATATATATAATCATTTAGTAGAAGAATTAAAATTATTTTTAGCTGCTAGATCAAAAAAAAAAAAAAAAGATTATTATGTAAAAAGTATTATTAAAATTTATATCAACCCATTATATTTACAGCTTGTGATTTAATTTGTAGGTCCAAATCCCCACTCTAAACTATTTAATATATTTTACCAAATATCAGCTGATTTATTTAAATTATTCAATGTTTTTAATTCCTAGTTTTTCAAATCTGCACAGTCATTCCTACTTGCCAGTACTCATCTCAGATTTTTGGTAAAACAGTTCAGTTTAATCTTTCTGATATAAGAAAGTTATCTAGTTCTTTTTTTCCGCCACTACTAAATTGATATCTTTCGTTTTATTATTTACGAAAGTTTTTTATAAATTTTCTTTAAATTTCGTAAAACTATTAACTTTACACTTAAAAAGCATATTAGATTAAATACAGTGTCACATCAATCTTTTGGCAGGATAAGGAAAGCAAATAATAAAATGTTAAACTATCAAACATCACTTGATCACCATCTCTATACTAGCACATAATTTGTTGTAAACAAAGGCAAAACTCCCCATACAGTAGTGCCACCCTGTGCCAAACAAGGTAATCAATGGATGCCAGAAGGCTTGTGCATAAAATCCCTATCTAGTGCCTACTCATCCAATATCCCCAGACTAGTTTCTGGCTTGTGGCCATCATCAGTGAGGAGCCTTGGATCTGAGAGCATTGCACCTAGATCTTAGGATCTAATGCAACCCTCCAGCAGCCACCTTTTAACTCTACTTTACTACAAAACTATGAGAATGAAATTGAAAATATTGTTAATATCTTCAATCTAAGCTCAATAGCTTATATAGTCATATGGGTCTGAACTCAATTCAGTACGCATACATTTTGGTGTCTTTGGCTCTTAAACAGCCATAGCCACCACTATCCTATTAGGCAGGATTGGTGTTAAACCATCAAACATCACATGATCACCATCTCTATACTAGCACATAATTTGTTGTAAACAAAGGCAAAACTCCCCATACAGTAGTGCCACCCTGTGCCAAACAGAGTAATCAATAGATGCCAGAAGGCTTGTGCATAAAATCCCTATCTAGTGCCTACTCATCCAATATCCCCAGACTAGTTTCTGGCTTGTGGCTAGTATAGAGATGGTGATCATGTGATGTTTGATGGTTTAACACCAATCCTGCCTAATAGGATAGTGGTGGCTATGGCTGTTTAAGAGCCAAAGACACCAAAATGTATGGGTGCTGAATTGAGTTCAGACCCATATGACTATATAAGCTATTGAGCTTAGATTGAAGATATTAACAATATTTTCAATTTCATTCTCATAGTTTTGTAGTAAAGTAGAGTTAAAAGGTGGCTGCTGAAGGGTTGCATTAGATCCTAAGATCTAGGTGCAGTGCTCTCAGATACAAGACTCCTCACTGATGATGGCCACAAGCCAGAAACTAGTTTGGGGATATTGGATGAGTAGGCACTAAATAGGGATTTTATGCACAAGCCTTCTGGCATCCATTGATTACTCTGTTTGGCACAAGGTGGCACTACTGTATGGGGAGTTTTGCCTTTGTTTAAATAATAAAATGCATGTGCTTTTAGAGTAAACTAAAGAAACATTAATAAATATTACTGCATATAACATTCCAAGACCAAAAAATGGTTATTATGTGTGTTTAATGTTAGTATTTGTTGTTTATTGCATTTTTTAAATATTTATTTACATTGTTTTTTAATAGCGTATAATTGAAGTAGTATCTATATATTGATATGGTTTATATTACAGTTACACTCTAAATGCTGCAGAATAGTCTCTCTAAGTTCAATCCATGATCTCCGATCTCCACCCTCTTCTTCATATTACTCCAGCACACTTATTTCATCCTTCCATCTCACATATGGCCTAAGTTTTTTACAATCTCTTGGAATGCAGTTTAAGATTTCAACTGCCCATTTATTATCATCTCTTTTAGTGATATATCCAGCGTCTAACTCCATTTCAGTCTCTTAATCCTTTCAATGATGTCATTAATAACTATTTGTTCTTTCACAAATATATTTCATTTTTGATCTCTTTTTGTTACTTCTAATATGCATCTCTCCATACTTCTTTGAGTAGTCTGAAATTTCTGTATTGCTCTTCTGTTAAGGGTCCAAGTCCCAGATCCATAAATAAGAACTGGTAAAACCCATTTATTAAAAACCTTTCATTTCAAACATATAGACATATTTTCTTTTAATATTATTTCTATCAAAAGCATGCCAATTAAGTGTAATTCTATGATTAATTTTGTCTGTTATGTTTTCACCTGTAGTAGATATTTGTAGTTGTTAACTTCTAACTCATTATTATCAATCTTTATTTTCTTCTTTTGAAAAAATCCATTGAACATTATTACTTCAGTCTTTTTAACATTTACTTTTAATCCTATTTTCTCACTTTCATCTAATAATTCTTGCAACATTTTTTGAAGCTCTAAAGCATTATTTTCAAAAACAATTACATTATCTGCAAAATCCTGATTTCTTATAATTTCCATTTATTTGTACTCCCTTAGCTTCCCATTTTAGTCCACAAAATACTTGAGAACTGCTGTAAAAATTTTTGGAGATATGGAGTCATCCTGTTATACACTCTTTTCAATGTTACTCTTCCTATTATCATTATGTAATCTTAATTATTGCTGTTGAATTTGTATACATATCTTTCAGAATATGACAATATCCTGAATCTACACCTTGTTAATCCAATGTTTTAATCATTGAAGAAATGCATATAGAATCAATCTAAAAATCTAAAGCATAATTGCAATTCATATTCACTGGTCCAAAGTTTGCTGTAGATGAGTTGCAAATTATCTTGCTAAAAATTTTGAATAGAACTGATAAAAGGTTGATAGGTCTCTAATTTCGAATATCTTCTTTATCACCTTTTTAAAATATTAATACTGCATTCTTTCAGTCATTTGGTACATCTTTATCATTTAGACATTTGGTATATAATTTTCTCAATAATTTTTCTATTTATTCACCTATTTCTTTTAAGATATTGATTATAATTTCATCATTATCTGGAACTTTCCCCTTCTTTATAGATTTAATTCCATTTCTTACTTCTTCATTTAAAATCCTGTTCAATTTAGGAGAGGAACCTTTTTTTGTTCTTTATTGCCATATTATTCTTGATAGAACTCTTCTACTATTACTAATTATATAAATACATTTTTTTACTGTCTGAGAATAGAGAGATAATTATTTATGGAGAGAAAACCAATAGGTGCAGTCCTGCTCAATGTAAAAGCTACAGATGATTTCTAAGATTGTTTATTATATTTTAATATTTCCTTAATTATTTTATTCTAAATTACACATTTGGATGTTGATATCCAGAGTAAAATCATTGAAATGTTATTGAAACATTGGCAACCATTCTCGAACACTATGCATAATTTTTCACACAGAAAAACTAAAATAATAATAATAAATATTTGACAGTTTTATTTATGAAAATATTAATATATATATATATATTTTAGGTTTGTATCAGTTTCGGAAAATAATCTACAGATTAGTGATCCAAATGCAATAGCTATTTTAATCAGAAGTGATAAGATATTCCTTCCATCAACCAATTCAAACATGGCAGAGCAGATTGAAGCAGATGCATCAATAATTGCGATCAAATCTGAGGTAATTTAAAAAATATTTTAATAGTATGTTATATTATGAAAAAAAAAAGTTTGTTGAGTATTTGAATTAGTGAAAATATATTAAACAATGAATAAATAGATTATTTATATATTGCAATATAGAAAATCATTTAAATTTCTTATATATAACATCCTGTTGTAACAGTCTTTCATTCTGCTGAAACTCATCATTTAACTCATTTTCATATAATGTTATGAGCATGAACATATCATGAACTGTATGTGATATTGTTAGGCAAAGCATATTGTGTGAAAGATATATGGAATATTTTAAAAAATAAAAGTATTATTATTTTTTGATTTAGATTCTCAACAGAAATCATTTTTAAATTAATGAAATTGTAATATTATTAAAAGTTTCGGTTGCCATAAGTGCTTATTGTGCTACCATATACAGAATATATATAAAAAATAATCTTATCATCTGAAAGGAAGAAATTAGAGTTTAAATTATTTAATGAGCTAACAATTTTTTAATTTAGTTTAACAACCTAAAGTAAACATTTTTTAATTTCATAATGGCTATTAGAATATATTTCTTTATTGCTTTCACTATGAGTTATATATAAATAAATGCATATTAAGAGCAAATTATTACTCAAGTAAGACTTAGAAGATAAAAGTTATGATAGATGATTGATTATAGATGTGAGATCAGATATATGGTCAGCTTATATATATGTTTAAATTTATTTTAATTTAATTGATTTGGGTCCCATTTGATATTAAACATCAGGAAATATATGGCACATTTTCTATTTATATATTCAAATAAAATTTGAAAATATTTTATTTAATACGAGATGATGATGGCCATTATGCAACCACTATTTGCAATATTTTGCTAAATCATGTAGAACATAAGCTACTCCTGATGAAGTGGATATGGAATAAATATGCTGAGCTAATAATATTATATATAAAGAAGATAACATATTGTTTAAACAAATAACAATAGTTTATTTACAAAGTATCATAATTGTCAGACAAAATATTATGATTTTTTCCCCTAAATATGATTAAATTACTGAATATATCATAAGAATTTATGACAATTTTTTTTTGTAATTGATTATTGCTTTAATAAGACACCCCCCCCCCCCCAATTTTCAACTTTAAATTCACATGCATAGTAGAAAACAAGTTATTTGTAAAGTGTCCACGATTTACTTTGATTGATTTTAAAACATTAGTCTTTCAATTATTTTTATATTATTAACATGATTATATGATCGAGAATACTTGCCTCAGAGTAAATGCCTGACGTTTAATACTCCCTGATTATAATACTACATATGGCCAGCCCACTCAAATGCAATGCATTTATTCATATTATTAGCGTAGTCACATCCATATATTTAATATGGGATTATTTTAATCAATACAATGTTCTTTAAAGGATGTTTCAAGAGAATGATCACTTTAGATTCAAATCCTAATTTAATAATAACTCAATTTATTTTAGAGTTAGCTCTTTTAAGTGTAATCCCTAATTTAATAATAACAATTAACTGAGGTGGTTCTATGGATCCAACCTCAAATTTATAAAACAAAACTGAATAAAATCACCATATAGATAAAGAATATTTTAACCATTCAACAATGATCTAACCCTTATAGAAAATCTAACAGTAATTAAAAGGAGGACTAATTTATGTACAAATGAACTCTAGTAAATTTTTTAACTTAAAACTCTAATAATTGCACTACACTCACTGTTTTTAACACTTGGACACTTCCCTTTAATTATTTTATACTGAAACAGTAAGATATACCTTACCAATCTTAGTTTCACCTTGCCTTCCTGTTTCCTACCCTCATGCCTTATTTAAAACCCTAATTTCATCGTATTGTGTGTGTACTGGGTATATTTACCGAAATCCCGCCTAAATTTTTATGTATAATGGGGTGCCCGGGGTTTAATAATAATTAAAATTGTTTTTATACGGTTTTATTTTCAAACCGTCGAGTATATATTACGTATATATGCTTGTACAATAAAGTAGGTCACATTCTCATCTACACACATACTGTGAAAATATTTAAAATTTATCAAAATATTTATTTAAAAGTTGTTTTTGAATCGATTTATTTGTGATGTTATTTCGTTATAATTATTTGCCTTTAAGAAATAATGTCACTGGGAAATATTTCTGGAAATTAAATTCAGAAATAGTGTTTGATAAATGTAAAGTGTTGTAAAATGTTATTCAAAAACATGTCATCATTTTTAAATCAGTGAGGGTAGAGAAAGAACAATAGTAGCTAATTTTAATCATATTAGCGCCAGTAGATTTGATAAGATAAAACAGTGTTTACGAACAGATTTTAATTAGAAAATGCAATCCGTGTTTTTCAAATGTGTAATAATTAAAGAATGGATTTTATCACCGCAGGGCAAGATTGTAATCAAGGAGAGCGTATAAATAGGGCTGATTGATTGCAATTAGATATTATTAGACAGAGTTATTAATTAACCTACCTGATCATGACAGAAAATCCATTTTTAAAATAGTTTAACCTCAGAATGTCGGGGTAATGGGGTAATAGCTGTTTTCCTCGGGAGTCCTGTACCTCAGCCGTCCGTCATTCAAAATCCGATGTCCTGTCACCGTATCATCAAATCCAACTGAACCAGCCCAATGAAATGCTGCTCCTAAAATCTATAACTGCTGCTGCGGAACCATGAATCAAAGAAACTCTTAACTTTACTTAAGAACTGTGCTACAAGTTTGGAAATGCCATGGACAGAGTTAACAGAACAGGGTAATTAAAATCAACCCGAGACCTCGGAAAACTTCGAGCTATAGCTAACAATTTTGTATACTCTATAAATGTATCTATTTAAATGTTTTTCTAATGCATGCTGAACTTGTGCTTGGGTTGATTTTCTATTATATTTATAAATGTCTAATTTCAATGTGTTATGATGAAATGTATAATTAATTTCTTTAGACTAATGCGAGTTATGTAGGGAAGTTAAATAATGCGTGGTTGCCATCTTAGTTTATAAACCGCAAACACGCATTTTCCCCCTCCCATCGTTTATATATTTAAAAGTATCTCTTATATATGTTTTAAAGTAATTTGTGTAATAATAATTTTGTTAAATGAATATTTATGTATCTTTAAGTTTATTGAGATTCTGCTGGCCATGAAATATGAAAGTCGAGAGCGAGCTATTTCTGTTCCTTAATGAATTGCCCTTTGTTTTACTAATTCTTTAAAGATTAAGCTGTGTTGCTAGAAAATATGCATGGGTGCTGGAATCCTCCTGTTGGCAAAGGTCATCATCGTTCAAATCCGTTTCCCCCATATTTTACTCCGCGGTTCCCAGTCCTGTGCTAAAAATGGCACATAGGAATTATTTCGCGTATGTTTCCACAGTTACGAAGCTCCTGGGTGTGGGCCAGGCTTGAGCTGTGAGTGGGCTAGAGACTCCCAAATAAAAGGCAGAAAGCCTACCCAATGCCAAGACCTTTCACCATCGTTTAAAGTTGCATACTCATAAACTGCACCCATCCTTGGCATATACTCGCTAGCACCACCGTATATTTCCCTTGTTAATTATTAAAAGAATTCTATTTAAATGAATTTCAAATCCGTTCAGTATAGCTCGATCTTATAATCTATTCGCGAGCGACTCTCGATCTCCATTTAAATCTCCAGTTATAAATGTTTTAGAATATTTCAAACTCTATTAGACTTTTACTCGCATATGCCTACCGTGTCACTATATTTTAGACACGTTATTTAAACGAACCCAAGTACGAGGTATCAGCCATCTTGTTTGTTTATTATATAACTATCCAATTTATATCGCTAAATTATTTTAATCAAATCATTAAAATCTTATTTATAAATTTATTTCCTTTTTTTATTTATTCGGGTGCAATATAAATTACATGGTACATTAAACTTATCTTTGGCACATCTATAAGTTATTGTTAAATTAACCTAGGGCTATTTTAGATATAGAGTCTTTTGTTTTCTCCCTGATCACCGGCACCGGCATGAAATTATACTATTAGTAGCATTAAAATGTGTTATCACGTAGAGGGCGTTGTGGAGTTTGGACTTTGGATTCGAACTTGGGATTTCTGGGAGGTAACTCTCCTAGTGTTGAGTTCTAGGTCCCGGGTTTAAATTTTGCAGTGTGTTAGCGAGATAGACATGTTTTGACTGTTACAATACATATAAACACTTTTTGTATATTTAAAATGAATATTACACCATGGGATTTTATATATATTGGTTGACAATTTCATATTGAATGTATATATAGTTTAACTAAAAGATCAAATTTATGATAAATCATATATATCATAAAGACGAGATGAAGCTAATTTTTTCAGTTATCCTTTTTTCTCTTTCAGCTGCTTTAAAATGCAGCTAAAGTATTTATAGACTTGATAAACTTTCGCTTTCTTCTTTAATCAATCATTCAAATGATATGTTATATAAAAACACTCTGTACATAATAAAATAAAGTTTTTTAGAATTAAGTTTACTGCTAAGAAGTTGTAAAATAATGTTTAAAAGATTAATATGTTAGAATAAAGTTAAACTGCTTTTTTAACTTGCACAGCAAAAATTCTATAGCCAGAATTCTCCATACTTTGCTGTGGGAATTTTTTTTTTTTTTTTTATGGATTAATATTTCTCCTATGATGGTTTCTATTAATTGGTTTATTTATAATCCCGTTCCTTTCTTTACAAGTTGCTATATATACTTTATTGCACTGACCAGCACTGGATATTGGCTGGCTGCTGTCAGCATAGTATGTCAGCAACTTTAGCGGCATCACATTCTATAATATCAGGGGACTCCACATACTCACGCTCCTCGGAGATGGTCAGAGAAATTGAGGTGCTCTACTCACTGGTTATAGTGTGACGTAATCTATAACAGCTTAGAAAAACTTTACAAGAAGTAACACTTTTTTTCCTGCTCCTATATATATCCTACAAAAAAAATTCATCTGGATGTTTTCCAAATTGATTAATTAATTTTTAAACTTAAGAGAAAATTTTTTTCTTTACTATTTAAAAAAAATCTTACTGATCGCGATCTCAATCTAGTTTAATTTTATAACTTTACTTAATCGCATTTTTCTTAAATTCCAAATACCTTTGATTTTCTCTAATCTTCATAGTAAATATACATTTCTTGTCACCTTTAACCGTAATGATGATACACTAAAATATAAATTCAAAAATTAGATTTTAATTTATACATTCTTTTGAACACCAGTTGATTCTAATTAATTAGTTAAATTTTCTTTGCTGACTTGAAAAACCCCCACCCCCCTTTACTCACACATGCCTATTCATAACAATATTAAATTTCGTTATAGAATTAAATTTCATAATAAATTAAATTTTCTTTTTACATTATTTTTTTAAAATGCCTTAGAATTATAACTTAATGGCAACAATATATACTTGGAAGCACATATATATATACATATGTTTATATATGACTGCTTCGATAGATATATGACAATAATTTAAAATTATAGAATAACATCAAATTATAATAGCTCTTATTTACTCTGAATGTACCAAGGTATTTATTATGCCCTCAAATATAATTTTATATAAAATAAATACTGTAAATAACTATTAAATATTGATAATGATCTTATGATCAGTTACCAAAGCTATAACTATAATAAATCACTTAATCTATATCAATCCATAATATCTTAACTATAATTCAAGCTTGAATAAGTTAAATATATACTTCCTGATGAAATACCATATCTAAAATAATACTAAATACATGGTTATCCAGTTGTATTAGACCACGAATTCGTAGTGATATATCTACTATAATAATAATACTAATATCTCTTAAATATACTTTCAATGGAATTATTTATTGCTAAATTAAAATAATTTAGATAAACGAAAAAAAAATTAATTCATCTTTAAATTTATTTATCAACCTATTGTATATAAGATATTAAAATATCAATTAGGATTTTGCTGTCATTTAATTAAGTATATTATCAAAATCTAGTTAAATAAAGTCAATCGGTATAAGAACTTTAGATATATATATATTTAAGCATGTACTTGTCGAGATCACTAAGTAAGTACTGATTTATTAAATAGTAGTTGCATCTGGGTTAAATAATAATTAAATATACCAAATATATAAATGAAAATCATATATAATTATATGCACTAACCAATCCAATTGCAGGTTTCTTATTTGTTTTATAATTATTTAATGTAAGAAGTATAAGATGTAAATTAATATGTAGCCATTAAATATTTAAAATTATATTAGCAAATAGGTGTGCATGCCTAATGAAAATGATCTCTGAATTGAATTTATTCAATTAAATCAATATTTATTAATAATAATAAAATGAAAAATTAATAATGAAATATATCGTGATATGTATTCTAGCTAACATTGCTAAGTATATCTTTCATATGGATTAGTACTTGAAAAGATAGATACTCACAAAAACAGAAATTTCTCTTTCATATTTATCATGTGATATAGAATTTGTGTAAAAATGAAAGTGTTGTTAAACGAATATACAGCTAATATAAAAGAAAACGAATAATAATTATATAATATTCATACTATATGATAATTTACTTCAATAAATAAAACAAGCTATGTATGTTTTTTTTTTTTTTCATGTGTCAAAGCATCAGCCGGGAAGCGAACAATATTTATTTGCTTACCTTATTTACAAAAATATGGAGTCAATAAACCGCTATTGTAATATAAACATTTAGATTTTCAATACTCACAGTATACATATTGAAATAATATGCAGTCAACAAATAAACATATCAGACTTTAAAGTAAAATTTTAAACATTAGATTTAGAATATAATCTTATTTAAATTAAGATTTAAACTTCTATTTTTATATGTGAATGGATAATTTCCTAATGTACAAGATAACAAACAAGAATAACAATAAAATATAAATGAATGAATATATAAAATATACATTTACATACTGTGCCAGTCAAAACATGCTTATCCATCTAACACGAGCTGGAACTCACAAAATGTACTTCAAACCCAGTCAAGCCCGAGATTTAGGTCAGGAACCAGCCTGGATTCGAACCCACTCTCCAAGCACCAGATCTAACACCCAATGGACAACATAACAATGGTAGCACACGAGATTTAATTCTTCATCCGGCCCACTAGCAAATCGAAGAAAACAATAAGACTCATGGACTTAAACATATATATAAACAACTTAAATACTAGACATTCCACAGATAAAATCTAACATATTTAAATAATAGGGGCTTTACTAATGAATACTTATGGGTAATTAGTGAATTGGATTGATTTAATAATGAGACAGAAACTGATATATGATGAATTAAAATATATTTATTGACAATTGTTGTTGGCAAATGCACAAAGGCATTTCATTTATAAAGTAACATTCTCTAGACTATTTGAACAATAATTGATGTTGGCAAATAGGTTTGTGGCTATGATTCAATGGAGCCAAATATCCTGCTATACAACTAATCACTACATTAACTTATTTGTTATGTCCTTTTATAATCAGTTCGAGTGGCTCTTTTACGTAAAATCAAACCAAGTCTGGAGTGAAACTTAATACATCTGACTATAATCAATTTATATATTAACTATGGGCTTATAAAGCATCCCAGATAGCTTAAGATCGAACGGGTTTTCAAGAATGCTTCGGTTCAATGCCGAAGATTGCATATTAGGGAGGAAAGAGTTGGCTATAACGATTTTTCTAATATGCTAGCCACAAGTAAAGTATAATAATAAAGTGGCTCTGCAGATGGAAGAATAGTTTTAGGGTTTTTGGGACAAACAACGGTTTACCCAATAACCGGTCGTCATGCTGCTAATGGGGAACCTTTATTTGGTTCAGAGGCGGGGGACTTACGTGCTAATCTGGCCCGTAGCTCAGACTTCGCTACTGCACTACCCATAAGAGAAGATGGGCTGGACTTACCGTGGCTCCATCTTATATATATATCAAAAAGAACAGCACAACGAGAAAATATTAATAAATCCCACATCCGCCAAGCCGAAGGATATTATAAATTAAAGATCATATATTAAATGAACACTAGATCATCAGCTTGATCAAAAGAGCCAACTCTTCTGTAGCATGAGAAATACGATATGCTACTGACAGGAATATATAGATACAAACTTTACTTTATCCCGTTCAATCTCTTTAGTTATCTATAACTACTAAACTTTTAAAAAGGGGGAAAAGTATATTTAATAGGGGACTTACGAATACTTAACTAAAAAAATATACTTATGATTGCACTCCAGGCTAGTTTAATCTTTAGTAACATAATAAATAAAGGTTGAAAAGCCACATTTTATATTTATATTAATTAATTTACTAAATGACAAAAATATGAATTTGGGTTTCGAAACAGCGCACGAAATGACGCTATATAAATAATAATACGGAGATTTTAAATGATATCTTTTTAAAAAAACATATTGGTAATTAAGTGCACGCTGTTTCGAAACATAGGCATAATTAACAATAATTAAAAATAAGCAAAAGAAAAGCAAAATATAACTGCAGTGATTAAATTATATAGCAAAATATTAATTAACAAAGAAATTTAGCAAAAATATTTCATTTATAGATTTCAAATACGATTTAGACAGAGTTTACAATATTGAATTAATAAAGAAATTTGCAAAAGTATTTCATTTTAGAGAATTTACAATATTATTTGGAAAATAATTTAGAAAGAAATTACAATAATATGGTTAGCTAACCTGATTTTGAAGAAATAATGATTGTTGTTGAAATTCACACAGAGCTCTGCGATTTTAAATAATATTAAAACAGTTCTCCTATAGCTGAACTGGAGATATTCGAGCTGGAACGAAGGTGAGTTCTTTGGCGGCTTATGGCATGTTCTTATTCAGTTGCGAGACGATTTAAAATGGTGTTGGAACGAAGGCAAGTTCTTTTAGCGGCTTATGACATCTTTTATTTGGTGTGGTTGTTGCTTCGGCATTTGATGGATTGAACTCGGCGTTCCATCACGGGAATTGCAGCAATTCTTGCCTGACTTTAGCCAGACATGGTAAAATTAAACAATTTTGACTTGGATAGTAATAGCTCTTCAAAAGCAAGATGGAGTATATCTTCCCGCTTAAAATAAGGCCTATTTATCCATTTCCACTAAACCTTAACACCTTTTTGGAATTTCGTTTGCCTCGGGACCAATTGACTTTTAATTAAATAAAATAATATAATCCAATTTCTGCAACAGATAACGTCTCCGAGGTGTTATATTTAATTTACTTTAAAAAATTATTAAAACATATAAATTATATAATTTGATTCAGTTTCATTAATTAAATTCCTTTTTAGGTGTTATAGAATGTTAAGGCTTAGCAGAAGGAACGGTATTCTGATTTAATGATAAAGTCTTTTGTGCAAACAAAAATCAATCAGTAAACTAGATTTTACTTTTTACCCGGGGTGCGTCACTAATTGATTTCTTGTTTACACAAAATTCTCATTTTTAATTATAAACGGATTTTTATTTTACTGAAATAAATAACTTTTAACATATTTGTTTTTACCAAATTATTTGTTTAAAAAAAAGCAAATTTAAAGAAAATACTTTAGTTTCAATTATATATGTAAAACATTAAATCAGAAAGCCGTTAAATATATTTTAAAGAAAACATTTTACATTATAGTATATCTTTTTTATTTTAACTTAAATATATATCTAAATCATTTTGCCGCTATTCCAAGGTTTAAATTATCCATCCACATACGAATATTATAGCGAATATAATTAAAAATTGACTGAAAATTTATAAAACATTTTATAATAATTTATGAGCATTTCTCCGCTATAATTTTATCAAACCTGTCTAATTATAGCGTGTTTTCGTAAGTAAATGGATGATGCCATTCAAGCGGCCATTGTAGCAAAGTTTTCCCGCTCGACTTATATATAACATTTTTACATATGACATTTCTACATTTAAGATAGGTTCGAAACTAGTTCAGACGAGTAGGTCATTAGGTTGATAGTGAAACGGAAAGGGATTGGAGGTTTCCGTTTCATATCAGTAAACTTAGTAAAAAAAAACAAATAAAAAAAATGACTTTACTTATATAAATACGAAGCTAAATTATGGCTTCTTTCAAAGTATAAACTCATGGCCTAATCCTACGCTAAACTTATGGTAATACATCATACTAGATTACACTATCATAATACATTTAGTGCTTCTAACAATTATCAACACATATAATGAAATCATCGGTTATTAGTAAATATTTTAAACTTAAACAGATATATACCCAAACGAGTATACCTCTTTGTCAAAATAATGGATATGTTTTATATATATATAAAATATAATGCGTGTAATAAATATATAAAAGGGTATATAGATAATATATGGATAAAATATAAAGTATATAATAGGTAAAATGGATATAGATAAAATGTAATGTGTATAATAACAATATAAAGGGTATGTAAATAAATATAAAGTGTATCATATATATATATATAAGGTATATAAATAAAATATAGAGTGTATAATACATATGGAGTGATCAAATCACTCACAAAAATAACAATTTAAATAGGATCTGGGGGTTGTTTAAGGAGTAACTCCACGCCGGGGTTGAAACAACATCCCAACAGATCATCATCATCGGTTATCCATTCATAGCTTTCATTTTTGTCTTTCAACCTCACAGGAGATCGCTTAGGGTGCATTGTCAGACTTCGTGCGAATTCGCTGCCTTCATACGGTATCTCGTTATGCAGCTCGACATTCTTTTCTTCCGTAAGTGCTTTTCCCCATTCCTTGCTTTGATTTTGCGTCTCTTGGGATTCATCCTTTTCCAACCCAACTTGTTCTTCATGCCGGGACAACGTGCTATTTTCATAATTAAGCTGGCACTTATTCTCGCTTAAAAAGTCGTTTCCTTTGATTTTGATACTTTCCTGATCGACTTTGGCTTCCCCCTCTGTAAAATTATTTTCAGTATCATCTTCAGTCTGGCCAATAACGTGCACTATCTCATGTCTATTAAGTCTTTTATCTTGGTAATCACTAGCAAAGTTTCTTTCCTTACTTTCCTTTTCTGTCTCTTCTTTCATTTCTGCTACATCTCTCAATTCTGGAATACATGCTGTGATAATGTTTTCTTCTCGGTCAGTTACTTGACTTCTTTGTAGCAGGTTTTCTTTTATTTCATATATTTCCTCTCTGATCTCCCTTTGGGCTTCTTCACACTCTTGCAATTTGCTGTTAAATTCTGCCCCTACTTCATCAACCTTTTCTATCACATTCTTTTCTTGACATTCTACCTTCTCTACTAAAGTCTTCACTTCTTCTTTAATCACAACAAATTCCTTTCTATTTTCTTCTTGGTTTTTATGTAACATTTTTTAAATTCTCCCCTCATTTCTTCAGATTTCTGCTGGCAGCTGGTTGACAATTCCTGTAGACCTTGGCACAACATTTCTTCCAGCCTTTTATCTCTGTCTGCCATCTCTTGTCTAATATCTCTGCTAAGGTTTTCAAATCTTTGTGACATTTTCTGATCTCTTTCCTCCATTTTCTGATCCATTTTCTCTGCATCCTGTCTAAGCTGTCTCAGCAACCAATTAAAGTCCCAGCCTTCCTGTTTAATCTCCTTTATCGGTGTCTGTTCCGATATTTCTGTAACTAAATTCTCTGGCATAGCTCTAGTTTTCTGTCACCCTCATCTCTATCCTGGCTCATACCATCTTCCCTTTCTATTTCTTCCGTACTGCTGTTGTACTCATTAATCTCTCTTCCTGATCTCAACATGATACCTCCACCTTTCATCTCCATTCCTACTTCTATCTCTTCCCCACTGCTCATTGCTTCTGTTTCTTTGTTCATTCTGTATACTATATATTCCTTTCAAAGTTATTATTATTACGCCTACTAAATATTTGATTTTTAAAACTTTTATACTTTTAATATGGCTGTTTGCTGCTCTCCCCCTTCAAGAACGACTCGTTCACTTCCATCCCAACTCTATGCCTAACTCACTAATATATCTATAAGCCCACACCATTTTGATGCCCGTCCAACATATAATCAATTAAAAAAAAAAAATTCGTGTCCCTACTTTTTATTTTATAAAATATACGAAATTCTTTTTTTATTTAAAAAAAATCCCTTCTTTTTTTCTAGCTTTAATAAAATATACGAAAAATTTAAAAAAAAAATCTTTTTTTTTTTTCGTCTATATATCTAAAGTATAACACATATTTTAATATTAAAGATGACTTAATAAAAATTTAACTCACCCCCGCTCTCTTCTTCCAGCTGTTTTTTTTTTTATATATATACACATATATACTTAAATAGTTTTATGACCTAATTCCGTTTGACCCGTCTGCACCAATTTCAAACCTTTTAACTTTTGGTTAATTTGACGTTACTTTTATATATATATTTCTTACTCATTTTAAACCACTCCAATTCATAAAAATACTTTGATAAAACAACGAGACCCCCCTTTTCTTTTAATCTAAATTTCTTTTCTCTGCTCCCTAATGACAAATTTATAAGAGGATGACTTATAACTTGATCAATCATCCTCGGGCGCCAGTCACTAGTGAACAGGAAAGACACAAAATAAATTTAATAAATTTTTTTGCTATATACACACAAAAGTCCATAACTCAGAGTATGTAGGTGTTTACATCGAAGCCTCACTTGGTCGTCCAAACGCGGAAAAAAAATCTTACATATATACATTATTCAAAAAAAAATTTGACTCAAAATCATTAATTTTGACCAAAAGAATTATATATATACTCCATAATCTCTTCAGGGGTGGAAATGAGTTACAAGCCCCACGATTTGGGCATCCAAACGCGGAAAAAAAAAAAACCTATGTGCCAGTCAAAACATGCTTATCCATCTAACACGAGCTGGAACTCACAAAATGTACTTCAAACCCAGTCAAGCCCGAGATTTAGGTCAGGGACCAGCCTGGATTCGAACCCACTCTCCAAGCACCAGATCTAACACCCAATGGACAACATAACAATGGTAGCACACGAGATTTAATTCTTCATCCGGCCCACTAGCAAATCGGAGAAAACAATAAGACTCATGGACTTAAACATATATATAAACAACTTAAATACTAGACATTCCACAGATAAAATCTAACATATTTAAATAATAGGGGCTTTACTAATGAATACTTATGGGCAATTAGTGAATTGGATTGATTTAATAATGAGACAGAAACTGATATATGATGAATTAAAATATATTTATTGACAATTGTTGTTGGCAAATGCACAAAGGCATTTCATTTATAAAGTAACATTCTCTAGACTATTTGAACAATAATTGATGTTGGCAAATAGGTTTGTGGCTATGATTCAATGGAGCCAAATATCCTGCTATACAACTAATCACTACATTAACTTATTTGTTATGTCCTTTTATAATCAGTTCGAGTGGCTCTTTTACGTAAAATCAAACCAAGTCTGGAGTGAAACTTAATACATCTGACTATAATCAATTTATATATTAACTATGGGCTTATAAAGCATCCCAGATAGCTTAAGATCGAACGGGTTTTCAAGAATGCTTCGGTTCAATGCCGAAGATTGCATATTAGGGAGGAAAGAGTTGGCTATAACGATTTTACTAATATGCTAGGCACAAGTAAAGTATAATAATAAAGTGGCTCTGCGGATGGAAGAATAGTTTTAGGGTTTTTGTGACAAACAACGGTTTACCCAATAACCGGTCGTCATGCTGCTAATGGGGAACCTTTATTTGGTTCAGAGGCGGGGGACTTACGTGCTAATCTGGCCCGTAGCTCAGACTTCGCTACTGCACTACCCATAAGAGAAGATGGGCTGGACTTACCGTGGCTCCATCTTATATATATATCAAAAAGAACAGCACAACGAGAAAATATTAATAAATCCCACATCCGCCAAGCCGAAGGATATTATAAATTAAAGATCATATATTAAATGAACACTAGATCATCAGCTTGATCAAAAGAGCCAACTCTTCTGTAGCATGAGAAATACGATATGCTACTGACAGGAATATATAGATACAAACTTTACTTTATCCCGTTCAATCTCTTTAGTTATCTATAACTACTAAACTTTTAAAAGGGGGAAAAGTATATTTAATAGGGGACTTACGAATACTTAACTAAAAAAATATACTTATGATTGCACTCCAGGCTAGTTTAATCTTTAGTAACATAATAAATAAAGGTTGAAAAGCCACATTTTATATTTATATTAATTAATTTACTAAATGACAAAAATATGAATTTGGGTTTCGAAACAGCGCACGAAATGACGCTATATAAATAATAATACGGAGATTTTAAATGATATCTTTTTAAAAAAACATATTGGTAATTAAGTGCACGCTGTTTCGAAACATAGGCATAATTAACAACAATTAAAAATAAGCAAAAGAAAAGCAAAATATAACTGCAGTGATTAAATTATATAGCAAAATATTAATTAACAAAGAAATTTAGCAAAAATATTTCATTTATAGATTTCAAATACGATTTAGACAGAGTTTACAATATTGAATTAATAAAGAAATTTGCAAAAGTATTTTATTTTAGAGAGTTTACAATATTATTTGGAAAATAATTTAGAAAGAAATTACAATAATATGGTTAGCTAACCTGATTTTGAAGAAATAATGATTGTTGTTGAAATTCTCACAGAGCTCTGCGATTTTAAATAATATTAAAACAGTTCTCCTATAGCTGAACTGGAGATATTCGAGCTGGAACGAAGGTGAGTTCTTTGGCGGCTTATGGCATGTTCTTATTCAGTTGCGAGATGATTTAAAATGGTGTTGGAACGAAGGCAAGTTCTTTTAGCGGCTTATGACATCTTTTATTTGGTGTGGTTGTTGCTTCGGCATTTGATGGATTGAACTCGGCGTTCCATCATGGGAATTGCAGCAATTCTTGCCTGACTTTAGCCAGACATGGTAAAATTAAACAATTTTGACTTCGATAGTAATAGCTCTTCAAAAGCAAGATGGAGTCTATCTTCCCGCTTAAAATAAGGCCTATTTATCCATTTCCACTAAACCTTAACACCTTTTTGGAATTTCGTTTGCCTCGGGACCAATTGACTTTTAATTAAATAAAATAATATAATCCAATTTCTGCAACAGATAACGTCTCCGAGGTGTTATATTTCATTTACTTTAAAAAATTATTAAAACATATAAATTATATAATTTGATTCAGTTTCATTAATTAAATTCCTTTTTAGGTGTTATAGAATGTTAAGGCCTAGCAGAAAGAACGGTATTCTGATTTAATGATAAAGTCTTTTGTGCAAACAAAAATCAATCAGTAAACTAGATTTTACTTTTTACCCGGGTGCGGCACTAATTGATTTCTTGTTTACACAAAATTCTCATTTTTAATTATAAACGGATTTTATTTTACTGAAATAAATAACTTTTAACATATTTGTTTTTACCAAATTATTTGTTTAAAAAAAAGCAAATTTAAAGAAAATACTTTAGTTTCAATTATATATGTAAAACATTAAATCAGAAAGCCGTTAAATATATTTTAAAGAAAACATTTTACATTATAGTATATCTTTTTTATTTTAACTTAAATATATATCTAAATCATTTTGCCGCTATTTCAAGGTTTAAATTATCCATCCACATACGAATATTATAGCGAATATAATTAAAAATTGACTGAAAATTTATAAAACATTTTATAATAATTTATGAGCATTTCTCCGCTATAATTTTATCAAACCTGTCTAATTATAGCGTGTTTTCGTAAGTAAATGGATGATGCCATTCAAGCGGCCATTGTAGCAAAGTTTTCCCGCTCGACTTATATATAACATTTTTACATATGACATTTCTACATTTAAGATAGGTTCGAAACTAGTTCAGACGAGTAGGTCATTAGGTTGATAGTGAAACGGAAAGGGATTGGAAGTTTCCGTTTCAATACGAACTGTATAAAATTTTTATATATTTTCCAGAACAGCACAATAGTTTGAATGTTTATGTTCCATAAGCTTTCAAATAATCCAATTAAATTTATCAATTTGGTCTGTATAATATATATATATTTTGGATGGTTATCCAAAATAAAACAAAATTCATTTCCCGATAAATTCCAATTATTATTTTATAATCTTTTGAATAACAATATGATTAATATTATAAATGGCATTGTTTAAAACAAGGAGGCATTAATATTCTTTTATAACATAGGTAATATATAAATAAATCAACCCCAATCTAATATTGAAAAAATCCATCACAACTGTTAGGTGATATTTTAAAGTCAATATAATATATATAGCAGCATGTAGATAATTTGACATTTGAAAATTAAAACATTTCATTTATCTCTTGCAGTAAAATCTTCTAGCAGAGCCTTTAAAATTAGAAGTTTTCTCCTTCTTTTGCAAATACTTCAATCAACCAGTTTATTTTTCCAAACAACATATTCCTTTTCTACTCCATTATTTGACAGTCAATAAATTAAAACACTTAGGAATAGAAATATATATATATGTTCAGATTTGCTTACATGAAGACTAAAATATTGGAGAACAATTTTAAATTGTTCTGTCCTATATGATTGACATAATAGTCATTACCAAAGTCAAAGTTTTTTTTTTATAACAATAGAAAAAACAAAATAATATTTCATAAATAATTACTAAAAAAATATTTATACTTGGAAAATGTGTCATACAGCCGCGAGGCGACGCTGCGGTACTATCAACAACCCACAAGAAGCTTGCAAGCGATAAACTTCTACATAAAAAATGGCTGAAATCATCGATGTAAAAAAAAATAAAAAATGTGTAGAAATATATAATTTATATATTATCCTAACTTAAATATCACATAATGTAGACATAAAAATATGTATGTTTAAGATATTAAATATTTTATTTGTAGTGTCTATATAATACCAGTTATGATTGCAATAAAAGAAAATAGAACAAAGAAAATGTTAATGAATTTTATTAAAATTATTAATTTTATTATCTAACATTACTGGTTCATTATTCGTATGCATTTTTAAAAGAATAAGATTAATTTACTAACTTTAAATTATAATAATAATTTTTTTTTTTGTTTTAGCATTTTGTTGTTATAGCAACCATTTTAACATTCTAGATTAATTCATAATTTTTTAAAATTATCTAAAAAAAAAATTTTTTTATACATGATTTTACATCATATCCTAAAATTAAACTCAATTTCTGCCAATACAGTACACATATATTATTAGCGTGTCAACTTAAGAATAAATTTGTTGAAATATAAGGGTTTGTTTTTATATTAATGTTATGCTATCACGATTGGGTAGACACCCCGTGAATACAGCATTTAAGAATCTCCAGTCTTTGAAGTTTTAGGTTTAAATATTTTTTCTCTATTTTGAATAGATTCTTTTAAAATAGATTGGTCAGAATCACAGAGGGATCAGGTTAGATTTCAGTCATTTGGCATTTTTCTCCTCTTTTCTAATTAGTCATCCTAATGATGGTTCAATGCAGCTTGAATGAAATAAGGATCCAGTCTGATTAATTTCAAGAAAATTGATTATATATAGGTTTTGATTTCTTGTTTTTAACACATTTGATCTTGTTTATAATACCTTTGCTAATCTATTATTTTCAACACCTTTATGATCTCATTTTATTTTAATTACATGAATTTTCAGAGCAATGTAATTATTAAATTGCTTGAATTTTTCCCTTTTCGAATATTGTATCTCAAAACAGGCTTAACTTTTTTCTTAATTTATTTTTAATTTAATTATGGAATTTTTTTTTTTTTTTGTTAAATATTAGGATATTTAACTGAGTTGTGTTTCAATATATTCCATACATTCCTTTAATATTTGATAAGAGAATGTTTTAACATAGTTTGTATAATTTATTAGTTTTTTTAAATTTAAGATTTTTGATAAACCTATTGCATTATTTACTATTATTTTAAAATATAACTTTTAATTATTTGTTCTAAAATTGGAATGTACCTATTATTATTACATTTAATAGCTTATTTTAAACTATTTGTTCTATCTTATATAATAATCTTTAAAAACTTTTGAATGCAATATTTGTTAGCTATTGTCACAATAATGAAAAACAGATTATTGTTATGTAGAAAACTGATTTATGATCTATTTAGATGAATAAAATGTAGTAATCATAAACATTTTAAGTTATGATCGTTAATGGACCAAAAAAGAAGATATTTCATCATCAAGTGCTCTGAACTTCATGGATACATCTACAGTTGTTTGTCCTATTCTCGAGATATTCCTTTGTTCTGGATTATAACATAATAGACATAACTTTATGTTTACTTTCTGATCTGGTGTTAAGTGATATAACTATAATTGGGATAAGTTTATAATGATTTAATATTTTTCACCTGGGGAATCTTCTAATGGGTTTAGCTTTTATTGAATTTGATAATATCAGGATTACATTAATATCAAAATAGTCACAAAAATAAATGTGGATTTATTTCGTATAGAATAAAATACTAGTATTTTAATTTAGCCTAAATATTATATCTGCATGACAAAATTATGATCAGAATGGGACATAAAGTTATTTTTATTATATTACGGTCCAAGGCAGAAGAATATCTGAACAATAGTAAATCAATTGTAGATGTGTCAGAATATGGTGGGTTGTTTTTTTATAATTAATGATAAAGTGTATTGCAATATTTTATTAAAAATTGGATGTTATTAAAAAAATTCAAATTAATATAGTTGTTTATGTATTTAATAATTCTTGAGCATATGTTGAATTATTATTTTTTATAATTTACTTTATCAAATTAATCCATTACTTTGTTAGTTTTAATCCTAATAAAAAAAAATTGTAGTTGAAATTTCAAGAGCTCATATTTATTTTATTATGCGTATCATTTTTGCTATGCTTTACTTTAGAGTTTGTGTAAATAGAGGTCACTCCAATTGTAACTGTTCATCATTTTGATTGTTAGTTACAATTTTATTAGAGAAAATAGTCATTCTTTTAGATATTTTTTTTTGACACAACAACTACACGGGTTTATGATTTATTCAATTTTTTTTTTATGATGCTTTAGATGGTAAAAATTAGTCTTCAGATTAAGATCTTCATCATTTCAACTATTATTGAACCACTGCAGAATAATCTTTCCAAATTTAATCTAGTTTTTCTGATCCATAGTCACTCTTTTCCATATCATATAATAAACTTTTTATTTCACCCATCCCTCTCATTTGTGGGTCTTTTACAATCTCTTTGGATTTAATTTAAAATTTTTTGTTCATCTATTATCATTTCTTTTAGCAATAGGTTCAGAAACAGTTTCATTTCATTCTTTTAGCTTTTTCAGCGATTTTCTTTCATCCATGTGTCTTATTTTTGATTTATTTTTTGTTATTTCTCATATAATCAATGCCTAAAGTCTCTATACTATTACTGCTCTGTTAAATGTTCAGGTTTCAGATTTATAAGTAAGAACAGGTACTTCCTTTTTAAACAGTCTTTTTTTTTTTAATACTAAAATATTTTTACCAAAAAGCATTTCATCCAAGTTTAATTCTATGCTTAATTTCATCCATTATGTTTCCATCTGTTTTAATAATCTGATCAAGTATTTATAGTTATTAACTTCTAATTCATGATTATGAATCTTTACTTTCTTCTGAAAAAATTGATATTATTTTAATTTTTTTAGAATTTATTTTTAATCCTATTTTCTTACTTTCATATGATAAATTTTGCAACATTTCCTTAAGCTTTGGAGAAAATACCACATCATGTGCAATATCTCATTTAGTTGAAGGCTTCACTCAGTTAAGCAGAGATATTTATCAAGAGATTTTAATTTACTTTTGATCACAATCTAGTTAAAACAATTAAAAGATTAACAAAACTTCTTTTTGTAATTATTAAAGAATATTTTTGCAATAGATTGATAATGGTTGAAAATGATGATAATTAATTTTTGATAATATTAATGCTGTTTTGCAAATGCTGATCAAGTCGTTTCACTTATCCCAAAAATAATTATCTACTTTTTTGTGTGTATTTTTATTTACTTCACTATGCTAAATTGATTTTATTAAAATTTATTTTTAATTTCATTTAACTACAATTTAATATAGCAGTTTATTAGGTGCCAATGCAGAAACAATATTTATTTAGTACCTAATGGAAAATGTGACCAGGATAAGTTCTGGGAAGAATGAGCAAAATCTGCCCATTTGGAAGCAGGACTTTGCAATTGTATATGCAGATTTGTCATTGTGTAAATTTGTGCTAGGATTTTTAAAGGGTTGAATAGTTAGTATTGCTTAAAATAGGTTTTCTGCCTAAGACATTTGGTATTTAATTATTACTAATATCATATTTAAATATTATGATTCTGGTGTTCTTAAATTCTGGAATATGCAATAAGCATTTTCAGAGTTATGATGTAACTGAAATTTTGCAACTAATAAAAATGGATTGCCAAAGGTCTGATACAATAATTAGGAATAATCTTATGTATATATTGATTGTATTTTTTTTCTTATTCTGAATCTATAATGAGTTTTCCTGAATAGTTTGCTTTTTTTAATTTATTTTGTTTACATTTTTATTATATTTTTATAATGATAGCATTTGTAGTGGCAATATAGGATGATTGTGGCTGACAGCTGATCCTGATCACATCAATGACAAAACTTTATTTAAAACTGCATGTGAAAAAAACAATGACAAATATTTCTATGTACTATGTGATAAATTAGATTGGGAGATTTTAGATCAAATCATACTATTATTCAGTTCATGGTAACAGAGAGAAAATAATGCAGATTTTGTTGTGAGAAAAAATATAGTGGCATTGAACATAGTAATTGACTGATATTACTTCAATTTTGTGGAAACTTATCCAGTATTACTATAATACAAATCTATGCTCCAACAACTCAAGCATGTGAAAAATAAATTGAAAAGTTTTATAATCATGAATAGTTATACTTTTAAGAGGTTGGTGACTGAAATTTATATAAAAGATATAATCAGACATGGATTTTGAAAACAATAAGTTTTTATCCAGTTAATGATCTTTTAATAGTTATGCATTATGTTATGAATGACATCATTTGGAGTTCATAGAAATTAAACTGAATACATTTTAACATCTAGTGATGTAAATGGTTTTAGTTTGAAGAGTAAAAATATTGTCTGAAGCAGAGTATAGCTATAGTGAATTACATGATGATAACTTTCAATGAAGCAGAAAAATAATCTTTTAGAGATTAATGTCAAAAATTGATTTGATGTTCTGGTGTATTTGATAGTAAATCAGATTAGCTAAGAATAGAAGTGAAAGAAATAATTAAGATGAATCTGAAAAATGTTTTGGCAAGATGAAATGGCCATAAAAATTAAAATGGATATAAGAAAACAATCATAATTGTAAAGAAAAAAGAGAAGTCAAAATTAAAATTGATAAATGTCTTTTAAGGAATTAAATAATAATTTTTTTAAAAAATCTGGAAAAGATGAAAGGAAATATAAAAATATTTGCAAAGGGATTAAAAATGAAAACAAACTTGGAAGGAAAAATAAGAATTATCTTGTGGGAGCTCTATAAGATCAAAAGAAAGGTCATCTTTGAATTGGTTTGCTCAGAAAATGCTAATACTTGGATTAGAGGAAGCAACAAATATGTAAATAGAATTGGAAGGAATGTACAAAAGAATTGATACACTACAGATTTCAGCAAATCATTTTTAATGAGATATTTTAAAAAGAAGAATTTTTAGTAATAGAAGATAAGGTTAGATTAGATTCAAAATCATTACCAAAAGGAAGGATCATTTTGTGAGATTACTTTAGAAACTTTTCAGGGAATTAAAGCACAATCATGAAAAAACTAGTTAGGGTATTGAAATGAATCAATTTTTATTTTGAAAGGAGTCATGAAGAATGTTCAGATTATCGTAATATTGCCTTTATGCTTTTATACTTGTAGCCATACTAAAAATTATTCAACTCAGATAAAAAATTTTCACAGAAAGAGATTGCTAGATGTATAAGCTAGGTTTAAGAAAGATCAAGGAATAAGAGACATCATTGTAGATTTACAGTGAATGATTGAAAAGTTCAGAGAATACCAAAAAGAAATCTGTATATGCTTTATTGATTATAATAAGATTTTTGATTCAATTGATTAGTCTAAATTATAGAACAATGGATTTAATCAAAAAGATTGCATTATTTTTATTAAAAATATATAAGCTATGGTAGAACTGATCATTTTTGCATTGGCAAAGAAAAATTAAAAAATACTATATATTGTCTTATTTTTTCAATTAATATATCGAACATGTAATAAATGACAATTAGGATGAAGGAAATATGGATTTAGCATTAGTGGAAGAAAAACCAAATTTAGATGCTGATTAATTTATACCTGTAACTAAAATTAGAAACGGGCTTAAAACATTTATGAAGAAAGTTAAAGATCATAGAAAAGTTGAGATTATTGTTTAAAATATATAAAGTTAAAAATTATTTAATCAGGGACTTCAATTTTTTTCTCCTTGAATCATTCATTAGCAGCAAAAGATCTAGCAGTTAAGATGTCAATTGTAGATTATCAGTTGAATATAATGAAAAGTCTGAAAAATATTTTTAAATGTAGGGACAAATCTTTAAAAATGATCAGAATTAGTCAAGTGTTGATAGCCGAGAGGTCATCACAGCCGCCTTGCATGCAAGTAGTTGATTGCAGACAGTTGTGGGTTCGCGTCCCAGCCGATACTATGACATATGAAAAAAAAAAAAGATAAGAATTGTTATAATGATGGATATTTGCTTTAATTCTCCATGGATGTGAAAAAAACAGTGATGGTTTTGAGCTAGGGAAACAAACAAGTAGGTAATTAAACTTGAATTCTTGCTTGAAACACAAATGACCATGTTGAAACATAATATTTTAAACAGGTTGGTATTAACCTAAATAAAAGGGATTGATGAAGTTCATTGTACTGAAGAAAAAAAAAAAAGCATTCTTTTCAAATGCTAATCATGTAATCTTTAGTAATCAATACCAACTTAACAGCAAACAAATCCAAGAGCTTAAAATTTCCACAATTTGAGATACAAATTTGCATTGACTTCGAAAATATTTTTAGTATAGCAGATTTTTTTTCTAATAGGGTAGTACAGTTATCCTTATATTATTGATCAGTAAATGAATAAATTAATTTGAACTGGCAATATTGCAAAACATAAAATAAAAATATAAATGAAGTCGCATACATCCTTCATTACTACTGAGGGATTTGTTTAATTTTTATGACTGGTTTATTATTAACATTTTTGAAATCAATTAAATACTTTATATTAAACAAAATATCACATAAAAACATTCATTTAGAAAACTGTTTTTCCAAGAGTTTTAAAAATAATTATATCTTGAATATCTTAATCTCTTACTGACTTTTTTGTATAGTAATGCAAATGCATTTTCATGATTGTTTTTAATAAATCTGAAAGTAATTTCTTTTTTTGTTTCATTATTTTAATTATGTTATCTACACTAGAGAAGGACAAGATATTTGTGTTTTTGTATTATCTTGTATTGATTTGCAACACCTGCATAATTTTGGGTAGTGGTATTGTTGCAGATTTTAGAGCTTAAAGTAATGAATCAGTTCTGTCACTTTCCATATTTGAACTTGCTGAACAGTAAACCATTCGATAATTTTTATTATAATAGCAATAATCCAATTTACATCAAACAATTTTATTAAATGGAACTGTTGTCTTCACTTGTCATTTAAGTACATAAATACCACATGACCTTCCAAGCAATAAAACCTTACAGTTGTATATTTATTTAGTGTTAATAATGGTAATTTCGAGAACTAAAAGACTGGATTATTATTAAATGTGGGTTAGAAAAATTCTCTAGTCAATTGAATGGAACTGCTGTATTCAGTCATCACTTTAATGGCTGAAACTATTGTGATATACCTTATCAATTCTTCTAAAAATTTTAAATAAAAAATATTTTCCAAATTTAGTCTCTATTCTGTCTTTGCTCGCATACTTATAAACCCCTATTCCATATTATTTTTCTATCATCTTAATTTTAGAAATATATATTTACAGTTTCAATGAATTTTTTCAGTTAATTTAAACAATAAGATTCTTATATTTATGTCATATGGTTCCAAACCTTAATATGAATGATGAAATTTATGAATAGTAATGAACTATATTTTTAACACATACATATATACATTACAAATGTTTTCAAGACATCACATAGTGATTATTGACAAATGAACTATAATGAGAAATTTTATAATTAATAAAGTTAATATTTCTCTTATAAAGACAAAAAAATCCAAGGAACTTCTGATAATAAATGGAAGGACCCCCCGATATATATATTAAAAAAAGAAAAAAAAAAGCTAAATTTGTTGACTTTTTTTCATTTTTTTTTTTTTTTTTAAAGTTCTATAAAATTAGCTAAATGATTTCTTTTTTCTTTCAATAATATTTATCTTTAATATAAAAATGCAAAAGATATAGGAATCCCTAAATATTAAATCCTATGCATAATAATCATTATTTATCACTAATTAAAAACTAGGCTGAAAAAATCAGAGGTTCACACTTATATTATAAACAATTAATAGATAAAAATAGTAACAGAGGAATTGTAACTGAAAAACAATAAAGATAGAAGAATAAATTTGTAATAAGATATTTAGCTCAGATTAATCTCTTAGAACAGGCATGGGCAAATAGCGGCCGAAGGGCCACATGTGGATGCTTTGAACAGATTTTTTTCCCGTGCGTGACCGAAGATTCGTCTCTTCCACTACGATGGCCACGTCAATACACATGCAGAGTGTAGATACGATGTGCAGTGCTTTTCCAGTTGATCTGGTTAATTTCAATTTTGTCTTTGCATTAGCAAATATATACATTTCCAACTTTAATGAAACCATGAACCCTCTGAAAAAATGTAAAATCGTTGATGAATGTCGTACATGAAGAATGGACAAACAAATATTTCTTTGGTAATACAAGGAATAAAGCAATGGTCTTTATTGTGTCATGAAAAAAGGTGCGGTCCTCTGCCAACCTCTGCGGTCCCCGAACCAAAATAATTGCCCACCCCTATTATAGAATGATGGAATAACAATGAAATATTAGAAAATTTTTATTAAAAATAATAATTAAATAGTTCATTTTTTAAAAGATGATGCGATGTTTAAAAACATTTGGGAGTCACAATTGAATATCAATCCCAGGGACCTTTATTTCTTGAGTCTGTCATTCTATTATTGCATTAAATTGTATTTAATACTTAAACCTTGCTAGGGAAAAGTAAATATAAATAAATTGAAGTATAC
The DNA here is from genome assembly GCA_028023455.1 of Epiperipatus broadwayi. Taxonomy (NCBI): domain Eukaryota; kingdom Metazoa; phylum Onychophora; class Udeonychophora; order Euonychophora; family Peripatidae; genus Epiperipatus; species Epiperipatus broadwayi. Next base: position 1,365,081 of record JAQFVV010000139.1, on the reverse strand, counting down.
ATTGTACAATTTTTGGAATATATGTCTTCTATTTGAATATATTTGTGACTCCTAAATATGTTTTATCATATTTATTACTAAAAATATTTTTATTAAATTAAACATATTTATCAAATCTTTTTTTTTTGTTGTTGTTATTATTTTTTATGAACCATTTATTATTTCAGTTTCCTCCAACATTTCAATTGTATTATATGGTCATTGTTAAGGATTGATTATTCTTATAAAATATAATATGATTGAAATATTAGAGATTGAAATAAGGTGGTCCATAAAAAAAAAATTTGAAAAAAAAAAGTATGTTAAAGAATTTGTTTGTTTTAGTAATTTTTAAATATATTCAATGGACCATATTTGTAAAGAAAATAGTGAAGTACTTATTGATTTTATTAAATATAATAATAATATTGCTTCTTATATAAGAAATTACTAAGCACATTGAATATAATCTTAATGCATTTTGGTGTGGAGTACCCTTTTAAGAAAATGTTATGCTAAAAATATCTTTTGAACTAACAAAAATAATAAAAATATATTAAAAACAAAGAAATTATTTTAAAAAAGAAAAAAAAATTTTTTTAAATATTTGAAATAAAATATTTTTATCCTTTCTGATATGTAAGTGATAAAAATTTAAATTTTAAATAATAATAAAAAAAATGTTGGGGAGGGAAGGCTTATTTTTTTTTGCCATTATTGACAATGTAAAAAAATCCAACTAAAATGCACCAAGTTTTAAATTTTGTCTGATTATAATTGACATCTATAACTAAAACTCAACGTATTAAATTTTAATCATTCAACATACAAATATGAGAACAATTGCAAACTAGAATTTGAAATAATCTTGTATATTATTATGTAGTGTTATTATGATTCTATCATTAAAGAATTAAAAGGTCAAATAAAACTACTTAAAAGTAAGTGATTTAATATGTTTAAAGCTCAATTTTTCAAAAGTATAAGTTTTACTATTTTTGTGTTTTTATTTTTTTTATATTTAAATGATTAAATAAATACAAAAGATAAGTACAGTATATTAAATTTAAAAAAATTTAGCTACTAGACTTATCTGAAAAGATACTAGCTGCAAATTTGTTTGGTGATATTTTACAATTGCATTAGTTGTAAACTAAAAGATTAAAATTTAATTTTTTATTAATTTTTATTTTTCTAAATTTATTTATTTAAAAATGTGGGTTACTAAAATTATAATTATAAAAAAACATGGCTATAGTGAAACAGGTATTCACTAAGTAATAAGTATTCAATTATGTTCTTACATTCATGGCTGGTTTTTTTTTTTTCACTTTAAAGAATAAACTCTTACCTTTTTTTAAATTTTTTTTGACAGGACAACAAAAGTTATATGTTTTAATAAAACAGGCAAAACTCTCTATATGTATTGTGATCATATGATTTTAATAAAACAATTGCTGTTGCAATATTTAGATCAAATTAACGTATATTTTTCTTATTTTGTTGTTAATTATTCTTATTCTGAATGCAATAGTTAATAATGAAAATATTTTGAATCTTTAGTCTTAAATAATTTTAAGTAATAATTGTTCAACATGGTTTAATGCATTGATAGATTGATGGTCACAGTAAAGATCTCTGGAACAAAATGCAATTCTGTCACTTGAATATCACATGACTTTTCAAACAAAGAGCAGTTTAATTTTTTGAACACTAATTGCTTAGAATCTTTATCTTCATTTTATTCTTTCAACAGATTAATAATATGGGCTAAATATCTTCTTACATCTTTGCTATTTTATTTTTATTGTTTAGCAGTAACAAATCCTATGCTGTTATTTTTGATTATTAATAGTAACTTTTAGTAATATAAGTGGAATGTCTCAGTAGATTTTTAGCATGTTAATATGTATGTTTATTAGCAATTGTGTAGATTGTGTGCTGAAGTACTCTAAAATTGGAACAAAAAAGTGATGCTGCTCATAGATTCTCATTTCTAATAGATGTAAATGAGAAAAACTTAGTGAAAATTTAGAGAAGAAGCAGAAATCTTCTCAATACAGCTCTAATTGTAGCAGTCTGGGAATAATGGAAAAGGAGAGTTAATTGCTAAATTGTGCTGACAACAGCGAGACATAATGAGTTATTATTTTATTTTCCTGAAAATGATACACATAATGAGTTATTATTATTTTATTTTCCTGAAAATGATACACGCTGTCAAGTAGTTGTCCATCATGCTACTATTGTTCAGACTAATTAATATTTAATACTTCCTTCGATGTTTATTATTTAATAAATAAATAAGTGTGACTAACAAAGTTGTACTTATGTTAATCATTTTTGTAGTCTGATTGGCTATTATTAAACCCTCAGACATATCAATAAGTAAGAACTTCTCAATTATATTTAATCTTTTCATATTATTGTTTTAGATTTATTTTTACTTAGTGTTAAATGATAAGTATTATGCTATCAGATTTAATAATATGAGGAAATTTTTGCTGTTTTTATAGATTTGTACTAAAAATAGATATTAAAATCACAGTGAGTCAAATGGAAAGTCAGTTGAAGTCTTTTTAGAATTCTTTTTACTTGTCTATTATTTTGTTTCCCAAATGTATATTATATCAGTAAATTTTTTAAGTATTTAAAATTATTTTTGGCTGAAAATGAAGATTTATTTTTGACCACAGTCACGCATACAGATGTGTCTTATTTTTCAAAATTTTCACCCACCCACTAATATAAGTACAGTATATTATTAAGAAAGAAGGAAAGAAATAATATAAGCAAATGTAGGAATTTTTTTTTCTTTCTAAAAGTCACAAACTATTTATTTCTTTCATTCTTATTTAGAAACAGTAAACTTTGCACAGTTTGGTATAGTTGGTAGAGCATATGATTTGGGATCGGAAGGTCTCGGGATTGATTCTGATGTTCGCAGGTCTCTTCTCTAACTTCTTATGAACTCCCGAGCATAAATAGTAATATATATATATATTTGTTATAATTAAAAAGAATATAATTTTTTTTTAATAAATAAAAGTTCCCGAATGCATTACGTGTGATTTGGAAGAGCATTTGTAAAATAAAAAAGTTATGAGAGATGACAGTTTTTTCTTTTAATTTCTTTAAGAAAGTTATAATATCCTTATAATTAAGGACTTTAGATCAATTCAACCAGCAAAAACTTTGTTTAACAGCATCCCAGAAAATTAAGCTGATTAAATCAACACAGCTAACTTTTGAATTATTAACAAGTTAATGTGGAAAACATTCAGTAGCTGAAAGTCACATTATTGGATTGAAAAAAATCTTATTAGTGCGCCTAGAATTATGCAATTTCCTGCAGATGTCAATTTTAAAAGTGTCTCATTCCAACATGCAACGACCATTGAGGACCTAACAGCATTATATGTCATTTTTTTTATGATTTTTATCAGCTTATTCCTGATGAATGCATAATTCAGTCATACCATCATTCTGTCCAGAGAATAACTCAAGAGAAGTACATCAAATGAAGTCTCAAACTTTTAAAACTGTCTTACAAACAATTTTTAAAAAGAGTTCAAACCTACATTTTTAGTAAAGTTTAAGATCAGAATTCTGTTGCTAAGGTAAGATAAATTGTATTTAAAAATAAGAGGTTTTATAAAAGAAAAATTATTAATATTTATAGCAAATTTAAATTTAATATTACTAAATTTTAACATTTGATTTTCCCTAATGTATATTTGATTTTTTTTTTTTCTTAAATAATTTTTTTTTTACAAATGCTAAATGCAAATAGAATTTAGAATTAAGTTCTCATTCAATTATTAATAGTTAATATTTATTATAATTTGTCTAAATCTCTTATTGACTGATTTATATTGTATCAATCTTTATATTATTACGGTTATATAATAATTATATGATTATTTTATTTTGAATGTAACCATATTGGAGCTCATAAGTTAAATTAAATCTAATTAAAGGAATTTTCTCTAATATGAATGCATGCTCATCTAAATTTATATATGTATATGATTTTTATGCTTTGGATTCATCCCTAAGTTTCATATAAGATGTGTTAATATTGTAAATAAATTTTGTTTTATTATATTTATATTATTTTAAATCTAGTTGTCTATTTGTCTCATTTCAAACCTAGTTAAATATAGCTACACACATCCTGTAATGCATTGCCATGTGTTTCTTTTGAGCTAGTAGTATGTAAATGAAGGGCTAACACTTAAAAAAAATCAGAGAGATTTGAAACCCACCTATAGCTGTTTCTCGTTTTAGAGATGGCACCCTAATCTGCAGTATTACAGATATTTTAAAATAAATAAATAGTTACTATAGTGGTAAGGAATAGATTCACTGTACTTAGATAATATTTGATGGGAACGATGGTCAGAAAATGTGGCTGGATATTCAATCTGATTATCATTAGTTAGAATATTAAGTTTAAAAATATAGTCTATTGTTATTCATGACATCCTTTAACATTAGGGTTTAAATCCTCATATTCTTATAAAGAATTGTATATATCTTTTTTAACTCTTAACCCGAAATAATATAACCATTTTATTTAAGCATTTATCTTGTTAGGCAATTTGTGATAACCTTTATTTATTTGGTGCTCTCTGAACCGATACATATTTATTTGGTACCAAAATATGTATGTCCAATATATTGTGACTGGGATGCAGTTCAAACCCATCACAAAATTAGGATCATTTAGCTTGATGCAAGATCTTAAAAAAATAAAGGTTAAAAAAAAAGGAGGAATATATAAATGATAGATATATAGGTTTGTAAATGTAGTACACATATACATGTAAGGCCTATATACATTTTCATAAGAGTGAAAGTTATTTTTGGTATTTAAAATTTAAGGGTAAAATAAAAGTTTTGTTATCTGTTGCCTCAAAATTAGTTAAGAATTTTGTCATCTTTTATACTATAATTATTTAAGAATTTTTGTTATCTGCTACCTTGAAATTAATTAAGAATTTCATTATCATTTGAATCCATAATTATTGAAGAGTTTTATTTTTATTTCATTTTTATTTGAAGCAAAAGAATTTTTGTTTTATCTTCACTTGGTAAACTTAAATTATGAAAACTTTTGTTAGCTGGAAATTAATTGTATATTTCATTCTCAGTAATAGGGTTGCCTTTTGTAATAGACCACATCATGACATTAACCACATGAGCATGATTCAGTATTTTTTTGTGTGTTGAAAATTATAAAAGGAGAAGGAGAGAAAAGAAAAAAAAGACTTAGTCAGTTGTGTTTTGCTTCATGTTAAGGTGGGAGGAAAAAAAAACTCTTGTGGAACTATATATTAAAAAAAAAATCTTGTTTGATTCTATTAACTGATGAATAATATCAATCCAAGGGAACAAGAAAAAAACTCACATGATCACTATCTCTTATACTAGCACATATGATAGCTGTTCTATCAAAGTAAAATAACATGGATAAAACATTCAGCACTAATTCCACAAAAATAGATCAAATGGAGTAGAAAACGTTTTAAGTATGCTGCTCTGATCATCACCATGTAATTCTGTTCCTGTCTACCAATTAACAAGTATCTGTTTATAAGATTGTCAGGAAGAAGAAATCATTATTCCAAAAGATAGAAAAGTGTTGATATCCTTGACTAGTCATTTGGCGAAAAACAAGAGTGAATCAAGAAGTATTATGGTGTACACAAGAGCCCTGGACATTTTAGCTTAGAAAGGAAAAAAAAAGAAAACTATTTAGTGTGGTAAGCTTACCAATTTTAGTAAATTTATTCCGGAGAAATAAGGTTAAATTTTTGTTGTTATATATATTAACAAATGGTTAACTTATAATTTTTTTATTTATGAATGCATTACAAATTTAGTTTATATATTTTTATTTTTTTGGTTTCTTGAAACATATACATGTATTTTCTTTTTGTGTATAAATGAAAGCTATTTACATTTCACTGATGGGATATTAATAGAATGATTTAAACACTCAGTATTATAACTTAGATTTGTTTGCTTGTATGTGTGCATAGGCAAACATATATGCGTATTGTAACCTGAACCTCTTTTACTGCTGAGTGATGAGAATATATTAAGAAATTACTATTATTCGAGAAACACTTTTCCTGGAACATGGACTATACTCTGCAGGGTTTCAATAATTTTAAGATGATACTACAGAGACAATAAGATGGAGAAAAAAATCAAACAATACTGCAAATAATCATAGCATAATAAATGGTAGAGAGGAAAATTTCTACTCTTGCAAAATATTTATCACATTCAACCTCCCATTTAATTATATTCTCTGAGTAAAATAAATCTGTACTTAAAGAAATATTTTCTAATAAATCTTCTAATATTTCAAAAATATGGTAATACTCTTATCATTAGTTCTGAATAGCATGATTGGAAATATTTGATTTATGTAAGACTGCCACAAAAGGTACTTTTCTTATAGCACATGAAGTAAATAAGGAAGACTTACCTTATACTACCAATATTTGATATTATGACATAAAGAATTGGATAAATAACTATGAAAATAACAAGAATAAATAATCTCAGAGGTCATACTGTGACTTTTGTAAATTGTATTATCATGTAATGTTGCCTATTAAATAAATAAATGGATAAATGAATGAGTGAATAACATCCCGGCCGACTATAGGAGGTAAACACTTCTCTTGTAGTGACCCCTTCCTACCATTGTATAAATAACAGTACTCATTAAAATTACATAAAAGGATATTTATTCTAATATCAAATTGCCTAATTAAAATATTTTAAATTTAGAATAATTGTAGCCTTTTATCCAAGATATTACTCGAGATTGTAGAAAGACAAGGATGGTTTTTATTTTTTGCTATTCTCCCACAGACAACCTTCATAAGCAATTAAATGTAATTGGACCTTGAAATAAAATAGTCATTCAACATCTAAATAACTTAATCGTGTGCCGTCTGAAATAATATAAATAATCTCCTGAACTGTCAAGAAATCTTCATTTCCATATTGTGCAATCTTCCTTCTTAGAAGATAAACATAGTTGAAATATATCTTAATATAAAATATTATTATTCGTATCTGCAAATGTTTAACTATCTGTTAACTTGATTTCACTTAGAAATCACAATTATATGCCTGACTTTGTTTTTATTTCTGTGAATATTTGAATATTATTAACTCAATTAAAATAATAAATATTGTGAACCCAAGACAATAGCATATAAAAAAAAATAAACAGAAACTAGATTTGTTTTTTTTTAATAACTAATAAATAGGTTTATTTACAATTACTAAAATGATAAAACAAAATTCATACTAAATTTGGAATTATTGCCAAGATAGTGCTGTTAAAAATGTTTTCTTGACTATAAGTACTACAGCAACATATTTTAGCCTTGTGAACAGACTGACCAAGGTTTTGAAGCAAATGATTTTTTAAACAGATCAACTTACTAAACAGTGTTAATAAAAGTTGTGAGTTAACAATAGCTAACTTTTATACATCTTAATTCCACTAGATGATCCCCTAAACAATTTTTGGGTCTCATAAAATTAAACGTTCTTACCGGTTTAACAATAGCTCTGTAACATAATTTTATTTAAATTACTTATTTTTCAAAATAATAATCATTAATAATCTTTGTTAATGGGCTGATTGCTAATAATTTGAATTATCAGTTAAATAAACTTAAATCAATTGCTGGCATAATAAAATTAATATCAGATTAAAATAAATGATCTCATATTGCTTAATATTCTGTACTATTAAATAACTGAATGAAAGAAAAGTATGGATCACTCATCAAAAGTCACATGCACGCATACTATTAATAAATTATTGTCCACTTAATACTGATAATACCAAAATGTTTAACGTAAATGACTTCCACATCCATCGGCAAAAATTTTAGTTTAATAAAACAATTGCATAGAATATGTGGATTGCTCTTAATGGCCATATGCTTAAAAATAAATATTTAAAACCATATTTCTTTTGGTTTGCTTGCGGCTGATTATAACATCATAGCAACACAATACAGACATTGTTATACACCTCTTAGCACTAAAACAATAAAGTGCAACCTGAAGAAACTAAATCCTTCAAAAACTAGCTTATCATTGTCATCACACATCTAGATCACAAAACAACATCACCTATGATGGTGGAAATAGATTTAAATACATCATGAGTAATAGGCCAAAGCATATGCTCCACAGAGCTAAACAATATGAACCAATAAATAGTTACTGACTTCCAATGCTATATATAAGACTGTATGTGTGGGCCTTGTCACAGCACATAGAGGAAAATAGGAAAACACCAAGAAATATAATCTTGTCTAGACTTAAGTATCTTTAATTATGTGATAATAATCATGAGAGTAAAGCACTATCAACTCATGGAAAAGCATATAATAATGGGGGAACTCATCCACTGCATAAGGTACAATAATAAACATGAGCAAGTAGGGCCTAATATTATGAGGCCAATCAATACTATAAACTAAACGATGACAAGATACTAACTTAACACTGTAACTGACTAAAGTAATATTCAAATTTAAACTATAATAAACAATAAGCAATGTCTGAAACCAACAATGTGAAATTAAGTCAAATGACTATAAAATATCAATTAAGAAAATTAATAGCATATTAAATTTTGGTATAAAGTAACAATACACACACGCATGGAATATAAAATATCAAATTTATCGAAAATAAATGGACATGACTGATAAAATGAATAAGAATGTGAGAATAATAATTCTCAAATGCATGAAAATATTAACGGTTATTACTATTATTGCAGTTATGCAACATATCAAAACTTCTGATAATTACTTTAGCTGTTTTACTAATAAATGAATGAAATACCATACATTTTAAAATAATAATTATGAGAGATGAATATCTCTGCTGACTCAAAATATAATATAGTTTGGTTATCCAGCAAATACCAACACATATAATAAAAATATTTACCTGATAATGCATAGAATATCTATACATTCTGATAAACCCATTAAAATTAAAATCCATGAATAAATTACCTAACGCAATTATAATACTAAAACAGTATTGTTGGGAATATAGCAAAATACAAAAGAAAAATATTGCATAGAATATATATATATTTTTTTAACCAAACACAAAAACCTTAGTTCATTAGCAAACTTTCTCCGTACTGGGCAGTCTGTTAAAGGCATGAAGTACTCCTTCGATAGGTAAACTGTTCTGCGAAGCTTCAAGTCAAAACAATATTTTATTTTTTTAAACATGGCAAAAGATTTCCAAACACAATATAGTCTAATAGCTTTTAAAACTAAATTAGTTCTAGATTTAAACACATTTTAATAATATATAAAAAAAGTAATTAAACATAGAGCAGTATGCTGGCGAATATGGGAATGACGATGTTGGAATGCAATCATTTGTACAGCGATTATATCCTGGGATCTCGCAGGTTTGTTTAACTAATAAGGTATCTTTATTTTTTCTTTTAAAGAAGCGTATTTTAAACTTTTAAATTATTTGTTGTATAATAATGAAACATTTTTTAGGTTTCCACTTCAATAATTTCATTTAAATGTTATATAAAGCAGTAGTTAGTAACAAATATACAGCATATCAAACATTTTTAGCAATATTTCTGCTAACCCTATGTGCATTTGTTGACAAATATTTTATTCACATTTATCAATGACTAAATATATGCCACTATTCCTTCGAAGCATTTAAATTAATACTAAGAAAATTAGATGTTTTAATTATTCTCACATATATTTTCTTTATGTAATTCATGCAGTGTTAATTTCAAGTTTTTCCTGCGAATATTTAACTTGATAACATCAGCATGGAAATTATTATAATAATAGTGAAATTCCTTCAATGTATTTTTTTTATATACAAAGAATTGTGTTAAAATGTAGCTAAATTCAATTAAAACATTTCAAAATCATTCTTAAGATAACAGTTTTTTTTTAATAATTATCATTTTTATTGTTTAGCAGGTAAAAATTAATATAACACATTTTTAAACTTAATTCATAGCTTAATTTTTCTTTCAATTTTCTCCTTTTTATAAGATAAATAAGCAAATGGCTATCAACTAGAAAAATGTTCGTATATTTTACAATAACTAATTAAACACATTACCTTCTTCCTGTTGAAATACATTTTGAAGTTAAATTGACTAAATTTACTTAAAATAAACATAAAGTTTCTTCGTAGAATTATGCAATAATCAAGATAGTTTAAATTGAGATTCAGTAAACAAAAGAAATGAGGTACCTGTGCACTTGGTAGTGCATTGTAGATTTAAGTATAATTAAGTTTAACATTTAACACTTTTAGATAAAATAATAATTATAAAAATTTAACGCTTTTAAAATGTCAGTGAAATACAACTTGAGCCAGAGAGAAAAGAAAAAAAAAAAGCGAGCGAGCTCTCAACCAACAAGACCTATCTTTTTTGTAGTCCTTTTTTTTTTTAATTTTTTTTTTTTTTACAGCTGTCAAATTCTAATTAATGACCAATAAAATACAGATTTTTTTTTTTTAAATCTTAACTGCAAGATAAGTCAATCAGTAAATGACATCATTTTAATCTAGATATTTTCAAAATTAACATAGTCTAACGAACTTAATTTGAAAAAAATTTAAACTAAGTTTCTTATTTAGTATAAATGATATAATAAAAAAAATTAAACATTATTTGTTCTTTTACTAATTGCATTTTGTTATAATATTAACTTATTAAAGTTTGAATTAATAAATATTTTATCCATTATAGGTTTAACTTTAACTAATATTATAATTTTTTTTTTTTTTATGAGTTTGATTAACTCAAAATAAAACTACTTTATTAATTATATAAACAAGTTCATTCATTCATGCACACACAACATACATGATAAAGGAAATGATGTTTTAAGCTTTAAACTTAACTTATTAATTAATTCTTTAAACAACTACCTATAATTTATTATAACTAACAAACAAATTTTAAAAATATTAGGTATTAAAATAACTTTAATGAACTTTAGGCTGAATTACAATAAACCAAAATGTAACCCTTTATTACTCTAAACCTAAAGAAGCTAACTTTAAATCAACTTTATCTTCTCTACTCTCTTCTCTTCTTCAAACATAATTATTATAATATTAAGTCATTACTTTCTTGCACACATTCTAGTATAATAACTTATTTTAAAATAACTGGAATTTACTAAAAAAAAATACAAACTATTATGCTTATAATAAATATAACAATACATCTACTTTGCATACAAGTTGAACTGAAGGCTTATATATAACAAAACTATTGTCTCTTTTATTTTTTTATTTATTAATTCACTATTTTTTTTTTAAAACACGTAAATACAGAAAATTATTATGCTAGGGTAGGTAATGGGAACAATATGCAAAAACACATGGTCACAGTATATATATATCATATTTTATTATATGTATTGGTATCTCTAAAATTAATATTAATTCATTCATTCATTCAAAGATGTGTATCTGCAAGTCTGTAGACATGCAAATGAGTTGAAGGAAGAAAGGAGGGAAGTTATTTCAGATGTTAGATTTTCATTCTTTTTTTATGTAAATATAGTTAAAATAATACCGATTTTCAAATTGAGATAGATTGTAGCTTACTATTATTATTTTGGTGGTTGGTATTACATTTGTTTTTGGTTAATGATATTGTAATAATTCATTGTAAATAAAGTGTTAAATTGTTCAAAATATTTAGTCTGGTGTTTTCAGTTATCACTATCTCACTCCTTGCTAATATAAATTGACTATTGCTATTATTAATATGTGATTTAATATATGCTACTCACCCTGAGAATGAGAATGGAGTATTGATCTTGTATTGTGGATTACAGTATTGGGGAGAAGTGGTTGATATCATTATAGGTATTTATTTAGAGCATAATTTTTAATGAAATTGGCATTTAAAGCTAATATTATTCAGATCTTGTAAATATGTTCTGCAAAAGGCTGGCTTTTCTGATTCTTACAAGAATAGATATGTAGAAAGTGACCAAGAAATATAACTAATTATTATTGATTTGATCTCCTTTTTTTGTGAATTATATAATTCGTATTGTTTCTGTGTATGAGCTTGAAATAATACCACATGGATGTAGCACCTATTGCAATTCATGCATACCACATGTAATGTTCATAGTAAATACACATAGAAAAGTAAGGAGAAATGAATTTGGACTAGGTGCTTCTCAGTACAGTAATTTTTGTTGCAATGTAGGAACTGAAATAACCAATGAGTGATTTTTTTTTGGTGATAATATAAAGTAATAGATACCATTTGGTGCTAATTCAATATTTTAGCATTTTTAAAAATTTATTATTATTGTTTATTCATTTTAGAAATACATTTCATATTATTTATGATTATATGTGTGGATAGTAAAGTTAATAGGTGCTAAATTAATAAAAATATGTTGGAGTGAAAAGAGATTGACATCTTAATAATAAACAATATAACACATAACATAGGTGATGGATTGATTATTAGACTAGTAGAGGATTTGGAAAAGGGTTAATAAATATATTTAAAAAAAACAAGGCAAAGAAAAAATAATGCAGGCATGGCAAGTGGTAGTTGGTATTATTGCATGGTTAGAGAAAGGGTCTAGTATACTGTCTTAAGCAAATATTAGTAAAATAAACTTTTGAAATTGGAATATAGAGAAATAAACTCATCTCTATAGTATAAATAACAAAAAAAAAAAGTGGTGTATAAACTGTAATAATGAATACAAAATAAAATGAAAATTCTTGATGATAACAAGAGCTCTTTTAAGGATGGAATAAGTGTATCCAAGAAGGCTAATGAGCCAAATATAGAACAAGAGAAACAATCTAATGAGCAATAAAAAGTACAAAAAGATGAATCACAGAGCAATGATGGAGATAGTAAATGAATCAACATTCAAAGATAGAAAATCAAGAACAAAATTACACGATTGGAAAAGCTTATGCAAAAGTTGCAAGAAATGCAAGAAAATATGGATATAAAATTCCCAATAGTTTAATTTAAAGCTGCAAGAGATGTAACAGAATATGGGTATCAAATTCCAGAACATGGAAGAATTATTACAGCAAAATGAAGGTAAATGGCAAAACATCAATGTGAGTCGTCAGAATATTGAAGATATGCATCAGGAAAATGAGGAAAAGTTTAAGAACATGCAACAGGTATATAATGATAAGTTTAGTCATATGGAGCAAAGTATGAATCGTCAACTTCAGAGTATTCAGAAAATACAACAAAATAATGAGGAAAAGATGGAAATGTATAGCAAGTATTGGCATGAAGTTTACAAATATTAAAGAGATACTGATAAGACGAAGAGAAATTCCCAAGATATAGAGAACCATAACATTGAAAAAGAGCAATTAATGAAATCGCAAATAGTGAAATTAATTAAGGAAACAAAACAAATAGATTTAAAAACACGATATTAAATGTATTCTGATAGCTATCAGGAATCCTTAGTTGAACCCTTACAAACATGTAATCATTGAATTAGATATTATTTTGGATCTATTTGTCAACTAATCATTGAGGCTGGGTCAAACAGGTACAACATGTTATGTTATTTAAATTGATCAGTCAGTGAATCTACTAGCTTTCCACCTGTTTGTTTATAGTTAGGTAAGCATAGCCCAAAGCTATTCAAACTGTTTTATTGATGATTAAAGATGCTTATAAAAAGTTTGATTGCAGGGAAGCACATGTTAAGTTAATTTAAATGAGTAAAAAAAGAAATAAATGAGCAGGTGTCTTGAAATATCAGTTTACAGTAAGTGATAATGTGGTGATAAAAACTCATGTAAGTCATCCTGAGAAATTTTATATTGAAGAAAATTTGTAATTTGTATGAAAGTCTTTTTTCTATTGGAGAATGTCAATGAAACAATGTCTTTTGGGTTGGTACCTGCCAAAGGATAAAAAGCACATGTAATGCTCGATCCCTAAAACCTGCAGTATAATCATGCTACAACTTTCAGGACATATATATAGTTCTCTTTAGAAGAGATATCATATGACTTAGGTAAATGAAGTGAAAATTTTTAATCAGTAAAGCAGTATAACTAACACATACTATGCTTTCCTAAATATATAATGTTAAAAGATAGTCTACTATACTATCTATTTGTAGAAATGAATGAGATTGATTGGAAGTTTCTGTATACTTAGACTATTTTGGGAGTATTGCCAGTTTTGCAATTTTATTTAGTTATTGATTATTTCCCATTAGATCTGAAGTGAACAAGGCTCATTGTTTGATTAATCCTCATCTCACTCTAACTAATAAGGTTAGCTTGGTGTTCTTGATAGTTTAATCTATCCTTTACTTTATTGATGCTGTATTTACCTAGTCTTTGAAATAGTTCACGAGCAAGGGTTTCCAACAATGAGAATGTGGAAGTATTTATGCTTTATATGTTTTTTTTTTTTTAAATTCATGATATATCGAGTGTCTCTTATGCTGAGATGCAATCTTTTTATTCCATCTGGATTAATAGTATGATAGTGTAAATCTAGTATGTGAATTTTTTAGAAAGTGATTGAAGACATGCCATAATGAAGTTCATTAGCACTATTTTCTTTGATTATATGCATTGTTTAATGAAAGTCACTCACTGTTCATTGAATCCAAATGACGAGTTCATTTTTTCAAAGATGAATAGGAATGCATCACAACCTTCCTTTCACCTTAGATGAAATAACATTTTGTCATGCTATATTCTAAAAGATGCTCTAGCAATTTTCTATTTCTTTTACTGCTTCTTTTAGTAGTAGATAGATTGTTCTCTTTCTTTGTATTAAAACTGGTTATGGTGTTAGCAAAATTTCAGCATGGGCTGGCTTTTGCTTATCATGCTCTGATGGGATTGCTGACTGTTAATTTATGGGATCTAATTGTACTATTTCATTACTGCGTATTTTTGCCTGGATAAGAGATTAACACTAAATTGGCCATTTGGCATTTATGAAGTTGACCTTTTTCATTGCTTGTAGATGTTGATTAGTTCTATCTACAATTGTAGCTGGTATCCAATTCTTTTGCTAGGGTAAAATATGATTTAAAACCTTTATACAATTTTGAAATGGCTGTAATATGCTGCTTCATTTTCTTTGGTTATAGTTTTAGATTTGAGACTGGATGACAGGTTTATCATATTTTTATTTATTAACATTTAAACTGTAGTTTCACCATAAATGGTAGTATGCGTGTTGAATTAACAGCATTCTAGCTATGTGCCCACTCCAGTTATTTTCTATTTCATTCTGGAGATTTTTTAAAAAATCTCTTGTACTAAACATTCAGCTTATCCATTGCTCTCTGGATGGAATTGGTGGTGTCAATATGTTTGATTTCATTATTTGTTCAGAAATCCTTGAATTGTCTAGCTGTAAAAGCTGTTCCATTAACAATGGTGAAAGGAAGGTTATGAGTTGCAAAAATTTTCCTCAAAGATTCAATAGAAGTTGAATACTAATAACTAATTCTAACCATTTAGAGTATGCAGCAACAATAAAAAAACTCTTTTCCTTGTCAAAGTTCAGCATGGTCTAAGTGGATTCTTTCCTAGGGTCCAGTTGTCTTTGGCCATTGGTTGTCCTAATTTAGTTGGCATAGTTTGATTCACTTTACATTTCTGACATTAGAATACCTGAAGTCCTATGTCAATCAGTTTGATTCATTTTGCATTGCTGATATTGGAATACCTGAAGTTTTATGTCAATCTGTATTAGACCACTAAACATAAGACGGAGCAATCATAATGCCATAACTTTAAAGACCAAGTAGCCATGGTATAATAATTCAATTGCTAGATAACATATACCTATTCACAGTGAATAGCTCTTTTTTTTTTTACCAAAAAAACTTTATGTACACATTCTTATATTAATAGGTCACTTTGTATGTGTCCATTCACTTAGAAGTTGTTATGCTTGGTCATTTTGTGTCCACTAAGCTATTGCTTTATTGTTTTATTTGGTTATTATTTTCTAAATCAGTCATATTTATTAATGATTTCACTTTTAATTTAACTTTCATTTGGATAATCTAATTTGATTTACCTTTATCAGCAAGTAGCCTGTTTGTTTAAACCAGATTCAGCCTATTAAATTATTATGCTCTCTCACAGAAATAAATAATGGCAATTATATACATTCAGATTCTTTCTGGACATTAACAATTGACCTTTTGATTTATAATTATGCTTGCCAAACATTTACTTGAGATAATGGAGACGTCTGAGTCATAATGAATCTCCATTACCATAGAAGTACTATTAATAATAATTAGTTTTTTAAGAATTGGAACGTTATTTTGTTCTTTAGCATTTAGACTTAATTTTTTATCACATGGCTGATTGTTTTGTTTAATAGATGGATCACTATTACGATTCTGTCTCATTTTTGTAAGACAATATGTCCAATTCATTGACAAAAATGATAGCCAACATTTATATATAGTCACAAATTGACTAAATGTTTTTTATTGCAACAATTTTGTTTTCTTGTCAGTTACTTAGTTTTGTTTATCTGATGTAATTACTGTACTGTCAATTGGTCTTTAACTCTGTTGTCATATCATTTTTATTTCTGCATTTGTACTTACAACAAAAGTGCAGATTAATTTAGCTTTTCATCTCTTAAGGTTGTTTGGGATATAGAAATATTAAATGTAGTATTGGAGCCCATCAATAATATGACTTAATATTTGATCTTTTAATACCAGAAATAAATTGCTCTCTTAAGTGCTTCTTTAAGTAATGTTTCAAACTCACAGTTTAATACCTTATTTTATCATTCACATGCATAGTTGACTGCCTTTTTGTCAGCTTTTGCATAGATTGACTTTATATTTTTGTATTATTACCAGAAGTTTTGGCATAAAATGGGCATTTAGAAATTTTACAGCGTTATTAGTTTAGATGGATGTAGTGGTGCTGCTTGTGACATGAGAATGTGCTAAGTAGCTGATCCACAGGCATCTATGAGCATTGCCAATTTTAATTCAGGTTTAATTTCACTGGGATTCAGATAAAAATTTAACCTGTTAAGGACATCAGCTATGTTTCTGGAAAATTTTGATTGAATTCTTCAAGAGACTGAATTCAAGCCATAAATGATTCACAGTCATTCAGCTGCTCATGAAAACATGAAGCATTCAGACAAATATATTTCATCTCTGCCACCAATTAATTGTTGTGCATTAGTGAAGGTAAACTCCCATTAAATTTTAAGTATTTTATTTTACAGATAACATGTAATAACATAGAATAATTTCATATAATAATTATTGAGATTCTTTACAAAATATAGATAGATCTGCAAATTAAAAGCACAAACATACATTTTCCATTTTTAGGTTTATAGGCTGCAGTATAGGTGGTCAGAGATGTTCTCTAAAAGAATAAGGGAAACAGTCCACCGAGGAGAATATGCTAATTTCTCTGCTATTACCATTGGACTGTTTGATTATATACTTTGCCCAATGAAAGTGATTTCTTGTTCATTGAATTCAAATGATGTCATTTTTTCAAGGTTGAACAGGAATAGATCACAACACCATGTAATTTTTTTCCTGATATTGAATGGTTATTTTAAAAAAATAGATCACAATACCATGTAATTTTTGTCCTAATATTGAATAGTCATTTTAAAATAATTTTCTATTGCATATACATTATTGGATGATATAAGAGATGGGAAGACTTATGTGGAAATGAAGAAATGGGCAAGGAAAAGAATGGAATGAATGAATTGATGTTGTGACTATTCTCTGGACCTGTCTATTGGACAATGCTATTGATTGATGCTACATAACTATTCCTGAAATAATTGATTTAATCCTTTTAATACATAAATCCAAATGACTATATCTATCCAATTTAAAATCTATTTGTATTATATAATAATATATCACTTTCCTTTTTTTTTGCATAAATGTACATTGATCGATTAGATGGAAAGATAATTTTTTAAAAGCAGAATGTCATTCAAATTGATAATACTGTAATAGTCAACTGTTAAACGTTTTATTCATTGGATTATTTTTTACTCATTAATGAGTAAAGTCTGATCTTTCTTTAAAAGTTTCAATATATCCATTAAAAACATTTGTTATATATGGAAATAAATTTTTTTATTTATCTTGTTAATATAGTCTGGTTGTTGTATAATGTGCTTGTTTTAACTATACTTAAATACATATAAATATAATCTACTTTACTAAATCTTTTTAACTTTTTTAAATTGTATTTATTTCTCAGTGCCATTTTTCTAAAAGCAGTTTTTTTTTACCAGTTACTTTACATTTCAAGCCGGTCTTATTAATTTAAAAGAAAAAGTGTAATTATTTCAGTAAATACATATAATCTAATTATTACAAAGATTAATAAAAGATTGAAAATAGGTTAGTCGTATATTCTAGTTTGTAAGAATCAACAGCATTTTTTGACATCGTCAATAAGTAAAAAAGTATCTCTTTTTCAAGGTTTTCTAGTTTTTTTAAATTTATCTTTTAAATTAATATTTATTTTTATTTTGTCTGTTATGTATAACTTTTGTGGCAAACTATATTATATTAACATTTTATATACATTATTAAATTGGGTTAGTTTATTCAATGTTTATCATGAAATTAAAAATAAATAAATAATGAAGTTGATTGTTCGTATTTAATTTATAAAATTAAATTATTTTCAATGCGTTTTTCCCCATTAACATCGTGTAGAGAGCTTTTCTAAATATAGAAATTAAATGTTTAGACATGTCTGCGATCTTAGTGTAATTATATTACCGTTAGGTTGTTTTTTTTTTGCAACATTTTTGTTTAAAGCTATAAATTTATATGGATTTTGAATAATTATTAATTGGATTAAGGATTAATTGATCTTAAAAAATATTCGTATAATTCTTAAATTATGTATAGCGTTTTTGATTCTAATTTGTAATTTTAATTCCAATTGCTAACGTTATTTTTAAAAAATTAAATTTTCATAAATGAATGTATAATTTAGAATTTTAAGTCTTTTTTTTTTGTTGTTGTTGATATCTTAAGTCATTGTGAAGCTTTTCTTGGATAATTTCCCGCGATCTCGCTACGTAATTTAGGTATTTATGTTGCAATTTTTTAATTTTTAATTCTGGTTTTATTGACATACGCATTACATTGCCCCCCCCCCCTCTCGATATTCTTAGTTCAATGTATAATAAAATTTAATGCAGTATTAAAATGGTGTATTTTATCGTTAAACCTTCCAGAATCGATTTTGATCTGAGTAATATAAATTTTTAAAAAATCAATTCAATAAATGGAACCTGCTACTAGAATATTCAAAAATCATGTTTGTTTTGTAAAACAGTATGCAACTATGATTATTATTATACTCACTATTAATATTACCTTTTTTATATATTGTATCATCCTGTGTGAATGCCCATGTATTATCTATGATTTTTTTCTATCGTTTAAAATTTCTAGCGATGTTTTGAAATGTAAATGTTTTAAATAACTCCTTTTAAAATAAAGAACATATAGTATAGTTAATAAATTATTTACATTTTCTTAATAATTAGAGGTAGAATTCAGATGAATCTGAATGAAATTTTAAGGAATTTAAGAATGGATTTTGTTAAGTAAGGATAGGAGAGAATTTATTTATTGTGTATTAGTTGACTGAAATATAAGGAAACAAAACGTTACCTATTGCATTTTTAGATATAGAAAATGTTTAAAATATGGGAATAAATATAACATTGTTAGGAATAATTGTCTTTACAATTATAAATTTTATAAGTATCATTTAGGGGATATAGAATCAGCAGAAGTTATATGCAAAATTGTGTTGAAACAGGGATGTCCATTATCATCTTTAGTATTTATTTTTGTTTCTTAGAGATTAAAGATTGAGATAAATTAAAAATAGGGATTTCTATAGCTGGAACAAAAAAAAAAAAAAATACTGATCTTTTTTTTTTTTTTGCAGATGGTAAAACATTTTTGTTAACAGTGTAGAAAATATAAAGTTGTTATTGGAGGTATGATAATTAAATTCACTGAAAAAACAAGGTTTGAATCTAGTATTTAGTAGGAAGGATAAAATTGAAGGATGGAAAATATGAGATATTTATCTTGAAAAAGTGACGGATAAGTATTTAGCTACTTAGCTAAATGAAAAAAGGAATTATGTAATTAGTTGGCAATTATTATTGAGAAAGCAAAACATACAATGAGATATTTATTTAGAAAAGAGTGATGGTATCTGCATTAACATTCGGAAATGATGTGTTTTGTATTGATAAGCGAATTTATAAGTTTATAAATCAAATACAAATGGAAATGAGTGTATATGCATTAAAATAGTGAATTGTCAACAGCAAATGTGGCAATTTAAGCTGAAATCTGATAGATTTGTTTTACAAAGAAAGTCAGAAGTAAATGAAAAATGTTTACAAGATTTCAATATAAGAATGAACATAATGTTTAATTGAATTATGTGGAGAAGACTACAAACACATTGATCAAGAAAGATTTTTTACAATATGTAAAATTAATAGATAGACAATTTATTTTTTTTAAGAAGTGAGATAAATAAAGAAAATAGATAAATTAGTTTTAAAGATAAAATTAGGGTCATGGACAATGAATATGATTTTTTAAAAAAAAGTTTAGAGTTATGTAAGAAGAAAAAAATATATAAAAGAATATCATCATCATCAACCATTATCATTCCACTGCAGGATGAAGGTCTCTCCAATTTCAGTCCATCTTCTCCGATCTTTAGCTTTTCTGCATCACCCCTGCACACTTTTTTATTTCATCCATCCATCTCACATGTGGCCTTTTTCTGGATCTTTTACAATCTTTTTGAATCCAGTTTAAGATTTCAATTGTTCATTCTATTATCATCTTTTCTAGCAATATATCTAGCCCAACTCTTTTCAATGAGATCAGTAACACCTGTTTGTTCTCTTACCCATATATTGTGGTTTTGATTTTTTCTTGTTACTTCTAACATGCATCTCTCCGTACTTCTTTGAGTGATCTGAAGTCTCTGTAGTGCTCTTCTTTTAAGTGTCCAAGTCGCAAATCCATAAGTAAGAAGTGGTAAAACACATTTATTAAAAAACCTTCCTTTTCAAATACATAGGCATATTTCCTTTTAGTATCAAGTTATTTCTACCACAAGCACTCCAACCAAGTTTAATTCTATGATTAATTTCATCCATTATGTTTCCATCTGTATTAAAAATCTGCCCAAGGTAATTATAGCTGCTAACTTCTTTTAACTCATCATAATCAATCTTTATTTTTATATTTTGAGAAAATTCATTGAACATTACTTTAGTCTTTTTAACATTTATCTTTAGTCCTACTTTCATCTGATAACTCCTGCAACATTTCCTGCAGCTCTAAAGCATTATTTGCAAAAACCAATGACATCATCTGCAAAATCTAAATGACTTAAATAATCTCCATTGGCTTTCACTCCTTTATTTTCCCATTTTAATCCACAACGTACTTCTGGCAGCACTGCTGTGAAAAGTTTTGGAGACATGGAGTCACCCTATCTTACACCCGTCTCAATGTTGACTTTCCTAGTATCATTATGTAATCTAATTGTTGCTATTGCATTTTTATAAATATTTTTCAAAATATGACAATTTCCTGGATCTATACCTTGATATACAATGCTTTAATCACTGAAGAAATGTTTATAGAATTAAATGCCTTTTCATAATCTACAATCCAAACGATAATGGTAACTCATTGTCATTTACCTGGATAGGATCTACTGTACTAAACCACTTTTAAATCCAGCTTGTTCTCTTGGTTGATAGAAATCCAATGTTCGCTGTAGATGAGTTGTAATTATCTTGGTAAATTTTTTTTATTTAAAACTGATAAAAGAGAGCTTATTGTTTTTTGATACAAGAGCAGGAGCTTTAAATACTAGAGACAGAAAGCAAAAAAAATAGAATAAGGATTTGGTTTGTAGATTTTAGTTTATATATAGATAGAATATTGGTTATTTATTTTTGTGTGTAGGATATTGGAAGAGGAATAGGATAAATTATAATATGAACAATTTAAATTTTATGTAAAGACAATGAAAAAGCTAGAGATTTTATGATTTTTTAAATTTAGGTCTTTATCATGAAATTGGAGAATATGACAACACTATTCCAACATTTTTTATTAAAATGGGATAAAAATGAACCAGGACTAAAAAAAATAAATAAATGAATACCAAGAAGTAAGAGTTTTTGAGAAAGAGATGTTTAACTTGGCTAGTAGGATTTCTGGTCAAAAATGCTCAAAATTTCTGACTGTTGAAAGAGAATCCATTTTACATTCTGTCATTTTGCAGAGCAGTATAAAAAATAGTATAGGTATACATTACATATATATTATTTCCAGATAAATTATCTTTGACTGTAGATTCTGCAATATTTAAGAAATTTTGGTTTTTCATTTATAAATAGTTATATAACTTGTTTAGTTAATATCTTAATTAGTATTTGACAGCAATAATCATGTCACTTCAAATTTTATTGTGTGAGTAATCAATGAATTTTGGATATTCAGATTAATTTTTAGCTAATGGCTTTCATCAATTAGGAAACTGCTTTTTGCTTGTGAAAAGCAATAGCTAGAAGTTGATCTGAAGATCTGTTCTGGCATTACTATCTGGCATCCATTGATTATTTATACTTATAAAAGATTGCTCTGAAGTAGAATAATTTACAGATGTTGTAATATGAATTTGGGGCCCATTTGATTTTGACAATAAAAAGAATTGAGCATAAATTACTCTACTCATTCATTATTAAAAGCAGTTTAATCTCTTCCAAATTTTTCACATAAACTAATGTGTTATATGAATCACAGACATGATTTTTTTTATAAATATAAAGTAATTATTATATTGCATGTTGAATCCATTAACATCTTCTAGGTATATTTATATATTTTATATAATTTCTGTAGACTGAAAATTACTATTTACAATAGTCAAAATATCTCTGAAATAGTTTAAATGATAAAAATATAACAAATTGTGATTTTAAAAGTGTATGAGTAGTGTTCAATCTGACAATTGCTATTTACTAGCCTATTGGAATGATATTTTTTATTTTGGCTCTCTTAAAATTTATAAATGGTATCTATTATATAATTGTAGTCAATTTAAACTTATCTTTTCCTTTTTTGCATTGCCTTAATTAATTGTAGTCAGTATATGCTTAACAGATTTCTCATATTTATATATGTTATTAAATTTCTACAGTAAGTGAATTTTAGAGCTGTTGATATCAAAAGGGCTGTACATCATAGAAAATATTATATATGTAGCTTAATAAGAGTAAAAGATTTAGTACAGATTTTGATGTAGTTTTAAATATTAAGATGGTATAATAAGTTATATTTACAGGTTAGCAGGCAGTGGTAAATGCGACCAATGAAGATCGAGTGTTATTGATTGATTATAGTATTTGTTGTTTAAATATTTTCAGCTGTCATTGAAAAGCTAACATCCACACATATTTTTACTTTTTCAGGAAAGTTTTTTTAATATTTTTCAATAAGTTAAGATTTTATCCAGAATTTATTTCACTTGTTTCCCATGACTTATATAGTTAGACGCTGTTTTTTTATTTAAATCACATTTGTAAAAGTCTTATAATGCTAATTTTTAAATTTTTGTTTGTATAGTTTAGATCAGTGGTTTTTAATCCTTGGTCCACGGACCAGTGCCAGGCTGCAGAAGTTTTCTGCCAGTCCGCGCTAGACTGGCAGGAAAGTTTGTAATAACAAACAAAATATTAAGATCTTAAACTTTTAATTAATATAAACACTTTTTATTTATTTTTTTTATCTCATTTTTACCCAATTAAAAAAAAAGAAACAGAACGAAAACAAAATCTAATTAACCATACATAAATTAATTTGTTTTTCTAGATATCACAGATGTTTATGGGGGGGGGGGGTAGAATTAAATTTTTTATTATTTTTCTAAAAAAATTCAAAATTAAAAAAAAAGTTTTTTATTATAACTTCATCTTGTATATTTAACATTAAATACAGATATTATATTTATCATAATCATTGTTATGTAATTACACTAGCTGTGATATTTTCCAACATTCAGGTAAATAACATTTTATTCTTGCATGTTTTAACAATGAAATAATAATGTAGCAATGTAGGCACATTAATGAGAACGATTGTTATTGTGCTGTTTTCTGTAGCAGTATGACTGCGCAACTCGAGAAAGAGTGTTCAACATGTGAAGGTAAGCAACACCATTACAATACACAGTAAGTAGTGTGTTATTTTGGTCAGTTATAATAATTATGCTCATCTAAGGCTAAGCAATTTGCATCTTTAAGAAAATTTATCTGTAGACTTCTGTCGGTCTGCGAAATCTTATTTTTTCCGTTTCGCGGGTGTGAAAATGTTGAAGACCACTGTTTTAGATGATACAATTCTCTTGTTGTCTTTGGTGGGTACCCTTTGGTGTCCAATCCCCAGGGGCTTACTCTGCTCAACTTCAGCTTTTAGGTAGAGTTTATGAAAAAATATTCATTTCTCATACTTCTTTCTTTCCACTGTATTACATTAAAGTTGAATAAAATTACAAAAGAATGGCAAAAAATAACCCCGCTTTAATGCTGAAAGCAGATTATTTATTGATAAAGAAAAGAAAGATTGAAAAAATGCAGTTACAAAAACTATATTACTGGTACTTTCAAATTATTTTTTTCAAAAATCACCCCAGAGATTCAAATATCTTAAACTTTTCTTAACTTTCAATTACAGTAATAAAGATTCTAGAGTATTAAAAAAAAAATTCTATATAAAAGTTACATGTTTGTCTATGAGAATAAATCAAGTTCTATTTTTTCCGTGTTTATTGTGGGGGTGACTTATAATCATACCCACACCATCTTCTAACTACTTGTAATGTTAGATTATGCATATTAATGAGTTTTGCCACCATATAAAAATACATACTTTAATTTACTACATATGAAACGTGAGTAAAGACATGCATGTATATTATAGGCTTAATGTATCAATGTTTTATTAGGTAACTAAATAGTAGGTTGGCTATAACCAGATCTTACATATATATGTAAGCAGGGCAAATCCCAATTGTTAATATATGTGAAAATAAGACACTGAAAGAATTAATACAAACATATATATATATATAACAACACTTAATTTGTGTTTAATGTTTTGCACGTCCACAAGAATAAGAATACAACAATGACCTAAATTATAATGAGTTAACCATGGTAATAATCTAAAGGTCAAGTAAAGTACTTTGTCAAGCAATCTAGTATAAGAATGAAATAATAATATGTTACATAATTTCTTGAATTAGATTATCGTGATTTTATGTAGTCACATACAGAAAGATTTCATGTACAAAGAAATGGAAATGACACTGACTATAAAAAGCAAATGCAATTCTAACCCTTTCTTCTTCAAAATTATATGTTCGCTTTAGAAAGCTAACTTCGTTTAAACAAGAGGTTTTGAACACCATACAAGATGGACACTTTTCTTCGAATATATTAATTTTATAAATATAATTTTACCATAAGATTAGAAGAAACTATAAGAACTTTTACAAATCAATTTGCAACAACTGTGTATATATCAAACATCAACTTAATTTAGCTAGGTAGATCTGAGTTCACTAAAAACAAATTTATCTTTTTAATTATTATTATTATCTTAAATACAAAGATGTCTTTGGTATGAATTTCTATCATTAGGATGATTGGATAGGTAACTTTAGATTATGAAATTGTTGACATGATAGATGCTTATTTATTTATTTATTTTTTATCTATATTTGTAAATACTGTTCAAACTTTTAGATCATCCAAATTTTTAATCTTAACATTTTTTTTTTATAATAAATGTTATAAAATCTATTAAACTGATATAGTCTCTTTGGTTTATTAAATCAATTGTTGCATTCATCAATAAAGCCAAGGCCTTATGTAAACACACACACATCATTTTTATAATTATATTAGAAAGATTTTAGTTAAATGCATTTCATTAATTGTGACTTTTATGAGGTAGTCTAGTTATTGGTCTACATAGGTACATCCCTGTTAATAGAGTCAAAGGCGAATTCTCCCTGAGTTCGAACTCAGCCATAATGGAACCGAAAGAGGGGGTGAGATGTGGATGAACTGACTCAAATTGCATCTAGATTTAATAAATGAGTGTTGAGCTGGTTTATTGGAAATGGGTGCAATCATAGGTTGTGTGCTTCAGTGCATTGTGTCCAGTATCCTAGCCGAAGACTCTAGGTCCGATCGTATTCATATGTGATCATATCTTTAAATGTCATCATCCGTACTGTTAAATTATATATATTGAACTGAACAATCCATTATTTATTTAAATAAAATATATATATATATATTACCGTCTAAACAGAATGATGTGCAAATTTGATTTAAAAAAGAGAGAACTAAAATGAGGTTCAAGAAAGAAACATAAGTTTTGATATAAAAATCAGGTTCTTTTCTCTATTGAGCAGAAGGGAATACTACTTTATTCAAATCCCAAAGATTTTCACTATTTCTCATGAATAAAAAGGAAGAACACTACTAACAACTAGCTCTAATCTGGAACACTTTTGAATGATATTTGAGTAACTCCGGCAGAAATGAAGAATTAGTGTTTATTTAAATGCGCTAGAAATTACAAGATTGTTATTTAAATGCGCTAGAAATTACAAGATTGTTATTTAAATGCGCTAGAAATTACAAGATTATATATTATCACCATGAATGGACTTTTAATATTTGTCAGAAAAGAAATAAATGACAATTATTTTGTTTTGGTGAGTCTTATATTTAAAGTCTGTTTTGTACTTTATTTTAAGTATAGGGGATTTGAACTCAGATTTTCAAGCACTCTTCAACTATCCACTCTACCTCATACAACTGATACACATGACCACATATATGTAGAAAAGATAAACAATCACCAATATACGTATTTCATGCCAAACCAGCACTCATCGGTTGATCCAGGTTATCATCTCCTACACATATATATAATCAGTGCTCAGTTTATATTAAGATAGCAAATTCTCATACTTTAATGGCCAGGCTTCGATCTACTCCAACCTTCAACTTTTCAGCCATCCACATCATCGTAAATCTGAAGATGAAAACCCAAATGCCGTGTTGATGTCAATATTAAATTAATATAAACTGAGCACTGATTATATATGTGTGTGGGATATGATAATCTGGACCAACTGACGAGTGCTGATTTGGCATGAAATACGTTTATTGATGATTATTTATCTTTTCTACAAGTATGTGGTCATGTGTATCAGTTGTATGATATAGAGCGGATAGTCTAAGGGTGTTTGAAAATCTGAGTTCAAATTCCCTATACTTACAATTAAGCTCTCAGGTTTGTAAAGAGTGTCTAGTTTTTAAATATTTACTTTATTTTAAGTAATCTTAATTTATAAATAATTTTTGTTATTCAGATATTATTTTAAAGAAACAGTTTTTTTTTTTTTTTTAAAAAAAAAGAAATGAATTTTGTAATAATTACCTCTTTACTTGTTAAAATTATTTTTTGATAGAAAAAAAATAATTATTATGTATCATTTATGTATGTTAAGCTTATGAATTTGAGATAAGTTATTAATAAGAGGAAAAGGCAAAAATATTGATAATCATATATATGCAATTGTCTAACTCAACCATAGTTAACGATTTAATTATTTCCATTAGTCTCATTTGTTCATAGTTAAACTTATATTTAATTACTGAAAATGAATAAATGGACTATGCTAAGTCTGACTATTACATATTTATGGTAAATTTCTGGTTATGAGGACTTTGATTTTTATTTGTAAACTGCCGTTTGCTTGAGTTAATTGGATGATATGGCTGACCAGACAATATTTTTTTCTCTATATAGTGTAGTTATGTTGTAAAACAAACAAACAAAAAAAAGAAAGAACAAGACAAGTTGTGCCTTGAAGAAGACATAGAAGTATGTGGGGTGTTCCAGAAGTTGATATAGCACTGTTGATGGTGTATCCAGTTAAAATTATATTGCACATAATATGTTTATTATGTTTAAATGTTTAAAAAATAGGGTATGAAAATAAAAAGGATGGAGAGCAGCAAGAAATAACTGAAACTGTGTGAAGAAGATACATTAGAAACTTTGGATATGAACAATGTCCATCCAGATAGTGATTCATGCAATCAAATAAAGCATAAAGACAATAAAGATGCAAGAGAATACTGCAATATCATCATAATTAGACATGATGCAGATGATTAACATATTATTTAGATGAATGGAATTCAGATTAATGGAGCATAATCAAAACATATGGAACAAATAAACCAAACCATAGAAGATAATTAAAAACAGATTATTAAGCATTATAAATATATGGTTCAAATGATAGATAATTTTTGCAAACCATCCACATATGATGCAGATGATTAACTTATTATTTAAATGAATGGAATTCAGATTAATGGAGCATAATCAAAACAGATGGAACAAATAAACCAAATCATAGAAGATAATTAAAAACAGATGATTAAGCATTATAAATATATGGTTCAAATGATAGATAATTTTTGCAAACCATCCACATAAGAGCAAAAAGTAGATGATTTAAAGTGAATGCAGGCGGTTGTCTATTGTTGTATGTTCTGCTTTTGTACCATTGGCTATTTTGTTCAAAGAGCAATAGAAAAAGACATAGTATGTTATGTAATTTTTTTATCAAAAAAGAAAAAGGAGAATACAGTTCAACTATCTCGTGTTAAATTTACAAAGAAAACAGATACTAATCAATAGTGTTATGTATGTACTTTGTATTAGAGTTTTTGTTCTTATCCACCTGTCTATTGTATTGCAATCATCACTCAGCACTTATATGTTGTAAGGATGACTTACAACCAATAAACCCATGACTTATGTAAATTGAAAACCTAGGTGCATAAGTGATAGAAGTAAACCAAGTAGTTTAAACACACTGTGATAAACTTAGAGAAAGAAATTAATTGAGAAATGAAAGAAAGAGCAATTTGAAACCATCAGAAGTGATTTGATAGTTTTCTAATGTCACTTTGTGACACACAGAAGGTAGTAACTATATAAATGATTGCAAATGTTAATGAAGATATTGCAGTATAGTCTGGCTAGGCAGGAAATACACTGTAGGCAACCGAGGTCGACTTCCATGGCATTAGAAATATGATTGTCTGTGCAACATGTCTATCTCATTAAATAACAGTGAACTCCGGTCTTCAGTGGATTCTCTGCCATGTGTTTTGAAGAAACAACTGGTTAGCACCTATGATTTACTAGCTTGGAGTGCATACATGTAAGCTAAGCCAATGGACAAGTACATCACATCTAGAGATTTGGTACCAAAATTCATTGACTGTTAGCAGCCATTGGACTGGTTAAAAAAATTTTTTTTTATATTTCCCACACCCTTAAAATTTAAACCTTATATCCATATTGGACTTATTTACCCACACATAAGACCAGAATATATCCAGTAGCAACAAAAGTGAATGGATATAACAATTCTTTTTTGAACTTAAAATACATATTAAAAGGAAATAATATTAAAAGTGATGAATGCACTATATAGCAAATGAAACAGCATGACAAGTAGAGATCAACCTTTAAATAAATAATAAATCATGCTTAAAATAGAGAAGCCAGGCAAGCTAAAACACAAATTTAAAGATAGACAATAAAATGCACACACATAAATGAAATAAAAATAAATAAAATAATGGCACGAAGTGGCTATAGGAACTCTATGGTGTAATACCTTGATTCATAAATAAATACAAGCTTTCTAACTATTCATGCAAAAACAAATAGATATTAACTTAGGAGTGGAACAATGTGTAAATAAACCAGAGCACATGGCAGAAACACAAGATACTAGTAGCAATGAAGGTGAAATTGATACTAGTAATAGTAATGGGGAGGAGTCTTCTCCAATCCATACTCCCAGGGGGTCATGGAGATAAATCAATCTTCACAGAGAGAGGGGAGAGCCAAATAGCTCCTCAGATGCAAGAAACCCCCACTAATTATTCAAGCACCAGTACCACAGACTACTGTAAACATGACAACCATGCAGCAAATATTTCAAATGAGCTCAGATGCAAGAAACCCCCACTAACGAAATTATTCAAGCACCTGCAATTGAAGTACCACAGACTACTGAAAACATGACAAACATGCAGCTAATGTTTCAAATGATGGCCAAGGTGGATAGCTTGGGAGCAAAAATGAATAGTAATATGAAGGAAGAGATTAATAAAATGAACATTAACATGGAGCCAAAGATGAACAGTTTTAAGGAAGATATGAAGTGTGGAGATGAGAATAAATGTTAGCATAGAATCAAATATAAGTGGCATGAAAACAAAAATAAACACTGATATGAGTGGTAAAATGAATGCAACGAGGGAAGATGTGAATAGTTAGAGAATATGGCCATGGTGGATAGCCTGGGGAACAAAAATGAATAGTAATATGAAGGAAGAGATTAATAAAATGTACATTAATTAACATGGAGCCAAAGATGAACAGTTTTAAGGAAGATATGAAGTGTGGAGATGAGAATAAATGTAGCATAGAATCAAATATAAGTGGCATGAAAACAAAAATAATATGAGTGGTAAAATGAATGCCTCATGAATGCAACGAGGGAAGATGTGAATAGTTAGAGAATGTGGCATGGTGGATAGCTTGGGAGCAAAAATGAATAGTAATATGAAGGAAGAGATTAATAAAATGAACATTAATTAACATGGAGCCAAAGATGAACAGTTTTAAGGAAGATATGAAGTGTGGAGATGAGAATAAATGTTAGCATAGAATCAAATATAAGTGGCATGAAAACAAAAATAAACTCTGATATGAGTGGTAAAATGAATGCCATGAGAGAAGATGTGAATAGTTAAGAGAATATGGCAACTAGGAATGATGAAAACAAAAATAAACACTGATATGAGTGGTAAAATGAATGCCATGAGGGAAGATTTGAATAGTTAAGAGAATATGGCAACTAGGAATGATGTTAGCAAGATAGAAACAACTAAAAGAAAACATGTCACTTGAGAGATTTGAAAGGGGATGTGAATAGGGTTTAAGCATGAATGAAAGCAGAAAATGAGTAAGTTGAAAATAGATTGATCGAGAGCGTGGGACAACTATCTCTAGAGTTGGAGAATGTTCAGAAAAATAGTGCTGAACTGAAATGGAATGGAAGGAATGAGAAAAGAAATAGATGAAAGGAGTGTTCAGTATTATGAGCACTATACAGGATGTATGGATGGAATTGCTGCCCAGCTAGATATGAAATTCAATAAAGTCTATCAGACCCATTAAATTTTCAGGGAAGAGGTGAGAGAAAGCCAAGGAAGGCACAAGAATGAAGTCAAGGAGGAACTTTAAGCCATCTATTCGAAATTGGACTATTCTATAGTACGGAATGTGGAAGATGCAATGAGGCTAAGGAAATACTAAATCGTTGGACCAACTTGGAAACAAGTTGACATCTTGAGAAACCGTCGTTATTGCACACCAAAACATGTTGAAGGAACTCGAGAACACAATCAAGACGGTCAAGTTGACAAGATGGATGAATCCATCAACCAAAGATTAATATAGAATCTCAAGTGGACACGAAAATGCCAACTCATGTGGCATGACAATCTGAAGTTGGTACAAAGACTGAAGATTAGGTAGGAGAGGGATAGTGATGAGAGTCACTTGGAGATAGCCATTAAGGACCCACAAAGTGAACAACTTATACAGAATCTATTCTCCCACCATGTCATGACAGGATAACTGCCTCCACAATTTTCATTTGGAGGAAACTCCCAAGCATATGCCAAGCTAATACTGATCACCATGTGATGAGCCACAAATGGACATCTCTGAAATTATTAGGATCCACACACAACCAACCCAGATAAATGCAATTAATCAATTCGTTAAGTTGAAAGTGTTCAAAGGAACCACGAATGAAGCTCTAATAGAACAGCAAAGTTTGAACCTGTATTTTTCAGTAAACAAATTTGTCCAAGGTGAGAAGATAATCACCTATGGTTACCTAGAGGGAGACACCTTGATGTGGGAGGAATCTTTCAGAATCATCTGCCTATCACATTGATCAGGAACTATTCCAGAACAGGCAAGGGCTATTATAACCAATGTTTTAGCAAAATTATAGATCAGCACCTGGAGAAACGCTAGTTAAATTCTTCAGATTGCAAGTCACAAAATTACATACCTTTAGTACCTACCATTTTAGCAAAAGTGAGATAATTAAAAAGGAATTTCCCATTAAGGATAGAACAATCACTATTGTGCAATTGCCCAGGCATATGGTCACCCAAAAGGAACCTGTCTAACTATGGTAAGACATGAATGAGCCCCCTAGTATCCTAGGAAAGTCCTCCAAACCAGGGTGTAGTGACCATGCACCCAAGACCCAACGCAAACCAAACTAGTAAGGTACCTGAGGTTAGGTTCCTCACCTCAAGACATCAAAGACACTGAGGATCACTAACTTGATGTGTTCATGGGAAAACAAAGGACTAATTTTGCTTTGCAAAGATGCCCCTTGATAGAGGTTTTGTTTGAGTGCTTGCTGGCTAAGGCACTTAGATTCTGGTAACCAGATTTCAATGATATCAGACAAATTTTACCAAGAGATTCTGACCAAGAATCCCCAACATCAAAATCATACCACTTAAATCCATCCAGATTACCATGTCTAACAGCCAGAAAGCTAAGCTAGCTCAGAAAAAAATCTGGGTTAAGATCGAAGTAGGCCAAACAACTCGTGTATTTTTGACACTGAATGGTCTAATCCATTATGTCATTCTGGGGGCAGATTTCTTGCACTTGAACACCTGCGTTATTAATTTCTCCAATAAAACAGAGTAAACGATGAAAGTCTTTGAGATGGCGTTACTTCCGAGATATGATTTACTTGAAGTTGACTATGTCACCCAGTATCCCAGAAGCACTCATTAATGATAAACTCACAGAATCCAACTTGCTTTGAAGAGACTATCTGTTATAATGGAATTCAGCTCGATTTTCTGGGAGATACCAGGAGTGATAGAGGGATTTCAACCAAGAATTAAATTGGTACATGACCAACCATTTCAATCCAGATCATATCCTATTTTGTACCAATATTGAGAAGAAATATCCAAGCAGATTAATAAGATGCTGAATTGGGTGATCATTTCCAAATGTTCTTCATCTTACTGTAATCCAGTTGTAACTGAAGGAGAAAGATGGATGAGATTTGGTTTAGATTCAAGACAATTAAACAAAATTACTGTCACAGATGAACATTCCACTGACCATCCACAAATTATTCATGAGATTTGGAAATAGGAAGGTGTTTTCCACCTTTGTTTAGACCTCCAGTTATTGGAGATTGAACTTCATCTCCTGAAGATCAATTCATGGCCTTCTGATATGAGGGTTGGTGGCGGTCTGATTAGATGCCTGGATAAACCTTACCTCCTGAGGTTAAACAGATCCCTGGATAAGACCTTATCTCCTGAGGTTAAACAGATCCTAACAATTTATGTGGATGATGTAGTTATTACATCTACCACCATCAAAGAACATCTTTGACATCTCACCATATTTTTTGAAGAATACTGCAAAAAGGGGATCAAAATTAACTTCAAAAAGAGTACCCTAGTTTCCAACCAGGTAGTCTACCTAGGTCACATCGTTGGTTGCATTAGGATAAGACTCCATCCAGAGATCAATGCCATTCAAAACTTCCCCAAACCAACTAACAAAAAGCAAATTAGATCATTTTTAGGCTTACACATTTCTACAACCGTTTCTACTAAAAGTTCGCTGACCACGTGGAACCATTGCTAAAATTGATTAGAAAAGAAAAGTGATGGAAGTGAACTGAAGAAGAGCAAACCATGTTAGCCTTCCCTGATTTAGAGGTGGTTTTGGATTAGAGGTAATATCCCAGATCCAGGAGAAAGGTCCAGATATCAATTACACGATTACTGAGGCACTAGCAATAGTGTGGGTCATCCAAAAGTTTTGACATATGCTACTCGGATCAGAGGTGATAGTGATCACTGATTACAAGGTCGTCAGATTCCTGAATCACAGTTTTCTGACCAATAGTCACCTAGTTAGATGGAGTTTGCTGTTACACTATACAATATTGCAAGGGATCCAAGAATGTCATAGCTGATGTGCTTAGTCGAAACTCATGTAGGTTTAGACAAAATCATCGGTAAATAATACCTACATTACAAATGTCAATATGATAGCTGATAGGAATGTAGAGAATGAGTAATGTCAATGTGCTGGCTGATAGTAATGTAGAGAGCGAGTTGGAAAACTTACCTGAGATACAATTCAATAACCAAGAGTTAACCCCAATCATGAAAATTTTAATAGGGAGGAAGTTTTGCATGCGTCCAAGGACCTTACTCATTTCAAATTAGAACAGGTCTTATTAAACGGATTTTATTGTGATGCTGATGAGTGGAGGGTAATAATACCAAAATCTTTACAAGACTCACTAATAAAGTACGTATATTTTCTATATGGGCATTACAGTGCTCACAAGACAATGTACACTTAAAAAATTGGATTTACTCGTCAAAAATGTACAAGGATGTCTTGAGATTATTTTCAAGAATGACTAATTTGCTTGAAAGCCACTATTATACCAGAAAGACCAAAGGAGATCCTAGCGATTGACTATTATGGACCATTGCCCCCATTTAACAGGTAAAAATATGTATTAGTCACCTACGATCTTTTTCAAATATGTTGCTGATTACCCAATATCCCAATCCTATGCTAGACATATGATCAAAATATTGACACCCTTCAATTCCTGATGATAGAAAACTATTGCTACCCAAGAAATAGAAGAAATGGGTGGAGAAATCACAGATCATGCATGTGCCCTTCAATTCCTGATGATAGAAAACTCCATTGCTACCCAAGAAATGGAAGAAATGGGTGGAGAAATCACGGATCATGCATGTGCTGACCTCCATTAGGAATCCAGTCAAACTTGTGAACATGTCATGCGGGTGTTTGGACGTTTGTTTAGGACTTATTCAGAGGGAGAGCACAAGAGATGGGTGAAACAGATGAAATGTGTCATCGATTACATCAATTGGAGCATGAATGAAGCAACTGGATTTGCCCCTACGTGACTGCAACTCCACCAGACTACATCTATGCTATTAGAAAAATACTACCCTATAGGCACAAAACTCTTGATTAATAAAGAAAAGGATATATTACAAGCTTAAGAGCGACTTCCCACAAAGGCAAATTATAGGAACCAAAATGTAAAAAGGTCTACACCTGAATTTAAAATTGGGGAGATTGATAAAAACTCAACATCCTAGTAAACCACAGGAAAGTAATATAAATTCTATAACACGTATGAAGGACCATGTGCCATCAAGCAGGCAGGTTGCAATGCATTTTGGGTGAACCAAGAATGAGAGATCCGAGGCATGTATAGCGCCTGCATCTTAAAACCTTACTTTGGCTGCTAACAATGGTTTGTAATAACATCATTAAATTGCTAATATAGCTGAAATAAAAAGGGGTTACACGGTACACAGGCAAAGGAAATTACACCACATAGAAATGAAACAACAGGTGCAACGTAAGCAATATATAGGACTAGGGACATTAAGTTTGATGAGGGTATACACATAATGTTTAAATGCAATCATTGGGATACCTTGAGGCTAACTAGAACATAAGGAATTTAAACCCTCTAATGGATGCTGTAATATTTAGCTAGACCGCATGCATCCATTATTTCAGAGGAGCCGGAATAAGGCTAAATAATTTTATGCACCATTTGTGACAGACATTCCCAGTTAAGCCTCAACCACAATGCCCTAAGTCTAACACACAACATAAATAATATAGCCTAACTAGAAGAGAGATGGTCAAATTGCCCCAAAACAGCTGTAAAAAAAATGAAACAGTCAATAAATAGGCATAGCAACCCTTCATAAAATCTGAAATAATCATACATTCTCAGCAAAGCAACATACTTGTAAGTGTTAGAATTTAAATCTAAATTAAAATTTTAACACTGTAAGGATGGAGTGTTGTAAAGATGACTTACAACAATGAACACACTTGTCCTAATCTCTCCAACATCTTAAATCAAGCCAATTGGTGATCAAATAATTATCCTACATATATACTTACACTAAACGTATATAAACACATACAAACATTGAGCTAAACAAACATTTTTTTGAGAGATGGATTTTTTCTCTTAACCTTTCTAAAGCAGTAAAAGTTAATATATACACTTATGCCTAATATCACTAACAACAAAATTCTTAATTAACTGACTGGTAAGACTGACTTGAGCAAAAATTAGGATAAAAGGAAAATGACC
Organism: Epiperipatus broadwayi; assembly: GCA_028023455.1. Lineage (NCBI taxonomy): Eukaryota > Metazoa > Onychophora > Udeonychophora > Euonychophora > Peripatidae > Epiperipatus > Epiperipatus broadwayi. Next base: position 1,328,496 of record JAQFVV010000139.1, on the reverse strand, counting down.
TGAGGTCAAACTAGTTGCCAGGTGAGCCAAATTTGAAAACTGAAAACCAAACCATTTTAATGAATATTTATGGATCTGCAACAATGAACAATCAAGGTTAGCATGAGAAAGGAAAAGCCATCATGCGATTCTCACTTTCTCTTTAACAACCTGAATAGTCTATGAGAAAAGAAAACTTCTCAACTGTTATGCTTGCTAAAAAAAAAAAAAGAAACAGATGGATTCTGACATTAGATGTTAAAAAAAACTTTCATCACCAGAATAAGAACTAATTTTAGCGACTTAGGTAAATGAAAACCTGGATGCATAAATGATAGAAGTAAACCAAGTAGTTTAAACACTGATAAACTTAAAAGAAAAAATTTTCGAGAAAGGAAAGAAAGAGCAATTTGAAACCATCAGAAATGATTTGATAGTTTTCTCACATCATTTTCCGATGCACAGAAGATACTATATAAGTAATTGCAAACATTAACAAAGATATTTCAATATCTGGCTAGGCAGGAAATACACTGTAGGCAACTGATGTCGAATGCCATGGCATTAGAAATGTGATGGTCTGTGCAAGGTGTCTATCTCTGCCTTGTGTCCTGTAGAAACAACTAGACAGCACCTATGATTTGCTAGCTTGGCCTGCATACATGTCAGCTAAACCAGTGGACAAGTATATTGCGTCCAGAGATTTGGTACCAAAATTTATTGACTGTTAACAGTGGACAATGCTTGCTTATCTCTAGAAAAAAATTTTTTTTTATTGATCTGTACATTTTTTTTTATTTCACTATTTATAAATTTTATACCTTTAGATTTTTGTTAAACTTCGTTTTCAAATTTGGTTACTTACACTTCAGAAATGGGAGCATTCATTTTGAGTATATAGGTGGGAAGGAATTGAAATAAGAAAATGCTTATGATAGTAAATAAAGTTTAAATTTGCAGCCCCTTCCAGAAGTTTGACAATGCTCTTCTAAAGTGATATAAAGTAAGATTTTGACTTATTCAACATTAACTACATACTTTAGACTAAACAGAATTGTGTTACTCATTAACAGTTTTTAGTAAAACTTAGATATATTTTCTTCTGGATGCATGATTAAAAATACTTCAAATGAATGGCTTTTTCTTTTACATTAACTTGTTTTGACTTATATATTTATATGGGAGGTCATTCATTCAAGAACTAGATAGCAAGACTTATATATTGAATCAAATGTGATTATAAATGTCATTAGTAAGATAGTTTCGGGACTGTTGAATTATTAATTTTTCGATATATATATTATTTGAAATCTTTTATTTAGTTTTGTCTATATACATCGTTCTGAATTTTTTTTTTGTAAATAAAGACTGCCAAGACGTAGATTTCTATCATGGGATTTGGGAAGGGGAAATTTATTGCATTAAGTTCTCAAAATGATAGAAAACCATCCTTGCTATCTCATTCTACATGTAAATATTATTTTGTTATATATTATTTATGGTTTAATAAATGTTACTGAGTTGTTGAAGTCAATCCGATCTCTGCTTGGTCACATCTATAATATTTACTTACACTAATAAGTAAATTGGTCATCATCATTGTACGCTTACACCACTAGGTAAATAGGTTTATCTAGAATATCCACACACCACTAAATAATTACACTGACTACATATATATTAATCAATTATACTCACACACTACTCTTGCATATACTAATGTTTGGAATATTCTAGTGATAAATATGCATTGGTCTTGACATATATATAAGTGCATTTGTTTGTAAATTAGGTAAGTTCATACCTGAAGAGAACTGATTGTGAATTCTCCCCGAGTTCAAATATTGTGGCATAATAGAACCTGAAAGGGGGGGTGAGATGAAGACGAACTAATCTAAACTGCAACTAAATTCTACTATTAAATATTGAGCTAGCATGCTGAAAGTGTGTGCAGTCATGGACTAAGCATTTCGTTGCCCCATCACTTCTACTCGAAGTCCCTAGGTCCGACAGTAGTAAGATGCGCTCCCTCTCCAGTTACAATATATATACTGAATGATTTACATTTTTGTATAATTTTAAGTTGTAACTTTTTAGTATTATTAATTTTATTTTTAAAATCATAATAAATTTATTTTTATTAATTTGAGATGTCTTTCATTTACTTTTATTCTTAGAGAAGTCTCATCATCAATCACACAAAAATTTAATAGCGTTTTGATTTATCTATCATTAGAGATCACAGCAATTAATTTCTCATACAGTAAATTTTGCTTCAGAAATCATAAAATCTAAAATGTAATTACTAATGGAAGTAAAAGCCTATGCAAATTTAAAAATATTTTCAAATAATTAATGTTTATTTATTTGTATAACCATAAGAAGAGTTAATAAACTCAATCAAAAGAGTATTGAATTTTAAACTTTCTGATAAATAAGTGAAGCAATTTATCTATAAATATTTTTACCATACAAATTTTTTAATGAACCCAGTAACTATATATCCTGTACATTTTTAGTAAATTTATAAATATTAATCTTTTACATTACTCTTATTTTTGACTGATTTCTTTTGCATAAACTAATTTATATTTTTAATATATATATGTTATTCTACATTTGTATAACTTTTAAATAATTTAACTTATTTCTATCATTTTAATTATTTCACTAACAATGTAATAAAATGTAATGTAATACATTTTTTTTAAAAAGTAGAGGATCGCTTGTATATTCTAATAACTTCATTAAAAAATAAATATTTTAAAACCGTTTTTTGATGTTTTTTTTTTTCAGTGCTTTGTTTTCGTAAGATTCAACTTTTGCACACGTTTCAGGAACCAATTAGGTATGAATGTCAAGGATCACCTATAGATGATGAGCAAGTACAAATTGAAGAAGAAATAATGAATCAAATCATGGACAATGAACAGGCTCAATTGCTTTTAAAATGAAACAATGAACCTAAAATATGTCATCAACTTTTAGTTGAATCAGAACCAAAATTATTTGAGAAAATTATACAAAATGATCATGAACTTTTTCAAATAATTAACCAAGGACTTGAAGATATGTGTAAAGGCTTACATCACAAGTTAGATGGATTAAAGCAGTGTGATGTACTATAACAAGTGCTAGCCATTATCTCATAGCTGGATAAACAAATACAAATTAAAATAGAGCAAAGTTTACTTTATCCCCAAAATGAAAGGGAATCACTGTTAACACAAAAACTAAATGAAGACTTGTCTCCTGCGGTGTTTAATCTATTGGATAAAGAAATCTAAGAGCATCAATCAAACATTAAATCTATATGTTATACGAATGTATTGTATTTACACATCTATCAAGAAAAATAATTTAATCTAACTTAAGGTTTTCTTATAATTGGTAAAAAATAAAACACAATTTTTTCTCACACCAATTGTTTCTCTACAGTTGCCACAAAAGAAAAAGCTTCCTAATAGATTTTATTATCAAACTACACCTGAACAATCTTGCATTATCGAACAATGGCTGAATAACTAGCTTATAAAATGCCCAATCCAAAAAGAGAACTTTTAATTAATACAGTCATTTTTGTATTTGTTTTATTTTTAAGTTCAAGAATTTGAAATGAACAATCCATTATTCATTTCAGTAATAATAAATAAAAATAAAAAATATGATTTTTTTTTCTACTAAGCAGAATGATATGTAAATTTGGTTTTTAAAAAAGAAAGAACTAAAATGATGTTCAAGAAAAAAACTTAAGTTTTGATACAAAAATCAGTTGTTGTTTTTTTTAATTGAGCAAAAGGGAATACTATTTCATTCAAATCCCAAATTTTTTTGCTATGCTTCATGAATAAAAAGGTAGACCACTACTAACAGTTAGTTAGATCTAATCTGGAACAATTTTGAATATTTGAATAACTTCAGCAGAAATGAAGAACTAGCACTTAACTAAATACAATTAGAATTTACAAGACTATTATCACCATAAACAGACTTAATATTTGTCAGAAAAGAAATAAATGACAGTTATTTTGTCTTATATTTAAAGTCTGATTTGTACTTTATTTTAAGTAATCTTAATTTGTAAATAATGTTATCCGGATATTATTTTAAATAAACTATTAATTTTTTTTAAAAAAGAAAGAATTGAATTTATAAAAACTTCTCCTTACTTGTTAAAATTATTTTTTAAAAGAAAAAATAATTATTATATGTCATATATATATGCTAAGTTTATGAATTTGATATAAGTTATTAATAAGAAGAAAATAAATAAATAATGATAATCATGTAAATGCAATGCACACATATAAATTGCCTAAGTCTTAACTATAGTTAATAATGTGATTATTTCCATTAGTCTCATTCGATCATAGTCAAACTTATGTTTGATTACTGAAAATTAATTTTATATAGATGGATTTATATATGGACAATTGTTTGTTCAATGTTTAATTGTTTACATGTATTCACATCTATATGGGAGAATACATTTCTATCAGTTTAGTGAATTAGGGATCGATCTCAGAATGAGTCATCCCTATATAAATTGTAGTTGTATTAAGTTAGGTTTAGGACTAAATGGCCTCTTTGTAATTATTGTATAGAATGTTTACTCAGGATTAGGATCAAAAGGCCATTTATTATTAAATAAGCGGTTACGTTTAGGATTAGGAACTAAAAAAAGATCATTCCTTACTATTATTGTGATAAAGATAGCATTGAGAATCTATCCCATATAGAGCATATTTGTGTGTAAGTATTAGGAGATATGTGAGTCAAAGAAGTGTTATATTTATGAATTCATATATGTGTAGAATTATATTTAAGTTTATCTAGGTCAGGATTAAAGATATAGTGAATGTATTACCTTATGAATATGTTGTACTATGATGTATAAAAAATCAAAGGATTTTATTAAAATAAATTGTACATCGATTAATAAATACACTTGTAGATAAATTATTATTACATGATTTGTTACTTTGTTTATGTAAGATTGTATGGGCTACTCTCATTCATTGGACGGCTTTACAAATGGGGCTGTGTAATGGTTACTTTATTATATTGAATAAAATATTGTTTTAGATATACATGTGTTTATTTTCTGATGTTTAAAGCCAGTTGCTGCCTGTGTAATTTTTGTAAATAAATAAATAGAGAAAATTAAGTCTGATTATTACAATATATTTGTTTTTATTAATTTGGCCAGATCAAGTTTACTTTTGAATAAATAATTAGTAATAGTTTTTTTATTACAAATGCTGTGTGTCTGCGATATTAAAAGTTTTATTTTACCCACACATAAGTATAAAATCATATATATTAGAATCCTATAAAAAAGTTGCCAAAAATGTACATAATAAAGCAGTAGTGGCCTGTGGAATATTTAAGCCGGGGTGCTTTATTGCAGTATTGCCGCCAAAAAGGAAGCAAAAAAACAAAAATAAAATAGAGCATTTCTAATTTCACAATCACACAACCATTTTATTTTTCCATACCAATCATTCTTAAAAGATCTAACAATTTTTTTATTTTTTCTAACTGCCGTTTGACAAATAATAGTATCTGGAGTAGATTGACCTTTTTATTTCACTTTTTCATGTAATGACAATTTGGAAAATATAATTTTTTTTATATCTATTCAACACTAACATCCATTGTGATAAATATTTAAAATAATATTTCTTTTATTATTTTACATTTTCCTGTAATAAATTTTGTTCATCCTAAATAAAAATAATTTATTCATGCCCAAGAGAAACCAGAATGGATAAACAGACCACCCTCAAATAATTATTGCCACTATGGCGGCAAGAAGCTTCAGTGGTGGTAGTTATGTGCGTTGCTCAAAAACAAACGAATCTCAGTGGACAATTTGCTGAAATTCATCGAATATGCTGTTTCTGGCATTGCCATAATTAGCAACAACTTTGAATACAATTTCAAGCATTGCTTAAAATAATTTTTATTAAAAATGATTTAATTAGATGTATTTACATAATGAATTACGTAAAATATTGAATGATTGTTATATTACTGATATTTTCAAGCACAAATTTAAGAATTTATTCAATGCTGCAACACCATAGTGCTTATGGACTACCTACCACTGTAATAAAGTGTTTTGTCTGTGAGGAGAAATTAAAGTTCTATTTTTCCCATGTTAAATAAGTCTGCAATAATACTTTATAAAATGCAACTTTATTCTTTTTCTTGTGTTTTATTTAGCATATATTTAATATTTTCATCTGGGATTTTTAGCGAACTATATCATTTGCTTCTTCTATTTCCTTTATACATACAGGGTAGATTATACTTTTTTAAATTGTTTGAGATAATTGAAAAAAAAAACTAAGAATACAATTTTAATGAATCATTTGTAGCAAATTTTTATAATGAATTTAATTTGCTGCACTTAAAATTTTGAAGATTTTAAATAATGTTAATGGAATTGAAACTATATCATCAGTAGAGATAACAGCTTTTAATTTTTCACCTAATGAATAAGTATTGTCAAAGAAATAAACCTCAGCAGTTTTATATTAATTAGCAGATCGAAATTTTTTTTTTTTTTAACCCATTTTAGTCATAACTTAAACCAGGAATTTTTCTTGAACTAATAGCTAAAAGCAATTTTGTAAACCTATAATAGATATTTAAATGCTATTAAAAAAATTAAACCTAATGTTAGTTTCTGAGGTTTTTTTTATTAGGTCAAGTGACATGCAAGCACTCTAGTGACACACTGAACAAATTCTATTCAGTTGATTCAGGGTCCTTAAATTCTTGCATCATTATTATATCATTGTGTCACATTCACAGGCTAATATTTGTTCTCTAAATCTTTTTCTGTTGAGATGAAAATAGGTATCAATCAATTAAAATAAGTATATTTTTATTGCTTGTGCATTGCATAAAAATTGTGAAGTTTATTTGAAACTATATATTCTTATCCATGCATAATATTTAAGATTACTTTCTAAATTAAACAATGTGGTTTTTAATTTTATTCAAATGTATTAATCATTCAAACAAGGATAATTAATTGAGATAAGTTTTTAAAATATTATGTTAAGTAAGTCTTTAGCAGATAATTCATTGATTGTTATTGAGTACATATTATACTCTGTAATTCCACTAAATTGAAGATTTTTTTCATTTTAAATATTATATTAATAGTTTTATTATTCATATTTATTTTAGATGAGCGAATATCTTCTGAACAATATTACTAATACTTATTTTATCAATCATACAAATTAATTATTATAAGCACAGAATACTCTATTTTTCAGGGAATACGTTGTTTTGAATCTTGATTTTCAGTTTTGGATTTAATTTATGTCTTTTTTTTATTTTTTATTGTAACTGGATTTCATGTGTTACATGTAATTATTAGAAGCGTTTTTATTTATTTTTTTATTTAAACATGCAACATACCATTTATTCAAATAATCATCATATTGAATTTGGAACACCTTTTTTTTAATTTTTTTTTTTCTTTTTCTAAAAAAAATGAAAAAATAATGGAAAAAATATTTTTGTATAATTTGATCCATTATATAATGATCAAAGTGAATGTTTTTTTCTTTACTCTTTTTTTAATCACAATTATTTTTTTGATATTGAGATTATTATATTTCTTTCTTTATCAATTAGAATTACTTGAAATTCAGGGAATAATAATATTTTGTTGATCAACAATTTATTATTACTAATATAAAAAATAATATCTTATTCTTCTTTGTATATAACACAACCCAATATGTTTCATTTTATTTAAATTCCAAAATAGCTGATGATTTTTACTGTTCAGCAATTTTCTTCAAAGCTGTATATATACAATATAAATTCCATTTTCATAATAAGAATTATATTTATATTAATTCATGATTGATATCAAGAAGCATTAGAATGGACAATATAAATTAATTTTTTATTATTGATTTAAATGTCATCCATTTTTTTGAAGCATAAGTTTTTATTTCTGTATTACAATACAATATTCATTCTATATTATTGTCTAAATTTAATAAGTTCCAGGTGACGTTTTTATATTGGAGGAATATTTATTATATAATTGTTATATACTGGACTATTTAATATCAACTGGTTGAAATTAAATGTTTTTAGAAAAATTCAAATTTTATACTTTTCTAAATAAATTCATTTATTAGTGATAAATGTCTAATCTTATATTTCAATAAGATGATGGAAATAGTCCAGCCATCATCTCAAATTTTCAGGCAATTAAATGTGTATTAAAGAAACTTTTTTCAAAATTGTCCAAGCTGTTCTTTAATGGAATGTTGATTGAGTGTATAATGAAATTTTTCAGAAATGTTTATTATAAAAATGTAGTCATTCTGTTTTAATTTGAGGAACTAATAGTAGACCGATTAATTTCTGGGTTTTAAATATGCACTTAATATTCTTAGATGTTTATTACAATTTTCCCTGCATTGACTATTAAAAGTAAAATGTATTTTATAAATATTTTAAAATGAAATTAATATTTTTTGCTATAATATAAAAGTAAAAAAATCTTATTTCAGATTTTTGATGATGGAGAACAAGAAGCTAATTACAATACTACCATGGGTAACTAATATTTTTTAATGACTTTTAAAAATATTTTAAAGCATTTGGTTTTTCACAAGTAGTTCTTTTTTATTTTGATTATAATGAAATCATTTTAACTGCGATAATTATAATATTTCTTGATATTATATTTTTAGAATGTACTGAAAACTCTTCAGAAAACCAAGATATATCATTAATTAATAACATTGGAGAACATGAGCTTATTGGACAGCCAAAAGTTGATTTCAATTATAAAAACAACATTCTTCAAAATAATAATACTGAAGATATTAGAATTGAAAAAATTGAAAGTATAATTCCTGAAGTTTTTAGAACTGAAACTGAAAAAATTGAAAGTAATTATAAAAACAACATTCTTCAAAATAATAATACTGAAGATATTAGAATTGAAAAAATTGAAAGTATAATTCCTGAAGTTTTTAGAACTGAAACTGAAAAAATTGAAAGTATAATTCCTGAAGTTTTTAGAACTGAAACTGAAAAAATTGAAAGTATAATTCCTGAAGTTTTTAAAACTGATACTGAAAAAATTGAAAGTAATTATAAAAACAACATTCTTAAAAATAATAATACTGAAGATATTAGAATTGAAAAAATTGAAAGTATAATTCCTGAAGTTTTTAGAACTGAAACTGAAAAAATTGAAAGTATAATTCCTGAAGTTATGAAAACTGGAACTGAAAAAATTGGAAATATGAGTACTGAAGTTACCAATACTAAAACTGAAAACATTGAAAGTTTAATTTCTGAAGTTATGAAAACTGGAACTGAAAAAGTTGAAAATATAATTCCTGAAGTTATGAAAACTGAAACTGAAAAAATCTTAGAAAATGCTAATTCAGTAGGTCAATCACTTCCTTGGGAAAATGAAATAGAATCTCCAAATAAAAATTCTCCGGAAGAAAAAGAATTAACTTTAGTTCCGCAACTAACCAATTCAGAATATCCTGTTATAGTGAGTCCAAAAATTATTAATTTTTCTGAACAGTTTTGTCAAGCAGATTTTCATCCTATAGTTACTGAAGTTTCCAGTTTGGCTCCTAATGCTTCTGAGGTGTCCCAGTCTTTATCATTAATTCAAGGAGAAACTATTCAGCATCCTTACGGTAATTTGTTTTGTCTTTTAGAAAATGTGATTTATTATTATTGTTTAATAAATACTAGTATTACACTTACTATAATCTTTTTTAAATGGCGATTTAAGCATTTTGGAATTTTTAGTTTAAGAATTCAAATCTATTTTTGTACTTGTGAGGAGGGGGTTAAAAATTGTTGTGGATTTTGAAATGTGTAAATATAATTGCAATAATCAAATCTATAAATGAACTAATATGACTTGCCAATTTTGTCTTAATTAAATTTGCTCATGTAAAAAGTATAAATTATGTTGTTATATTAATTTGAATCTGGATAGGTTGTATTAATACTTGTCAGAGAACTATTGGTAATTTTTTAAATAATTTTTTTACTATTTGTTAAAAGAATCTTAACGCTATAAATTGATACTATTATTTCTACTACTTTGTTGACAAAATGTTTTTCATTAACATTGTTATCACTATTTATTTATCAAAAAATTTAGAAAAAAAAAAAAACAATTTTCATGATTAACACATACTATCTAAATCGACTTAAGCAGTGAAAATGAAGATTATTCTGAATCATGATTTTTGAATTTTTTTCAAATAATAAATGTGTTCTAAAGACATATTTATAGTTTTTAAAGCTGTAATTTATAATTTTAAATTTAAAAGTGTTTATTATAAGTTTCAATTTGCCTATTGATACTGTTAGAAGTAATGAAGATATCTACCTTAAAAACTATAAATGTATGTAAAAATCTTGATAAAAGCACAATATCTATTAAAACTGTTAAAAGCACTGAAGATATTTTATTTGTCCTAAAATAAAAAGAATTTTTAAAAATTTAAAGTGGATAATTTTACAAAGTAATAGTAATAGTTGTTCCATTCAGCTGAAAATACTTTGAGTGAAAAAAATTAAATTCTTCTATCAATAATGACTCTATTATCATGGATCAGAATATCCAATTTGGAAATGAATTAGATCCACTACCTTCATAAAACTTATTAATTTGCTAAGATATCAGAAATATCCAAAAACAATAGAATTTCTGCTTGATTGCTATATTCAAAATACATTCTAGAAAAGATTGAATCATTTGTCACTTTTGAGCTTATTGCCAACAAAAAAGATTCTTAGCTATTGTGTAATGAAGATAGGAAAGAAATATAGAATAGATTGAAACACTAAATGATTAAAACATAAACTATAACAAAAGACTCAAATTTGGTTATAGTAAAATATATTTTAATACATCCATGACATTCAATCTGAAATGTTTTTTTAAATTATAAGAAGTTCTATGAAAATTTAATTTAAGTTATTAACCATTCTAATGAACAAGATGATTAATAAGACTATTAGTTTTTAATTTCATCAGTCTAAATCCTATTAAAACTATTAACAATCTATTTTTATGTGGTTTTGGATAGATTTTTACACATTATTCACATCAAAAGAAAATCGACTTGATTTAAATATTTCTGATTTGGCAATACTTCTTCTACATGATTTACAGATTAATATATATTTTCATTCAAGATTAAAAGCTTATGATAATCTTGATAAAATTAGCAAGCAAATTATATATTGAGTTACTTTAATAGAATTAAAAAATGGATCTATTAATTTTTCAATTGTTAAATAAAATAATTCATCTGATGGAAAAGAATTATGATTATTTATGAATGCATTAACTCTCTCAAAAAGATATAAAAGGAACCTATATGCAAAACAAAAATATTACATTTTTAATATCTAATGTTTAAAACTGAACTCTTAGCAGAAAGTCCACACATTGATGGAATTTGTTTGAAGTAATTGTCTAATATCTTTCAAAAACTAAATTTAACATCTCAGAGAAAAGTTTTAATAGTCGTAAATGATAAAACCAACAAAGGCATATCCCTTTTATTAAATTTAAATATTTTTAAATTATTAAAGACAATGGCACTGTTATGATCCTAGATGATCAGAAGTTTTATCACATTACTGAAATTATATTAATTATTATTTTTGGGTGCTTAAAATTGACTATGATGAACTTTCAAACTCACTTATTTAACTGTTGTATGCTAGAAATTTTAAAATACTCTTCATTGTTTTGTATCTAAGAATTAATATTTGTTTTTGAATTCAAAGATTGATAAATATCATTACCATAAATTTTCAGAAGTCCATTTGATAGATCACATCATATACCTGATCTTATAGTCGCACCATAATTTCAGAATAATATAGAACAATTGCAAATGAAAATTTTTCAGTGCCTTTATGTTATTATGATAGAGGAGACTATTTTTCATCAATAAATTTAGAATAATAATCTTATAAAATTAATTTAGTTGAAATAGTTACATATTTATGAAGAATTATTAAAATTATAAGCATCATGTGATTCTCTTTAGCATCCTGAGTTACAAATTTCTCTATCTAAAAGACTATTAAAATATTTAAATAGATTTTAACAAGCTGAAAATTGCTCATGACTTTTTTTTTCTGTCATTAGTTTACAAAATCTTAAGTTTTTTTTTTTTTATCATTACTTACTAAGTTGCACTTATGTTATTAAATACAAACAATTTCAAAAAGGAAAAAACAACAATAACAAAAATTGAGTTCATTTTATTTAAAAAAAAATTAAAAGTTAAAAAAAACAAAACATGAAACATGGGTTCATCATTTGTAAAAATATGAAGCAGAGAAATTTTTAGCATATTCTGCAATTGATCAATTGTAATTGTATGAAAACTTACATAATGAAGATGGGTGAAGAATGCAAACCTCTTAATATTAAAATATTTAACATATTTGTAAAATTACCTGACGTGTGAAATCTGTAGCCTGATTAAAGCTTAAAGGTATAATTCCCAGATTTTGGAAGGGATGTAATTTCTCTTCACTCCTTAATTCTTTATGCATTTATTGTATATATAAATATAGGGGATTTGAACTCAGACTTTCAAGCCCCTTCACTATCCACACTATCTCATACTACTGTTACACTTGACCACACACATGCAGAAAATCACCAATATACGTATTTCATACTAAACCAGCACTCATCAGTTGGTCCAGATTTCTATCTCCCATACATATATATAATCAGTGCTCAGAACATATGTATGGGAGATGGTAAGCCGGACAACTGATAAGTGCTGGTTTAGCACAAAATATGTCTTTTGGTGATTATTTATCTTTTCTGCATGTGTGTGGTCATGTGTATCAGTAGTATGAGATAGTGTGGATAGTGAAGAGGCTTGAAAGTCTGAGTTCAAATCCCCTATATTTGCAATTAGGCTCCAAATATAAGAGTGCCTGGTATTTCAAATCTTATTATATATATCTATATGATACCATTTAACACACTTTCTATAATCACTTTTTACAATGCTGTAAATTTTATTTATTTTTTTGATCAATATTTTCTAATAGTTTCAAATGACCAGCAATTGAAATTGTTAGAAAATATTATCAAGAAATAAATAAAAATTTACTGCATTGTAAAAAGTGATTAAAGAAAGTGTATTAATTGGTATATAATCCTCCGAAATTATGTCAAGTGCATATTGCTAAAAAGACATCTGCTCATATGGGAAAAAGAGCTAGAGTGAGTTAAAAATGTTATAGGGGGGAAGGGAACAACATTAGAATTTAAAATGAAAAATATCCTATAATCATTTAAAAGCAAAGGGTTACATTAAAAATTATAAAATACAAAAAACTATGGTACCAATAAAAAAATCAATAAAAATGTAAATACAAAAATATATATTTCACTTGCTAAACAAATTTAAACAAGACATGTTTTTTTAAATAATATTTATTTATTTATTTTTTTAAAAATAAATTGTTTCGTAGTTTAGTGCTCTAAACTTCTTTTAATTGAAGATTAATTATATTTCAAAACAATTTTTAAATATTAATCACAAATCAAAATATAAAAAAAAATGATATTTGGTTAAAAATTTGGTAATATCTTTAAAATTATTTTGTTTGTGTTTGAATAGGGGGCAAGATGATGTTTAATGTATTTTTTCTTTTTTAAATAAATGTTAACGGGGGAAGGTAATGTTGACTGTATTTTGATGATATTTATATACTAAAACAATAAAGCCAATTGAGATTGTTGATTGTTATAATATTTTTAAGTTTTTTTCCATGTAAAACTTGAAATTATGTGCATATTTATCTTTATGCATTTATTAGTTTATTTTACAAATGTGTATAAAATAATACAAGATTGTTAATAAAAACATCTACAGCACTGATTAAATGCATTATTCTTGCGAGAATTTGATTCGTGTTGTTCACTAATTCATTCTTCCTTCAGTTTTTCTGATACCAATTAAACACGAAGAATATGGATCGCCTATATTGTATTTAATAGGTTTCTTTTAATTATTAGAAACTATATCTATTGCTTGGGATAAAAATATAAGCCATGGATGTTCTACTTTAGTGAATAAGGTACATCTATATATGAAATTGTTCTGTCAAGAATGATAAAGAGAAGTTTCTAAAAGAAATTAAAAATTCTATTCTTGTGAATTATAATACAATTATGATGCCAAATAATATTACTGCAGAAATAAATGTTTAGTGGTTTAAATTAAATATCAAATTATCCTTAATATTATTTTCTTGTCCAGAATAAAACTTAATTTGGGTTAATTTTAGGAAAGCTAATAAAGGGGATAAAACTGCTAACAATAATTTCAAAACAACTCAGAAGTCACTTTTTAGATTAAAAAAAAAACACCAAAAATAATCTTTACAACATCATAATTTTAGATGAAGCTGCTATCACTAACAATAAAGCTGGAGAATGGTTTTTTATTGAGTTGGTCAACATTAAAAATGACAATCGATATACTAAGCAGAAAAAAATTTTAATGTTGATAAAATGATTCATTATTGGAAAAAAGATGTCATCTAGGGCACTTTGCTAAATGGCATAATGTAATTTTTAGCATTGTTGTGCGCACAGTGTATCAGATCACTAAAAGAAAAAAGTATTACCATATAATAACTAAATTAAAAATATTGTAGTATAGGTTGGATTTTTTAAAATTTCTTTTCGATTTTTTTATTATAAACGTTTAAATAATCGTATTAATGGAATATAGATTGAAATATGAATAAATAATGAAATATAATTATGTTAGTAAAACAATTATTAAAGATAATTTTTGATACTCTATAATATATAGATTTGTCACTATGCAATTATTGAGAGAAACAAAAGTATAATCCCCTAATCTGCCATTAATGTGAGATGCTACTATATCATGTTTATATGTTTGCAGAAAAGATATTTGATGATTAGTTTAATGGAATATTATATTTTCATAAAATGAATGATTCAGTAATAAAATATATTTATAAAATGTCAAATCACCTTGCCAAATGTTATGTTTTTCATCAATGCTATCTTGCGAATAAAGATAAAATTTGAATTTTAAATAGCACGGCCCAGAGGTAATCTCTTGAACTATATGTTGCAATGTTGTTAAATATTGAAATACAGATTTATTCAAGAAAAGACCATTAAATTTAAATTAACAGTGATCTTTAGTTGCTCATAAATAAATATGTTTAATTTACATATACAAAGAAACTTTATAATCTCCCAAAAATAAGTATATAAGAAATAGACCCAATGTATATCATTAGCTGAAAATTCAAATATAAAATGTCAAATCATCTTCCCAAATGTTATGTTTTTTCAATCTTGTAAATAAAGCCTGTATTTCAAATGACACAGCCAAGATGTAATCTTTTTGAATTGTATGCTGCAATGTTGTTATGTATTGAAATGCATTTGGGAGAGTGACATTTTATATTTGAATTTTTAATTAGTGATATGCATTGGATCTATTTTTATATATTTATGTTGGGTGATTGCAAAATTGTATTAATCTTTCTTTGTATATGTAAAACATATTTATTTATGATCACTGCTAATTTAAATTTTATGCTCCTTATTTGAATAAATCTATTTCAATATTTAACAATATTACAGCATATGGTTCAAGAACTTAACTCTTGGATGTTTGAAATTCAGATTTTATCTTTAGTCACAAGGTAGCATTGCTGGAAAAACATAACGTTTGGGAGGATGATTTGATATTTTATATTTGAATTTTCAGCTAGCTATATACACTGAATCTATTTCATATATATATATTTATTATATATCTAGTTTTATTTGTATTTTTTTTTTTTTTACTGAAAACAATACATTTGTCACTTTTTTTGTTGTTCACTATTTTAATTCATAAAAGATTGAAATGTTTAATGCCAAGATATTTTTTTTTAATATAGTTGTTTTTTTTTAATTCTAAATAATCTCTGAGATCAGTAATTGTCATTGTAGAGTTCACATTTAATAGAATTATTTTTCCTGAAATAGACTGCTGATTATTTTTTTTTTAACAATATTAGGAAGAGCCATTGATCAAAATATTGGACTTAGAAATTTTTTTAATTAGCTGTATAACTATTTAATAGAGTTTTTATTGTTTTCAATTTTTTTCTGTTGTAATAGGTATTATTATCATTGTTTATACAATTTTGGACATATATATATATATTATGAATTCAGAAAAATTGATTGTCATTTAATGTTATAGTGTAGTTTTAATTACTAATACTATATGTCCATCAAAATTTATAAATTTTATAAAAATGAATATAGTATTTAATTTTTTGTTGCAATTTTTATTAATTAACATGTTATTTTACATAGACATGCAAGAAATGGCTGAAAACATTCTGAAAGATGATTTAGAAGAGAAAAAAGCTAAATCTCAGTTGAATGAAGCAATAAAAATGGAACCACAACGAACAGAAGTTCCTGAATCTGGTAAAAACTTAGCAGTTAGTGATAATAATTCTTAAATAAAATTATAACTTCTGAGATAGATAATAATAGATATAAAATTTAAAGTATATTACACCCTAAGAAGTATAAATTTCTCATTAATTATGCTACATTGATAGTCATATCTGAAACAAATTAAGAAAATCATTAAGAGCCAGCAAATTAATTGTAATAGTGAGTTGATTTACAAAACTTTTTTCAACAATGAGGTTAATTACTTCAAAAAGAACAGGATATAAATAATGTTATATTTGAATGCTCCTGTTTTGATTATTTACAGTACTATGATCATTTTAGAATAAGAGCCTAGACAGAACTGGAGAAAATCTTTTATGCATTGATTGACATAATCGTGTACATTGCAATGAATCTGTTTTACTTAGGCTTGATTATAATTCATGTTATTTCACTAAATGTCTTTAGTTATTTCTGATTGTGATTTGTAAGTCAGAAATTGTAAGAAAATTATTGTAGTCTGAATATCTTTATCTAACTTATATATTGTGTGTCTAAAAATTGCTTTTCCAGTGATGTGTTTATTCACTTACGCTTGTAAGAGGTTCTTTTAAAAACTATGGAGTGATTATAAAATTTAGTAGAATTTTTCAATAACTACTCTTGTGCAGAAGGAAATTAACCTCCAATCATGTGCTGTCTTGTAACTATAAATCTCTGCATATTTGTATATATACCAACTCTTACTGACAGTGCTTATATCAGGACTTGAATTTATTGTGTGTCTGATGCTGTAATCAACAATTGAATTATACAAATTTAGTTAACCTATCACAGGAGAAAGACGGTACTTAATAATAATAGCTTTACTTTTATTCATAATTAATATGTCTAATAACAGGTGGTTTAAAAATGAGACTTTCTTTCTCCTGTGATAGATTAACTAAATTTGTACAATTCATGCCTTGATATAAGCACGGTCAGTAAGGCTTGATGTATATATGAATACACTCTAAGCTTAAGTGATTCACTTGAGGTTTTAAAACTCTTAATGATAGATGAATGCATGGAGATTTATAATAGTTATAAAACATCACATGATTGGAGATTAATTTCCTTCTGCACAATCACTGATTTTTAGCCCTTAATAATAGTAGAATAACTAACTATTTTTGTAAAAGAACGAAGAAGGAAGATAAAATTGCAGAATATTATGGGTAATGAGAAAAATGTATAAATATTTATAGGAAACAGATGCATATGTGTTGTATATAATTGCCACTGAAACTTTTCAGATGCAATTGGATCCTAGCTACTAATGAAGAAAAATTTTGAACAAGGAAAGAGATTACTGAAGAAAAAATGTCATAGCAATGTACTTGAAAAAGCAGTAATAATATAATTGACTTCAATAAATATAGCTTTAACTTTTTTTTTAATTCTGCTAACGTATTTTTATAGCAAATATATTAGCAACAGACTTTTTATATTTTGTAGAAGTTATAATGGATTTTTTGGAAATGGAAGTTTAGAATAGTTTCAAATATATATGTCATCAATTTAGCAAAAAGTTTAGTGGAGTATTTCCAAACAAATTTTTCTCATCAGTTTGGAGAATTTCTAGAAAATATTCTTTAAAATTTGGATAAACAGTTTGAAAAAAAAAAAAATGCTATATGGATTTTAATTTTTAAAATTTTTTTTTTTTTGAATACTTCTAAAAATATTTATTATGACAAATCTATTAGCAAATTTTATAGAAGTTTAAATGAGTTCTTTATAAATGTTATTCCGAGCATAACTCTAAAAACAATAAATAAAATAAATGAACACCATTAAAGGCATGAAATCCAATGAATATTTTTGTATTCCTTGAAAGTTAATAAAGATAACTAAATATTAAAAATGGGCATGACTATATAGTTTATCAAACACAAGTATAACATTAATTTTTTGACTTATAGATTAATTCAAAATAATTTTTTTTTTTTTTAATAATGAAATAAGTGTAAAGGTAAATAGATATTAAATTTAGGATAGATCAGTATTAAAATTTATTGAAGAAAATAGTATTAAATTTATGTTGAATAGATGTAAAATATTATGATCCAGTTAAACAATATCTAAATAATCAAATGATTTATTACTCAGCAGTTCATAAAAAATTTAAACACTAGACGTGCTATCTATCATCCATGGACTTAATTTCAGAGTCTGCAAATCTATCACTGCATTAAACTATGCAGGACTTTTAAACATTTAATAGCAGCTAATTTATTTTGATGTATTGTTCTCTGTCTTGTAAGCAAAAGTTAATAATTCCATATTATCTAATGCAATTGTCCTGGTGTATAAATTATGCACTGATGAACAAAAGCCATTAATGTAATAAAAATGATTTACTTAAAAATGATTTTTTTTTAAAATTTATCCATAAATGGATTTTTTCCTATCAAATAATTTTAGAAGCATTTTCAGTTTGAATTGACTTTGGAAATTTCTAATAGATCCTTGTAGTACAATTTTAAATCAAATTGTCATAAATAAGATTCAGTTTTTGGATAGCTTTTCAAAATATTGTAGGTGTAAGTACTAAATCAAATATAATACAAGGATGAAATCTTTCATTTCCATCTCAAATTAGGGAATAAAAATTCTAATGATAATATACTGTATATATTTACACTAGACATGTTTAATTTAAATATCCATTACATTTGAAAGATACATAAACTAATTATTACCACAAATCAAGATTGCATATTTATCTGCTACCCTACCTTTAAATGTTCAAGCTGTGGAGAGTTCAGTAGAGTTGGTCATATCCATGTGTCTGAAAAACTACTTATTTCAGATGATGAGAAATAAAATAAAATTACAAATGCCAGTAATATTTATCATACCATGTACTTATGCGTAAGAAATAGATGTATGTAATGTATTATGGATGAAAACAATATAAATAAGTAAGGCTAAACAAATCACTGTAAGAAGGTTAAAATAAAAATCTCTCTCAAGAGGAAGAATATTGAGTTAAAGATGTAATTCAGACAGAAACATTTCATTTTCCATTTAGAATTAATTATCATTGGTGAAGTTCTCTGAGGTAGAAGACTGTAAGTCAATTACAATCCCCATAATTTAAATTAAGATTATAATTTATTCACTAGTGATCATGAAACAGAAGGTGAACAGAGAATATATATTTTTATAAGGAAATAAACTTAAAAATGGCTTTGGATTATGTGAATCTTATGTTCACTATTTTCGATGTGAAAGGATTAAATTTCTTCTTTAAAGGCTACAAGTTCAATTTAAAAAATATATTTTGATCTATCAGTTATTAAAAAAACTAAATTTATTTATAAAATGAATTAAATCATTTTCAAATTTGTTCCTGCTAATCATTGAAAATTTTTACATTTCAATGTTTGAGACCTTCATAATCCTAGATATTATTATTTTTTTTCTAATTGAGCATATCTATACTTATTAAAAATCTATGTACAATGACAACTGTTAATTTTAATGTATAATACAGTGTATATGATAAAGAATTGGTGAATTGCATCTAACAAGTATTATAAAATAACATAGGGAAAGGCATTGATGGATTTTTTTCTGATATCCAAAAATCTTCTAATCTATAATTACACTTGGGTCTCGTCTTAGGCGATAGATAGGTTCCTCAGAAAACGCGCGCAAAAGAAATCGCGCAAAAATAGATGTAACTTACATTGAAAAGGGGGGGATGCGGTCTGTGATTTTTCAAAATTCATGTAAAAGCAAGGCACTAACGTAAAATTACTTTAAAATTCGCGCAAAAAAAAAATAAGGAAATAAAATATGACTAATAAAAAATTTCAAATTTGAAAAAAATTGATACAAGACAAACTTTTTTTAACTATAATATTTAATTTTATTCAAAATAATATATTTTTATGCATAATTTACAGTACAGTAATTTACATTTTTTTATACACGTTTTAATTATTATCGCTATTTGCCAAAAAAAACACGTTCGTTTGCAAACTGAGGAAATACAACTAGCGCCAACTTCACACTCATGTTGTGTCAATGGTTTTCTGGTGACCACGTAATTAGTAATTAATCTTTGAGACGATGATTTTATTAATTGTTTGTGAAACTAACAACTAAAAATTAAATTCTTATTTTTGTCTTTAATTTTTTAATTTTCAATTCCGTTTAAAAATCAAATTTCACATCACATTAATTTCAAGTCGCCAAGTAATTTTTAAATTGTTAATTACAATTAAAAATCAGATTTTAATTGTGAAATTTAATTGTGCCCACTGCTATTACCTTTTAAAAATAAACTTGTGGACACTAAATGATTAACAATTGATTACATTTTTTTTTAAAAAGCAAAAACAGAATGTGATTTAAAATGCAAAATTAACACGCACAATGTTTGAACAAAGTTACATTATAATCTTGTAAAATTTAATGTGTGTATACATAAAATGTGGAAATCATGATTTTAATTTCATTATTGCGTAAAATCTTACTATTATAAAGCACTGAAAATATTGAAATTATTAAGATGAAAGTCGAATTCCAATAATGTGCTATTACTTTCAATATAACGTAAGTGCGCAAAATTTATTATTTAAAGTAATAGCGCATTATCGGAGTTCGACTTCCGGTGAAACAGAAATCGCGTAACTTCAAAATCGTGTTAAATAAGTCCGCGTAAAAAGAGACCCAGGTGTATATTGTTTCAATAATTACCATTTTATAAAAGAAAAATAAGATATGAATATTGGCATCAATTTTATATTTGTCAAATCCATAGATTAGCAATGGAATAGCCTTTTTGTGTTCACTTTCTTTTATAAAAAAATACAAAGCATCAAAATTCATAAGCTCATCTTATGAATGTCAGTTTTAATAAAATCTTTTTTTTTAATCATAAGTGACAGAAGTAGATAAAGGAAGTGATGATTTTATGTTATATATTAGATTGAGATTATTTTAAATTTTTATTTTGTAAGAAATTTTATAGTTTTTGTTAAAATATATAAATGTAACTTATTGTGTTTTTTTATTTTTTTGAATTAAATGTTGTTCTAGAGTTTTTATTACTGAGATTGAAAGTTGGAAAAAGTTTAAGATATTTGAATCTTTCAGCATTTTTTTTTTTTTTAATTTGAAAGCATTTATATTCTTTGTTATTGCATGCTTTCAATCTTTCTTTTTTTTTTTGTCAATAAATAGTCTGTTTTTAGAAATAGAACTTAAAAGTACATATCTACCCTAAGAAGTTTTGCAAAAAATTATAAGTCACAATTTTATGTAACGCATTAGATCAGGGTTATTTTAAATCCTGCATATATGTGTTTGGTATTATTGATTTCTAATTTTATCCAACTTTAATGTAATATTCAAAACACCCTGTATATATTGTATGGAAAAAGTATTAGAAATAAATATTTTTTCATAAACTGTGCCGAAATGGTAGGATTGAGCAGAATGAGTCCTGGGAAATTGGGTGCCTAAGACAATAGTTCCCACCCCCTTCCTCCAGTTAATCAATATATTTTCAAATTATGCAATAACCTTAAAAAACTGTAATGACAATAAATTATGTGTAATACTAACATAAATATTAATTGTAAAAGTATCAACGATGGTACAGATCGCTGGATGGGACTGTTTCTATTCAAAAACAATTAAATATACCGTTTCTGAGGCAGGCTGTAATGACCTGTAGTGTGTTTTACTAATTTCTTGCAATTCACACTTTGTTATAGCACCCCTTAATTACTGTGCAAATGATCACTATTGATAATTTTGTATTATATAATTTTAGGGTGTGTGTATTTTTTATCAACTTAAGTTTTTTTTTAATATTATTTTCTTAATTATTGTATTACATTCAAATTACGTAGTATTATATGAAAAAATTTGTCAAACAATCGCCTTCTTTTTAAAGTTTTTTTTTAAGAATGTAAAATCTGTAAAATTTGTTTCTAAGCATTAATTGTTTTATAGTAATGGATAATGACGTTAGTCGTGAGAATTTATAGAGAAGAAAAAAATGGCGCATGCTAAAGTAAAAGTGTGTAAATTGTCTGAACTGCCGGTTACAGGAGATGCTGCTGTTGTCTTTCTTCAAAGTTTACACATTTTAGCCGCAATGAAAACCTGCGATTGCGGCCAACCCATGTCACTAAAGACAAGTCCAAACTACCGTTTGAGTGTGGTGTTCTATTCGTAATGGAATGTGGTTTGAGGGGTCGCAACTTGTGTTTGTTAAATGCTTATGGATTATTTACCATTGGCGGCGTCTCTACATCATGGACAAGATCTCTTCATCTCAATTTTGAAAGCGGTGGTTTTACCATAGAGTAATATTGTTGTTAATGTCAATGTTTTTGTTTTATTGCTAAATTTTTACTTACAAACCTTCCACTTAACAGAAAAGAACATTCAAGATATTTATTATATTGTTTATATATTTGTACATAAATTTGTTCATTTTTAAATAATTTTGTTATTAAAAGTTCCTTTTTTTATTTTTTTGTTAAAAATTTATATTAAGGAAAAAAAGCACCAAGTAGCCGACGTTTGTTACTTTTTGTGTGAATAAAAAAAAAAAAAACTATTTAAATGAATTCGTTTTTTTTTTTTTTTTAATGTTAAGTTTAAAAACAATATTTACTAATTTTAAATTTTTTAAATAAATTAAAAAAGCAAAGGATTATAGGAATAAAAGGTATAGGAATGTATGTGCATATATTTTACAAATGCGTACTTCAAATAATGTTAACTGATCTATATAAACAAAGCACACATAAATAATTATAGATTCTAAAGTAAGAAATTTAAATGTTAGAGTTAAACATTACCTGGTATGTGAATTTTCACACAGATATATATGCAAAGGAATCAGCAAGGTTATAGTTTTCAAACCTTGTCGATTTCTTTTAAATTATTATTTATTTCTTGGCTATGATAAATCTCTTATACTAATTAGCTTTTCTTGCTTAAAAGTTATAATTTCTAGATGACAGACACATATATATGTTAGAATGTTTACCAAGTTAAAATCTGTTTTGTAAAGTAGTTTATTTTTTGGAAATTATCTGATGACGCTATTTTTATCCTTGCATAAAAGTTATAATTATAGTTCCATCTTGCATATACAGAAAAGAACATTCAAGACATTGTTTTTTTTTTTTTGGTGTTTCTATTTGTAGATCAATTTAGATTAAGAAAAAAAGCCGCCAAATAGACAGCATTTGTTACTTGTGTCAAAAAAAAAATACAGTAAACAAACCCCTCAAAAAAGTAATTACACTAAGAAAAAAACACGGCTAATAACAGGTCAAAAAAAAATGTAAGAAAAAAGACATTTACTATTTATTTAAAAAAGGCGAATATGTCAACAAATCCACAAAAAAGTAATTACATTAAGAAAAAAACATGGCGATTGTTTCTTTTTGTGTAAATAAAAAATGTATTATTAAAAAATGTCAATTAAAAAAGATGAATATGTCAACAAACCCGCAAAAAAGTAATTACATTAAGAAAAAAACATGGTGGTTGTCCCTTTTTGTGTAATTAAAAAATTTATTATTAAAAAATGTCATTTAGGTATTAAAAAAAAAAAAATTTAAGAAAAAAGGCGAATATGTCAAAAAAGACATTGTTTACCATTTCTTTAAAAAAGACGAATATTGAGGAATATGTCATGGCCAGGTGATGTTATATTTAACTGTTTTTGAGTAGCAACAGCGTCATCCGGCGACCTGTACCATCGATATTTGTACTATATTAATTTGCAACTTATATAATGAATGCTTTAAAAAAATACTTTATTTAGGAAAACAAATGTTTGACATACAATTATAATGTTTAATAGTAAAATCAATATTTTAATTTATGCTATATTAATAATATAATTATGAAATTTTAATTTAATTTATGTCTCATTCTACTAGCCAGTTTAATAATTATATTTAATCTGCATCACTGTTCTTTTTATTTTTTTAACTTTCTGTTAATATTATACTAAGTAATTTGTTCCTGAAATTTTTTCACAACCTAGTGAGAGATTTCACAAATTGTATTTTTAAAAAACCTTGCCTTGATTATTATTGTCTTTCTGATGCCACTAATTTTTTTGACATTACTTAGAAAAAATAGTTTAAATAACAAAAAATTTGATAATTTGCAAGTTTATTAAAATTCATGATTATTTTATATAATAATTATGTAATTATTATTAAAAATCAAGAATATAAATTATTACATATTTATTTTGAATATAAAGGTTTTATTTTTAAAAATAGAATGTTATACTTTTGGACAATGAAAATTACCTAGAGATTATTTACAAACTGTTTGCCATTCAATGAATCTCATGACTGTCTATGTGAATATATTGCAATACTATAAGAAAATTTAAACTTTTAAAACATAATTTGATTGATTTATGATTTATTAATATTTATTCATTCACATTTTAAAAACAAATGTTAAATAAAAAAGATTTCATTTGTTTTCTTAAAATGAAAATATTATTCCTATGATGAAATATATTTGTTTGTAATTTTTTTAATATTTCCAAAAGTCAAATGTAATTATTTAGAATTTACTTCATTTGTAAACAAAAATATTTATCTAATAAAATCAAATTTATTATATTCTAATAATTAATAAAGGTTTAATTTTAGACTGAACGTTGGATGCTTATAGACAATGAAAACAATTTAAAACTGTCATCTGTGAGAGGGTTTAAGTAGATTTCTCTTTAATGGCTATTAAGTTCAACTAAGGGTGAATGCTTAAGCCTGATGTTGTTTGAACTAGATTTTGTCCAATAATTAATAAGAGATCAATATTTGGTAAGAATAGTTTCTATTCTAATATCATCTACTATAAGTTTGAGTCATAGATGTTTTTCAGGCCAACTTCTGGTATTTATCTTTTATTAGGTTTGGGATTCAACATTGAAAGGAATACAGTTAACGCATTCTGCAACCAAAACCTAAAATTTAAATCATTTAAGTTTTGAACCCAAATGACTTTGCTTGAACAGTTATACAGATCTGAATTCATTTCAGTACCATAATTCTTTATTAAGTGTAGGCATCTTATTCACCCTGGATAAGAATGTTTATGATATCAAGAAGTATTTTAACTCTAATTTAACCATTAAAGCATGTTAACTTAGATTCAGAACCTTAAGCTGATTTTAATTTCAGACTTTATGTTAATAAGTGATTACTGGATACATACTGCATTTTTTCCAACTTTGAATTCTGAGTCTCATTGATCAGAGAAAATGTCAGAAACCAGTCTAGCAATGGGAATTTAAATGCATCTGGTAAGGGCACTGATTACTCAAGCTTACAGTAATTGGCATTAGAATGGACAGTTTTTCACATTATTATGATTTGTGTAAATGTTGTAAAAATGTTTACTTGTAAATAATTTATTATTTATTCTATACTAAATACATATTATTTAGTTTGGTTATATTATCAAAAATGATAATTAGCTTGTTAATTTATTTTTTAGCTTATTATATCATTGAATTTTTAATTTTCTTTAAAAGCAATTATGTAATTTTTTTATAAAACCAAATAATCTTATTGAAAAAGATTTTCATATTTATTCAAAAATTAATAAGAAAAAATTTCCTTTAAATATGAATTCAAAGTTGTAATTATAAATTTATTAAACGCACATTGATTACATAAGTAATATTTACTGAAGCTATAACCTCGATAATATATGAATGCAAATTTTTATTTAAGAATGGTATAGTGAAATATTATTCATTATTGGATAGTCTCTAGTCTAATGAATGACTAATAAAAATTATTAATGAATGCAAATTGTTTTTTTTTTTTTTTAAAAAAAAAAATCAATTATAATTGATTTCAGATGGTTTTATATAAAAAAAAAAAAATTCAATATCTCTAATATTTTGTTAATGATTAACTTTTTTAAAAAAATTAAATATACATTTGCAAAATTTTATATATTTATTCTGCATTCAGTGATTATAAAATTGGATTTTTTTACATTTTAAAAGCAAAATTTCTAATTATATAAATATATTTGCAAATTGTTTTATAAAAATGTTTTTTGTTTTTCTATTTTAGATGACTATGAACCTCCAATGAAGCGAAGTAACAATACAATCAGCCCTGTATCATCAACAGTTACATCATCAACTCAGCCTGCTAAAATAACTGAAGACAATATTTATGTCTGGGAGTGGCCAGAAAAGCCTACTACTCCAAAAGAATCAAATGCTAATCATATTATTACTCCAGTTATAACCTCTCCACCAATTGTAAGTAACTTTCACTTGCATTTGTAAATTATTTTCATATTTTGATTAGTATTACTGACGTAAACATTTATTTAAAATACTTTATAGAAAACAAACAAACAAAAAAAGAACCCAAAAGATTAATATGGAGAATTGTTTTTACATTTGTAAAGCAAAAAAAAAAAAATAGAATTGTTACTTTTCATTACATAAATTAGCAAGGAAAATGAATAAATGCTTTGTAACTGTGTAAATAATGGTTGGCTTTACTGATATTAATTAAATCATTTAGTGAAACAACTTTTAAAGAAAAAGAATGTTTATGCTGTTTCCATTTCAATTCAGAATCTTCTACTCTTGTGACAGTGAATGATAAAAGAATGCAAGAAAATTGTCAAGTTTATATGAATATATGACTGAGAATACTACGAAAATCTACATTGATAGTATGACTACTAGTTAATTGAAAGCATGTTCAGCATACTATGTTGATGTATTTAACATATTTATTTTAGAGTATTAAACAAGCTTTTTTTAGTAGACATATTTTATGTATTATTTATATTGCATTACATTTATTTATTGTACTCAGACATTCTGCTGGAAAAAAAAAGGTTTTTAATGATTATTCATTATAGAAACTGGATTTCTTTGGAAATATCAAATTGCACTTTTTTTGTTATTTGAAATTTGTTACAATTTTCAAACTAAATGCATGTAATATGAATAAATTATATTTATTCTTATCTATACATGCATAAGTTTACTTGATTAACTACAATTCTAAAATTCAATCATGTAATTATAACTAGATAATTTAATTTATCACAGTGTCAACAGCCATTCATAGCTCTCTAGCTATTTTCAAATCATTTAACGACTAATGCCAAAATTTTTAACATTCCTTGACTGGAATCTCAATTTGAATATATTGTTATTTAAGTTTGCAATGAAAACACATTTTGAGTGCAATATCTTGAATCCTAAATTATCTGCCATCTCAAACTCACAAATCAAATCAGATGTCTAATTCAGATCACAGTTCAAGATTTTCATTTGTACAATGTTTAAATTTTAAACAGCTTTGAAAACAACTTTTTATTTTTAACTAAATCATTTCTTTCACTCTCTTCAGTTAAAATACTATTAATAAATATTATAAAAACTGTAGCTTTTTTTTTTAAAACAAGTGTACTGGATGCAATTAAAGTAATTGATCATCGAACACAATTTTGAAATCATTTTAATAAAAAGAATTCACAACTATCAGTGAATCACTGAATAAATGTAAATTTATTTCTACTGTGGGCAAAAATAAATCTGCTTCTTTTAAATATACCCTTATTTTTAGTAATTTTTGTCATATGTCAGATTTAGATTAACTCTCTTATGATATTTCACATTGTAATCTCGTAACTTTAAATAAAATTATTATATACATATTGTGATAGGCAATTTATATTCTTCATTCTTAAATTTCATTGGACAATACACTGATATTTTAATATTTGTAATGTGGAAAATTATTGTTGTGATATGGCAAAAATAATTTTAAATTATTTGCACTGATAGAAGGGCAGAAATACTTATGGACAAACAATCACGTTTTTAAGAAATTTTATTCAAAAAGTACCTATGATATTGTCAATCCAAAACACTTTATGATCTTGGTTTTAGGCCATTTATTTCAAATCTTTCATGGATAATATCAAATTATATATAATTTGATTTAAAAATTATTCACATTATGACATCAACAAAAATAATTAGCAAAAAAAAAAAATAATAATGTAGTTATGGAAAAGTCAATGGAATAAAATAAATTGAGAGAGTATATATATGTATGTTTGTATTGTATTAAAATTTATGTATATATTTGAATGCATTTACTTATTATCTTTCTCAATTGCAAAAAATCTTGCCTAAGTGATATTAGATTCATAATTTTCAATTGTATTTGGTGTTACACATACCAGCAATCATTTTTTTGTAATGATGTGATCACAATATTATTTGATGCATTGTGAATAAGAAAAATTGGCATTTCATTTTTTATAACGGCAATTTCATGATTGCAGTGATGCCACTGTGAGTGCAATGATGTTATTAAGGTAATGGAGACAAGAAAATAGTTTCTATCAAACTTTAAAGGTAAAAAATGCATAACATTTAATATATTTTGAAACTGCAGGAAAGTGAATCCGTTGTTTCGAGATTGTTGAACCAGATTATAATCATTTGCTTATCTTTTTAAAAAATATTGGTTATTCATCATTATTATTTGAATCTATAATAGTTTTGATTGATCATTTAGCTTACCTGTTATGTTTATCTGTTCTCCATTTGTGTGATCTTAGATGCAACTAGAGTCTCATGAACAAATTCAGGATAATCTGTGATCTTTATACTGCTTCAAAAATGGAATTTATCAGTTATTGATCTTTGTAAATGTGGACAAATATAAACTATGAACCACATAATTAATGACTATCAGATTTATGACTACAATGGCAGAATTCAAAGTCTTAATAGAGTGATTAGTGAATGTATTTCCTGCTTGAAATCTCTGCACGTTTTTTTTCTTAATATCTTGATAATAGTTAAGCTGTCTAAATTCTTACGCTTAATCAGGGGTGGGCCCAATTTTTCTGGTCAAGGGAGCTTATAATTTTGTGACCAGTTATATATTTTATATGCATGGTTTTAGAGCGTCTTTGGTGTTTTTATTTTTTTTTTGGAAGTGACAAGCAGAGTTATATATAACACATGTTTTGTGTAACTCATTGTGAAAAAAAATTGTTCTTACCATTCTATATTAAAATTGTGTGTTTTTTCTTTGCAATTATGTCAGACATTATAAGTCTTTTAAAATGTGATAAAATATTAATTTTTTCATGATAAATAAATTAAATCTATACAACTGTTACACGGAAAAGCAATTATTGATTTCATAACTAATTGAATATATTCAGTTCTTCCAATTGCATCAAGCCAATAAATTTGTAATTGACAATGGCATTCTCATACATTTTGAAAGAAGGAACTTATGTCATTCAACCAATATGAATATATATATTTTTTATGTATATCTGTCTAATCTAACATAATGTAGTATCAGTCATGATTACTTTTTTTAAATTCGGCTGTCACTTTAAATGCCTTGGCAGTCCACTGGTGGGTTGTGATCGAAGTTTTGC
This sequence comes from Epiperipatus broadwayi, assembly GCA_028023455.1. NCBI lineage: Eukaryota > Metazoa > Onychophora > Udeonychophora > Euonychophora > Peripatidae > Epiperipatus > Epiperipatus broadwayi. The sequence continues at coordinate 1,298,480 of JAQFVV010000139.1, read as the reverse complement.
CCAAAATTCATGCTAAAAATATAATAATTGCGCTATTGAAATATTAATAGGCTGACATAAACCTTAGAATATAAACAACATATGATCACCATTTTTTATGCTTGCTTATAAACTGTTATTAAAACAGGCAAAACTCTCCATATGTATTGTCACTCAATGCAAGCCAGAGTAATCAATGGATGCCAGAAGGCTTGTGCATAAAATCCCCATCTAGTGCCTACTCATCCGTATCCCCAGATAGTTTCTGGCTTGTGGCCTTCGTCAGTGAGGAGCCTTGGATCTGAGAGCACTGCACCTAGATCTTAGCATCTAATGCAACCCTCCAGCAGCCACCTTTTATCTCTACTTAACTACAAAACTATGAGTCTTAAATTGAAAACACACTAATATTTTCAATTTAAGCTCATTAGCTTATATAGTCATATTGGCTTAAAACCAATCCTTACTAATGGGATAGTGATGGCTATGGTTATTAAAGAACCAAAGACACCAAAATGGATAGGTACTGAACTGAGTTCAGAGCTATATGACTATATAAGCTAATGAGCTTGAATTGAAAATTTAAAACTCATAGTTTTGTAATTAAGTAGAAATAAAAGGTGGCTGCTGGAGTGTTGCTGTAGATCCTAAGATTTAGGTGCAGTGCTCTCAGATCCAAGGCTCCTCACTGACGAAGGCCACAAGCTAGAAACTAGTCTGGGGATATTGGATAAGTAGGCACTAGATGGGGGTTTTATGCACAAGCCTTCTGGCATCCATTGATTACTCTGGCTTGCACTGATTGGCAATACATATGGAGAGTTTTTCCTGTTTTAATAACATTAGAATATTCCACACTTCTTATGTAGTTAACTTATTGTAGTCACTTCAGTAATCGTTCCACAAAATGCCATATAGGCAGTTATTTTTTTTTTTTGCCCAGCAAGTAATTATTTGAAGAATCTTCTGAAGTCAGTCACCTGACAACTGCTTGCAAAATTTTTGGGAAAATCTTTCATTATATGCAAGAAAAACCAAACTTCTATGTTTAGAAAATGATTTAGAATTCCAGAAATTTCAAAAATAAAAGTGATAAAGCCACATCATAGTAGTTATATTTTTTATTTTAATAGTCAGCAAATTGATAATCATTTGACTAATTGTGATTAATCTCAGATAACAAATATTAGGTAGATATTTAATTATTAATCAATATTGGATAGCTATCTGGTGCAGTGAATCAGCTAGCTGAAACAAAAAACTCCTTTGTTTATTTGTAATATGAAAAAATTTCATAAAGTTTATTTGGTTTGGATTTAAAATCAGGATGTGACGGATGCACTAATTATTACATTATGAAATCTTTTACTTTTAAAGGAAAATCATTTATTATTATTAATATTTTGTATTATCAAAATTTAAGATTTATTTTAATTGTTTACAGTTTGAATGATAACTATTTTAAATTTTATTATTACGAAGATATTTAGTCTAACTCAATAAGTATTCTAAAAAGATTTTACATTTTTCATATTTATTTGATTCCTAATAAAAAATTCAATAAGTAGACTATATCTTTTTTATCTAAAACTTTCTTTTTTTGGTTTTGTTAATTTTATGATAAAAGTTATTTATTTCCTATTATTTAGTATCGGATATTCCTGTGACAAATAATAAGCTCATTGAATAGATTTTTCTTTTTATTAATTATTTGATACTTGATTTTTTTTTAATATTAAATACAGAATTCATCTCATAAATATATATATATTATATAGCTCAGTATTAAAGTTGCATTTTTCAGAATTGTTGTTCAAAATTTATATATGCTGAATCAATTTTTTTGGAATTCTTAGCCTATTTTACAAAAGATTTTAAACAGATGATAATTTTTCATAATTATCTATTCATTGTGCTTAATTATAGTATATAGATTTCTAGCTGGCATTGCTTACTAAATACTATCTAGATATAATCTCCCTTCTTTATTCTAAGATAAAATATTTGTATATATTACATGTAGCCTATTTTTCTGGGGTGTAAATCAATTGTCCATTATTACTAAATATATATATACAGAAAAAAAAAAGATCTACATCATTCCTGCATAAATACTATATCTTGGATTGAAGAAGAGAGTATTTATTTATTTAACACTCAAAAGGCGCGTGCTCAATTAGCTTGAAAGGCTGATATTGGAATGAAATATAATTGCAAGCACGGCGCTAGATAAAATATTTGCTTATTTAAACATTTGTTTGAAAATGTAGATGTTAAGTTCATCTATCTTAAGATGTATGAAGAAAGTGGTTCTTAACTTTTTTTAATTCCTTGGATCCCTTTGTCAATTAAGTGAATTCAGATCCTTTCTCAGAATGAAGAAGTAGATTGTTTTATGACACTGAACATTAGCATATTGTGAGGGTAACTTATAATCGTACTCACACTAACTGACAACTACTGTGATATTAGATTATGCTCAGTCAGGATTTATGTCTGACTAGATTAATAAGTTTTGATAACATATAAAATACATACTTTAATTTATTACTTGTGAAACGTGAGTAAAGACATACATATATATATATAGGCATAATGTACCAATGCTTTATTACATAGCAAAATAATAAAGTTGCATGCAACTAGATTTTATATATATTGAAGTAGAGAAAGTCCCTATTATTAAAATAAGTGAAAATAAACACTGGAAGAATGAAACTACAAACATATATGTAAACCAACACTTAATTTGTGTTTTAAGTTTGTACGTCATGAAATGAATAAAACAATGACGTAGACTATACTAAGTTAACTATGGTAACAATCTAAGGTCAAGTATTTTGCTAAGTAATCTAGTGTAAGAATGAAATGATATCACGTTACATAACTTCTTTGAATCGATTATCATCATACTATATAGACAACAGTAGGCACATATGGCAATGAAAGAGGAAATGAAGAATTTCATGTGCTAAGCAACGGAAACCACATCAAATATAAAAACAAATGTGATTCTAATCCTTTCTTTTTTTAAATTGTACATTTGCTATAGGAAGTCAACATTGTGTAAACAAAAGGTTTTGAACACTATACAACATGGACACCTTCGTTCGAACATATTGACTTTCTAAATATAATTTTATCACGAGACCAGAAAAAGACCTTTAATGCAAAGCAACCAAGTTAGTTCGTGCAATAGGATAAATTTTTTGAAAATTGCTTTAAACTGATAAAAGAAAAAGAGAGAAATTAAAACAAAACTTTTAATCAAACGCGAATCCAGGAAAAGAAATATAGCCAGCATAGCAAATGATGGAATGATTCTATATTATTGTATATAAAGTTTTTTTTTTTTTTCAACTATGAACTGCAATTAATTTAAAACTTGCATCTATCAAATCAAAGAGTTGACTGTCATCGGTGGGATCATTAATCTTCTAACCATGATAGTTTACTGTCTGTATTGTCTACTTTAAAATGCTTAATAGATTATTTTTCGTCCAGCATAGAATGTTTGTGCATGGATCGGAGGAGAAAACAACTAACAGCCGATAGGGAATTATTCAGAACACACCATTCAGGAGCAGCGACGATCGATCTATATTTGCATAGAAGAAAACTGCTCGAAGTCTATGAACTATAATTTACGAAGGACTTTGTCGATTCACAAGATTTAATCTAATCGATTCAATGAAATTACGTTTTGTCACATGTTAAGACTTTTTTTATATATATAGCTATGTACGTATTATTATTTTTCATTCTTATTATGCTTGGGAAAATAGAATCTCCAATTCAACATTTTGGGAGAGTTTATTGTAGGAGAGAGCAAGAAGAGGAGGGAGGGAAAGTTAAGATTAGCTGAATATTTTTTTTAATGAAATTTAGGTTAACTCTTTCCTTAGTAATTTGACTTTCGCTCACTACCATTATCTAGGACTGAAGGTAAGATTTTTACTTATCACACACTATGACAGGACAAAGTTATGTTATTTGTTATACTTGTTAATTAACAATTTTTTTAGATCTTATTCAGCATGAATGATTAAAGCTCTGAATAAATCTTTTCTGTCTTGTTAGGGATTACATCCGACTCACGCAACAACTGGAACCGGACTGCGATTGGAATATATATATGTATCAAATGTAATCTTAACTTAGTCAGATTCGAGTTCATTAAAATAATATTATCATTTTTTTATTATTATTATTTTGTATATAATAGTGTCATTGATATGAATTTCTATCATTGGAATGACAGGTTTGGTAACTTCAGATTATTAACTTGATAGATGTTCATTATTGACTTATAAACCGCATGTATATATATTTTTTCATCTATATTTAATATATAGGGTATATGAGCACAGACTTTCACACCACCCACCACTCTATCTCATAACACTGATACACTTGAACACATATATGCCGAAAAGATAAATAATCACCAATATACATATTTCATGCTAAACCAGCAATCATCAGTTAGTCCAGATTACCATCTTCACGCATATTAAGATAGCCAATCTTTATACTTTAATGGACAGGCTTCAATCTACTCCTCACTCCAACTCTTCAACCGTCCATCCAATTGAAAATCTGATAATGGAACGCTGGTAATCTGGACCAACTGATGATTGCTGGTTTAGCATGAAATACGTATATTGGTGATTATTTATCTTTTCGGTATATATGTGTTCAAGTGTATCAGTGTTATGAGATAGAGTGGTGGGTGGTGTGAAAGTCTGTGCTCATATACCCTAAATATTACATATATAGACACAGGTATATAATAAGCCTGTGTTTCAGTTATTACATAGTAGAGATGTCTGCCCAGCCCTTGTATATGTATTAAATGGATTATGTCCTGTACATGAGGGGTCAGATTGACCTTAGGTCAACATGGGTGTGACAAGAATCTCTGCCTCAGGGTGACCTTTGAGGGTTCCATCATCAGATTTTCAATTGGATGGACGGTTGTAGAGTTGGAGTGAGGAATAGATTGAAACCTGTCCATTAAAGTATGAAGATTGGCTATCTTAATATATATCTGAGCACTTATAGCATATATGTGTGGAGATGGTAATCTGGACCAACTGATGATTGCTGGTTTAGCATGAAATACATATATTGGTGATTATTTTTCTGGCATATATGTGTTCAAGTGTATCGTTGTTATGAGATAGAGTGGTGGGTGGTGTGAAAGTCTGTGCTCATATACCCTATATATTATATATATAGACACAGGTATATAATAAGCCTGAGTTCCAGTTATTTCATCTATATTTGTAAATACCGTTTAAACGTTTTGGATTTATTTAAAATTTTTAATCTTATAATTTTCTTTAATATCAAATAAATGTTATAAGATCTGTTAAACGTGATATGTTCTCTTTAACTTATTAAATCAATCATTGCATTTATCAATAAAACTAATGCCTTATGTATATGAACACACACTTCATTCTTTTATAATTACATTGGAGAGAACCTAGGTAAAAACATTTCACTAATTGCGACTTTTATAGAAATAGTGATTATCAGTGTGCATAGGTACATCCCTGTTAATAGAGTTAAAGGCGAATTCTCCCTGAGTTCGAATACTGAGGCATAATAGAACCGAAAGAGAGGGTGAGGTGTGGATGAACTGACTCAAATTGTATCTAGATTTAATAAATGAGTATTGAACTGGTCTTTTGGAAGTGGGTGCAATCATAGGTTATGTACTTCATTGTGTCGTCTCCAGCATCCTGCCCGAAGATCCTAGGTCCAACCTTAGTTAGATGCGCCTCTCTTCCAAACATCATTGTCCGAACTGTTATATCATTCAAAATTACATTTTACAACTTCCCACAATTTCAATACCTGATAATCTCATGTGATCCAATATCTGTTCAAAATAGTTATTTTTGACAAACATTTCAAAATCCGAGTTTTCTCATGGTGCCTTAAATCATCTCTGTCATCTTTACCAATGTTTTTATAGGCATTTTTCCACTGCTCTTAGAATATGCTGCATCAAAATAAAATCATAGTATGTCCATAATATATTATGTATTATTTAATGAATACATTATATCTATACCAATGTGTCTCCCAAGAATAATGTTTTTAAATGCATAAAATATAATTACAAAGGAAATCAGTTACCTATATTGAAATATAGTTATTCTAAAAAATTACGACTCTTTTCTTGCGCAAACTGTAATATTTATGTTCATGTTATAAAAGTGAAACAAGAAAAGTTATAATCGTATTAAGTATATTATTTGCTGAGCATGCTTTCGACTAATCCATCAGATTCATAGCACTCAACTATTCCGTAGTTTGTAAAAGAACTTTATAATCTGTTATGCATTATGTAAATTAGATATTTACATATTCCATTTTTTTCATAATGGAATGCTCAACTCTTTTATTAATTGCATAGGGCTCACGTTTTTTTAAATCTACATTTCTTGTCATCTCTTTCATTTTTACATTAATCAAATCAAATGCATGACTGAATATATGCTCATGTTAAAGAAATATTAATGTGTTCAGAATTGCTTTTTGTTCCGCTGTACAGATACTTATGCTGGGCTATTCTTTTAGAAATATTGGTCCACAAAGCACAGAATATTGCCAGAGTAGGCTCCTCGGGTAATTTATAAAATTGCATAGAGTGCACCTATGTGCAACACAGTATATTATTGTGAATCGATGGCTATGAAGATAATACAACAGAGCAAAAAAAGCTTTGAATACAGATCAATATTTCTTGAACATGAGCACCATATCCAATTAATGTAAAAAATGTTTTTGCGCTGAAAGAGATAATAGTTAAATGTAAATTTAAGGAAGCATGGGCTATTGCCAGAGACCCCTATGCAATTAATAAAAAAAGAGTCTAGCATTTCATTACCAAAAAAAATGGAATATGCAAATATCTAATCTACATAACGCATAATAGTTTGTAAAGTTGTTTTAAGAACTACAGAATAGTTGAGCACTATGAATCTATTAGATTAGTCAAAAATATGCTCAGTGAATAATATACTTAATATATAATTATACCTTTTCTTATTTCATGTTTATAATGTGAACATTAATATTGAAGTACAGTTACTAAAATAAAAAACATACAATACTGTATAGTATGATAGCAATTCTCTCCATACATTAGTATTACCTACTGCAAGCCATGGTAATCAATGGATGCTAGACAGTTTGTACATCAAAATCCTATGTAGTGCCTGCCTATCCAATATCTTCAGATTAATTTCTAGCTTGTGGCTTTCATCATTGAGGAGCCTTGGATTATAAAAACATAAGAAATGGTGTTTAAGTGATGTGTTCGTGCTTCTTTCTTTACACGCTAAATAATTAGCTAATACATCAAAGGTATAGGCAAATTAAAATTTATTTTTTAAAAGATGTGACTGACTGTTGTTGCTTATCTTCAATAAGGACATTAAACTGTGGTATGGTATTTGATTAGGCAACATGTATATCATATTGGACATGTAATGAAGTTTGTTTTCATTATTATAAGTGTTGAAAATTCTGATTCATAAAGTTGTATTATTACAAATGGAATACAAAATTGAGGAGAAGCTTCTCACAGGGATCACAAGAATTCTCCAAGACTTTTTGAGTTAAACTCTAATTGTAAGTTCATTGTACTGAAGTCAATGAGTTTATCTTTTATTAAGTCAGTATCTTTGATAGAATTTTATCAGAGAGAAAAGGATTGCATATGAATTCAATGTTCATGCCATTAAGATAGAAATAATTTTTCAAAGAATTTTTTAATATTTTGAAGTATTAAAAAAAAAAAAAGACAAATTTTCTACTCCATCTAGGTAAGACCTTTCCTCCAGCATTAGGAAGTTTGCAAGAATGTCGGCTTTTACTCTGTTTTTCTATATTAGTAACTTAGATGAGAAAGCTAGTAATATTTCAAATGCATCCATAATGGTGACTTCATGACTTTGAATGGAAAGATTTATCTCATTCATGTGGTGAAAATATCTGCTAGTTAAGCCAATTCATGGATAAAATTCTTTCTTTTAAAATATTCTAAGAATGGGGTTTCTATTTCTTTTAGTGAAGATTTATTCTTTTGAAGGCCAGCACATTTCTGTGTAGTAGTGAAGGCTTTCAATGTTTTAAACAAATTATGATCCAGAGAACTTTCTTTGATAAACTTAATAACTTTTATAGTGACTGATAAAATATTTGTCAGGATTATAGGAAAAATCTTTGTTGTAAGAGTATGTCTACATAAAGAGCGATGAGTGATGACAATTTGAGAAGCTTCCTGTTTTTATTAAAGTAATCAAGCCAAATATATTACCAAATATCACACGAACTCCATCAATGCAAAGAGAATTAAATTTATCTTTCCATCAAAGTTTTGTTTGTGAAAATTTTTTTTTTATCATTTCAAAAATATTGACAGTCTTTCATACAGAAAGATAACTCACTAAATAAGAATTTGTCTTTGATGGCATCAGCATGTACACAGAAAACAAAAGCAGGAGTTGGTTACATTGAGAAATGCTGAATTTTCACCCAATCACCTACTGAAGGGAATAACAAGGTTGCCAATTCCTGGATGATCTGTTTTTAAATATTAAAAGACATATCAACTATTCTAGAATGTATTTTATTATTTGATAAGGAAAACACTTTAGTTTCTTCCTCTGCTTCAGTTCTCATACCAATTTGACCATTTCCACTGTATATGGATTTATTAAAGTTACTCCAATAATGTGGGACTTCTTTTGCTTGGCAAAATGATAAAATATTTTATAGAATGTTTCAAGCAGAAGCTTTTGTGAAATGACAAATTAATTTTTGGAAGCATTCTTGCTTTTTTGAGTAGAACTTCACACACACACAAAAGTCCATCTCTTAGATGACTTCTCACCATGGCCTAACACAAGATGAACTTTCAGTTTTGCTGGCTTTATACTTTCCATTCACAATAATTTTTCCACACAAAAATCACTAATTTTTTAGTTTAATGATGTTCATTAAGTGAAACCAAGCAATATGTAACTTTTATCATATTTTATTTTGTTCAATATTTCAACTTAAATTGAGTTTGCAAAATATAAACAGCAATTTATTTGATAAATATGTATGTAAATAAGTAATTTTTAACTATCAGATAGATTTGTGGATTATATCAGTAGATCAGAATTTGTGTTTTTCCTGGAATTCAGTGTCTTTTCTGAAATTGTGCTAAAATCAGATTTCAGAATCTTAGAAATGTGATGGTAAAAGAAAAATTTATAATGCAGTTGGACATTTGCAGACTGATTTTCACTAGAATCAGGACAGTTACATTCCATAATATCAGTATTGAAGTACTGATTGCCTGAATCAAGAAATTCATGGTTGGCATGCCTAATTTGCATTTGTAACTGGAATGTCTAATTGTATTGAGATTAGCCTATTTAAGAAAAGTTATGAATTCTCATTTAAACTAACCATATTTGTAAAATTTTAACAATCAACGAAAACAACTACCTACTTTAGTTTATTTATTAACATTTGTAGAACAAAACTATTTGAATATAACATGGTTATTGAGCAACCGAAGTCATCTTTTGGTAGTTAAATGACTTCTAAGCATTGAGTTGCAAGCGCAGATTAGATAACAGATTTTTTTTGAGCTTGTGGGAAAAGTATATATATTTTCTCTGCATAACGAAGACGACCATGTTTTCTAGATAAAATGCATCTTTGTGTTTGCCACATAAGAAAATTTCTGTCATTTTTCATGTTTTAGTTATTAATTATAATATCACAACTCAGATTCTTTGATATGATTAGGTTATCCAAAAATATGGTTGATGTCACACATAACAAATTTTCAACACAAATGGCTTAATCAAAATGACTAATAATTATTGCATTAATGTGTTCTTCAGGCGTGTTTTATTTCTTGAGGTTATATTTTTTATTTTGTATTTTTTTATTTTTCATTATAATCAACACTGATTAAGGCTGTGTGGAGTGAAATTTTTGATATCTATAACTTATGCTGAATTTATGATTTATTTTTGCAATATAGCATTCCTAAACTTCAAAAGATCAAGACACCAATCAGGAGATTTTCTGTTTGTTATTTATTCTGTGTTACCAGATAGTTGGCCAACTATATTGTAACAGTAGTTTGTGTATAGCTGGATTATGATTATGTATGATCAAGTGTTGGATCTAACAATTACCATAATTTCAAAATATAGTTAAATGTAAGCAATTGTTTGAGATATATAACTCTATATTGGAATGACTATTGTAATTTATTACATATATTCATAAATGAATGATATGCTAGATTTCAGTTAGAAGTCTGTGAAAATAAAGATAATTATTTTTTATTATTTCAAACTCATAGACCTCCTGAAATCTTTCCATTGACCTCTTGAGGTCTATGCACCTCTGATTAAGAACTTTAATATAGAAGGAAATTGGAGAATTAAGCAGAAACAATTATCAGTTTTCCTTGTATGGAAATATGTAATAAATTTCACAAATTCTCTATTGTTTTATAGATAGATTTTATAATAATTATCTAGTGTACTTTACTTGTTGTTATTCAAAGGTATTTGTTTTTAACAAATTTTAAACATTAATATTTGACTTAAAATATATATATTTTTTATCTATTTATATTGATTATGTTCTTATAATTTATTATTTTGAAAATTTTGTAGATATTACTTAGAAAACGTGTACAATTTTTTTTAAAAGTAATTTTTAATTACACATTATTATTGGTACTAATAAATATTTATTTTTTTACAGAAATCACCATCTAAAAAATCTTCAGAAAAGAAAAAGCATAAATCTCAAGAAAATAAAGTAAAGTTAACAAAAAGTAGAACCAGACTTAGAGAACGTAATGCTCATAATCAAGAGAAAATAATCATTGAACCAAAAAATGTTTGTCAGGTAAATATTCAAGGTGAAAATGATCAAGAAAGTAATCAGACATCATTTCTAAAAGTAAAAGAATATCATGGAAATGCTGATTATGAAATGGATGAAACTGAAAAGCTGGAATCCATGAATCACTTTAATGGAACGAGTGGTGAGTGGTCTGAAGAAGAATCCAATTCAGAATCTCATGCTTCTGTAAGTAAATTTTAATATTTTGTTTTATTTAAAATATCTTCACATGCATATACTAATCACAGACTCAAGAAATTTATTTATCATCCTTTTGAGTGCAGATGCTTATCTTCTTAGTACTAATTCTTTTCTTTAATTAGTATATCTTCAAATTAGTTACAATTTGACTTCTCAAAATTTGCCTTAAAACAATTTTAAGAATATAGACCACCGATTTTCAAAATAAGAGTAGTTAAAAAAACAACTAGTATTCTTTTGCATGTCTCTTGAACGAAAATTAATAAAATCCAACCTTCTGGCAAGCATTCCAACTTCACAAAATGATAGTAAAAAAAAAGTATCTGCAATATCAAAATGTAAAATTTAAGACTTCAGATATTTTTATTATAACAAATAACAATTAAAATAAAAAAAGTATTCCTCATAGTGACATTGACAATGGAATTAATCTAGAAGTAATAGTTAAGATTTCCCTCATGGATTAATGTGATTATCCAAATGATAATATTGAAATTACAAAATCACAGAACATTTGATTTGCTGATAAGTATGCATAAGAATAACTTAGTAAATAAAAGATTGTATCATATCATAAATATATTTATATATTGTATGACATTTTTTTCAATGAAGCTGTTTAGTTTATTTGTCAGCATTTAAGATGTTTCTAAATATGGACTATGGTTGAAGAATGATTTTATATTGAAACTGCTAAGTGGAGCTTAAGTTTTTTATTGCCTTTTTTCAACAAATTAGAAAAGCAATAATTTAATAATATTTATTCTTTTTTTAATTTAAACATATGCACTTACATAATAATATTTTTGAAATACAGTATAATTATTAATTTTCAAGTGTACATTCTATAAGAATTTTTTACAAATCTAGATGTTCTACGCCATTTTGTCTTGCATGGTTTAGTGCAGTGATAGAATGGTGGACTCTGGAGTTCCAAGATGCATGGATCAAAATTACAGTTTTGTCATTTCCAGTGCTTGAACTTTGTATTCAAATAATAAAACATTGAATTATTATTAGAAGTTATTTTAATAAACTTGTACATAACACTTTCTCATATTAATCATCTAAATCTTTTACCCAGTCCCCATAATTTTGGGTGAATAGTAGACTGATGGTATTTAGTAGGAATGAAATATTATATTAGTAATTATAGTAGCAAAACCTCATAACTGTCAATTTTAGAAAACAATCCAAGCGTAAAATCGGTATTAATCCTTTAAACGTGCGTGCCGCTTGATGCTGTTGTTTCTTCATAAAATCATATAAAATGTAACATTACCGGGCCAGACTTTAATTTTACTACATATTTTTGACTTTAATTTACTACATATTTTAATTGTTTTTTTATCTTTTTTTTTGTTGTTATGTTGTTACGATTATTATTATTATTTTTTTTAATAAACATTGTCAACATTTTTAAAAAAATTTTTTCATAATACAGACACGGCTTGTAACTTTTTCAGGGCTGGCTTTAATTTGATTAGGTAGTTGAATTGTTTTTGGTCTTCTTTTTTTTTTAACATGTTGTTTACGGTTAATTTTTGGTTCAACTTTTTTTTGATAAACATTGTCAACCTTTTTTTTTTTTTTACTTTTTTTATAATACAGACACACACATAAAATGTAACATTAATTTGATAAGGTAGTTGAATTGTTTTTGGTCTTTTTTTTTTTTAGATATTGTTACGGTTAATTTTGTTGTTCAACTTTTTTTTTTTAATAAACATTGTCAAGCTTTTTTTTTTCACTTTTTTTTATAATACAGACACACACATAAAAGGTAACATTACAGGGCTTGTTTGAATTTTATAAAGTAGTTAAATTGTTTTTAGCCTTTTTTTAGATGTTGTTACAGTTAACTTTTTGGTTCAACTTTTTTTTTTTTTAATAAACATTGTCACGCTTTTTTTTTTTTAAATCCAGACATGCACACACATATAAACAGAAAAAGAGCAATCAAAACTGTTTTGCTTTTTTATTAATAAAAACACGAAATCAAACTGTTTTTTGGGTGTCTTAAGGTTAGTTGATTTCTTTTTAAATCATGATTTGTTATGAATCCTTTAGTCGTTAAGATAAAAATAATGCTTTTCATAACACACACATCTAAACACAAAAACAGCAATGAAAAATGGTTTTTTTTTTTTTTTCTGTTATTCATCAATATACAAAAACAAAATTTCAAGTGAACTATGAATAACAACAAAATAAAAAAATCAAAAAAAAAAAAACATTTTCACAAGTTTCTAAAGAAGCTGCTGCTGCTGTGGAGGATTGCATCTCACAGACATCTCTGAGAGGATGGCCAGGAAAATGTCTTCTTCCTTATGCAGACAACACCAAATAAATTCTGCCAGGTAGTTGTCCAGCAATTTTCTGGCAGTTCCGCGTTGTTTGCACTTTCGTCACTTCAACAGGTCCCAAAGACACTCGATGTTTTGCGTGTGAACGCCCCTGGTCGGGTCCATAAAGTTGTAATGGTGGTTAACTGTCAGGTGTTGAAATCCTGCAGATCTACAGTCTTGTAGCCCCACCAACAATCAGAATAGATAATTGACCCGGGCTTCACGTAGTCTTTCAGGACCTGCGTAAGAGTGGATGTCGATTGGGAAGAAACAGTTGTTAGAAAACATTCCCCACTATCATGACACTCCCCTCCCAAAATCCACTGCTGTGGAAACACATGGCCCTGGTGGTTTTTTACAACGACTCCACATAGTCTTGTCCACTTCGTCAATCAAACCTGACCTGCCTATTTGATGGCAAGGTCTGGCTTCCAAGCTCTCACGGCACAGCTCGTGCAGCCCGTTGTTCCAATACAGGACGGCATTCTTGGACAAATCGAGCTCTGAGCGGACCCCTTCAACGGTCAACTGTTCGTGGCTCCAGTAGTAGATAATATGGAGCGCTTTAGACAAGGGGATTCTCGAGCCGTCAAATCAACTGCCATTCTTCACAGAACACCTTCGATTGCACGAACGTGTCGAACATCGGAACTGATTTGTTTTATTTGTATGATAAATTCTCATCGACAATCCACAAATGCAGGTCTTCTCATTTATTATAACATTTTTCGATTGCAGAAATGAAACAGCTTTGAATTCTGTTGACGGCAAATCTTTCAAGCAGATGATTTGTTTGCTGAAATGCACCATTTTATTTGTCTCGAGAAGAAGACGTTACTTGACGCATGACCTTCTCAGAATTCAGTTCATTCATACATTCGGACTACTTTTGTCACCTTCAAATTTCTCTCCAGGACCAAATGAACTTTGTGACAATTTTATTTTAGTCAAATTGCGTGATTTCCATTTACCAGAAAAAAAAAAACATTTCAAAGTCAAAACTTTAAAACAGTTGACATCTCCACACCCTCACATAAGATGGGAGAAAAAGTTTATGTGTGAGAATTTGCATAAAGTACAAAGCAGGTCGTAATATTTATGTGCAATGTCTAATACAATGTACAGGGTGTATTAAATATGTAGCGTATGTCCTGTAGGCAGATTAAATGGCATTATTATGTGATTTTACACAAATAACGCCATCAAGCGTAATACCGTAAAATCTATTATTTTTCACAACCTTGTAGCGCTAAAAATATATAATAATATTCTGGAAATATAATCTCCAAATGCACACACTACAAGAATTCTTTACAACTCTGATTTGTAAAAGTATATGTATTTGAGGATTGTACTTGGGAAGTATTATATATCTCAGCATTGTATTTAGTAGTCATTAATTATTTACAATATTGTTGAAATTAATGAGAAGTACATTTACATACAAATTAATATATACATGTTTAATTAGTTTTTTAAAAACAAAAATTATGTGTCATTCAGTTTTCTTTTTTTTTAATTTGTAGAGCCAACGTGTGTGGTCTACAAAGTTACAGCATGTTAGTATTCAACCTTTCCAAGGTCTTCTTCCTGGTCCTTCTGGCATTGCTCCTGCTGATGCTACTGAATTGCAATTCTTTTTATTATTTTTTCCAGAAAAATTAATTAAAATCATGAGGCAACAGACTAATTTATTTGCTGAGCATTCTCAAAATATTAAACAATGTTCTGATCAGAAATGGGTAGAAGTAAGTTTTCACGAAATGAAATCATTTTTAGCTATCCATATTTTAATGGCAATGAGTCCACGGCATGATCCTTTTGATTACTGGTCAGATGATGAAGTTTTGTGCAGTCCCTATATCAGTAAAGTCATGAGCTGGAATCGTTTTTGTAAAATTGAACAATATTTTTATGTTTCTGATGTTAAGAAATGTGATGAGAAAGAACTCAAAGACCCTTTATTTAAAGTTAGGCCTGTAGTAGATTGTATTCTCGAAAAAGCTGGTCTTTATTATAATCTTCACAGAGAAATTGTTTTTAAAGAATTACAAATTGGCAATGAAAACCTTCATTCTCATCAAAGTAATCTTTCACATAGACCTTCTGCATTATGTGATGGCAAAGTTTATATTTTAATGGATGGTGTAACTGGTTATATTAAGAATGTGACATTCAGCGCTGAAAATGTAACAAAAGGAGTTGGAAGTAAGAATTTTATATATAATTATTAATATTAAGTAAAATATTTTCTATTGATGATTATGTATATATAACGTCAGGCACATAAATTAATTATAAAGTAATGATTATGTCTAAATATATGTATAAGTGACAATCAAGAATCTTTATGGTAATAAATAACATTAAGAATATAATAGTTCCGTCATTTATGAGTGAATGTTAAATGTATAGAAAATTTTAAACTTTATTTAAACCTTCCAAATACAAACAACTTGTTAGTAATAACACACAAATAGACAATACAGGTTAGTAATTACACAACATTTCGAGTAGTAGTATTCTCCACTCTTCTTCAGGTGTTGCTGGCCTATATGCACAGGACAATATTCGCTTAGAAGTTGAACTCGCGCCTTTAGATTTTTGAATATTGAATTTAAGGCAAACGCTCTACCAACTGAGCTATTCTGTCAAGAATAATCTTTGGAAATATAAATTTTTTAACTTTTATATGAAAGTTGTGGTGAAATATGGAGATGAATTATTTCTTTTATAATTTTTGCTATTTTTGTATACTGTGTATATATAAAAATGATTTTAAAATTAAAAAAAAAAGTATTTTTATAGCAATTAAATTTTAGAAAATTATCACTTTTTTTTCTAGTACTAGTCATTGCATTATTATTTTTCTCATAGTTATTATTACCTACTGATATTTGAAAAACATCAAATAAGATTTTGAAAATCATTGGAACAACAGGTTGATCACGTTTCGTGAATTGTAGATTTTTCTGAGTCAACAATCCTGATTTTTATATGAAGATATATATACTTTTATAGCTATAAATAAATAGTAATTCTCACTGTTAATTAATTATAAAAGCATTGATTTGTTCAGTAGATATTATTTGACAATACCAATAGATTTTTGAGTTATTTTGTAGCTAATTAATTAATTTTTATTTGAAAAATTGCATCAGTTCATATTTTACTTTCCAATTATTGGATTAGGCTTCAAATCTATAAAATTTTATTTCTAAAAGCAATTGGTTTGTTAAGATATACAGATATGATGTTAGCTTGATAACTAAAAATCGATTTTGGTTATAAGTTATTTATAGATTCATTTGCCCTTATCTATTAAACTAGTATTATATAAATCCTATCAATGTCTTTTGATTAATGTGATGTATATAAAATTTGGATATGAATTAAGATATTGGATATCGCTATGCAATACAGGAAAGTCATGTTTTATATTAAAATATGCCATTTTGTCTCCTAATTTGTTTTAAAATATAGATACATTTATTTGGTTAGAATTCAGATTTTTTTAAAAAAAAAAAATTACTACTATAAAGAGATTTTGCTAATTAATTTAGTTTTAGGATCTCTATTAATCCATTCTAGAATTTTTCCATTAATGAATGGATACTTTTTTCTGATAATGATATTTGACAGTAAAATGCTTTGAATTACTTACACTTATGTATTCAGTGACTATTTTAATATCCTGAAAATCTAGAACATTCCAAGATTTAGGTCCAATATCAGTGAACTTTTAGTTTATTGTTTTTGCATCTGTTATTAACAAATGATGGTCCTGAAGCAATATTTTATGACGTAGATTTTTTTTAAAAAAAAAAATTGAAACGACATACAAATAATAGTAATGTTTACACGTGTGCATATTATAATTAGTTTGTTTATACATTTGCACACGCACAATTGTTTTTTCATTATTGAATAATATTCCGATAATTAAATTTTTATAAATTTTAAATATGAATAATAAATTAAAAGTATATGCAAAATGATCTTCCAATTTTCTAAAAATATTTTTGTGATTTTATTTTTTCTATTCTAAGATTTAAGAGCTTGTTTTAAAAACTATCCAAACTATTCTAACTGGGGTTTTTTTTTTCCAATTCAGGTAATTGAGTCAACTTCATTTAAAAGATTTTTAAAAAGAAATTTACAAAATACTATACAATATTTGTAATTAATTAATAAGCACAATTACTGTGATGTTAAAATTATGTATATATATTGTGAGAACTGAATCAGGCAATAATGCTCCTATAAATTTAAAACTAAAAATAGTATAAAAATATACAGTGATTTAATTTAGGAAAATAAAAGATTTTGTTTTATGGCATTATAAGAGAGTTTTCAAAATATGAATAATTATAAATTTTATTAAACGCACATTATTATTTAAGTAATATTTACTAAGGCTGTAACCTTTAGGAATAAGCGTCTGAAAAATTTGAAGGTAGGGACCTCTACAGGTTTCCCTCTTTTCTTCCTAGCGAAAGCTTGTGGCTAAGACCTGTAGAGGTCCCTACCTTCGAATTTTTCAGACGCTTATTCCTAAAGGTTACAGCCTTAGTAAATATTACCAAAATATGAATAAATAAAAAAATCCATTTTTGACATAGAAATGAATATTTCCTCATATTTATGTACATTATATCTTAGGGATTATTAAAGCAGAAGTCAATCTCCGATAATGTGCTACTTCTTAAAATATTATAATATTTTAAGAAATAGCACATTATCAGAGGTTGATTTCTGCTTTAATAATTTCAAAATTTTTAGCACTTTATAATAATAGATTTACATTTATAAGTTGTATAAACCTAATCTTAGGTGGTGAGAAATGAGACACTGTCTTTCTCCTGCAATGGTTTAACTAAATTTGTACAATTCAATATTTGATTATAACATCAGGCACACAATAGACTCAAGCCCTGAAGTATCGTCAGTGAGAGTTGATGTATATATAAATACACTCTAAACTTAAGTGATTCACTTAAGTTTTTTAAACTCTTATCTTAGGGCAAATATGTGCTATTGAATAATTTCCATTCTTATGTATTTTATTTAAAGTACTTTGACTCTATAAAAGAAATAAAAAAGAAAGGGGTAGGAGCGATTTTCAAAATTATTCAAGGTTGCTGTTGGTATTTCAGAAAGAATATAGGATGAAATTCCAGCTTTCATTATAATGGATAGAAGAGTTGATCTTTATTAATACAAACAGCCTTAACTTATAGTGATAAGTTTAATCAAAGTATTTAACTAACTGAAAATAATAGTTTATGATGCAGCTTTTGCTAAATCCATGATCTAAAAACTAATACCTATGAATTGTAAATTTTTAATTTGTGTGAAATTAAAAATATTTAAAGCTATAATTTACAAAATAATTATTGTTCATGAAAACCTCTAGTAATTAACAATTTAGAAAACAGTAAAAAATATTAGAGATATTTTTGAAAAACATCTTGAGCAGAATAGCTTTTGGTGCTTTGGAAAACTTGTGGTTAACAGCTGAACAGTGATATAAAAAAAATTATAAAGGGCAGTTCAAAGAAAATATTTTATTAGATTTCAAAGAGAATTCTGCATTGTTTTTTACTTAATCAAATCAGAATTTAAATACTTAGTCACTTAATATTTGCTGACAGTGAATTTTAGTAAGAGAATATTGGTAATATTTTTTAGCTGGTTCTATCCTTCATTCTACAAAAGAAAAAAAAAGCTACTAGCATTAAACAGCACATTTCAGTATATTTCCCTTTGCAACAATAAGTCATGTCTATATGTAGTTTTTCTGAGCTGTCCAGCTAAAAGTCACTAGACATGAATTGGCTCTTTGCTTTCCAACCATATTGTATTTAGGAGAAATGGATAACTTGACAAGACATAGTCTAAAGCAGTGGTCTTCAACCACCGGGCCGCAGAAGTTGTCTGTCGGTCCAGCTAGACTGGAAGAAAGTTTATAATAACAAAATAATAAGATTTTAAACTTTTAATTAATATGAACAATTTTTATTTATTTTTTCATCACATTTATTAAAAAAAAAAAGAAACAGAACAAAAATACCACAAAATCTAATCAATCATACATAAATTAATTTGTTTTTCTATTGATCACAGATGTTTATGGGAGGGGGGGGTAGAAAGTTTTTTATTACACAAACTCCAGTTGTCTTTTGATAGCCAATCACAGCTGCTTGTCAGCATTGTTAAAACAATAAAATGTAACGTGACTTTTTTTGATCTCTTAAATTTTTTCTACTCTCTCTTTTAATATTTCATTTTTAGTGTTTTTTTTGGCTATAAGGCTATTTCTTTTTTTTGGCATTAACTTTTTATTTTGGAAATCAATTTTTATACCTTTTTTTAAAAATAAAAACCAAAAAATAAGTTCTGTTTCTAACTTTTGCAAAGTATTTCTCAATACACACCCACCACCCCAAAATATAGTAAGATCAAAACTTTTGACTTTTTCAAGTTTCGTTTTTTTTTTTTTTTTGTTTGTTTAAAAATACGCCCACTTTTTTTTTGGTCTATAAGGCAATATTTTTTTTGGCTTTATTTGTATACCGTTAAAATACTAAAACTTTTATTTTTAAAACCAATTTCTGTTACCTTTTTTTAAAAATAAAAACAAACAAAAAATAACTTTGGTGTTTATCTTTTGTCTCAGTGTTGACAACGTATTTCTCAAACCCCCCCAAATAAAAATTTATCTGTAAATTTCTGCTGGTCCGCGAAATCTTATCCTTACTTTTATCGGTCCGCAGGTGTGAAAAGGTTGAAGACCACTGGTTTAAAGCTTTAAATGATCATCTCTTGTTGCCAGCTATACCAAAAGATATATTAATTACAGCCAAAATCAAATTGCTTTGATGCCTAGATATTTATTTAATATGACCATAGACTGAAGAATACTATTAAGTTAGTAAATCAATCTGCAGTGATGTCAATGGATAAATCACACATTGATCTAGAATGAACTGTGCTAGGAAAGCGAATTTTATTGTAAATTAATAATGATCTTATCAATTCAAGAAAATAAACTACTTTGTATCGAATGCTATGAACAACTTCAAGATTCAACATATATTCAAGGTACTTAAAACAATATGTACAGAAAACTTCTAAGTAAATAATACTGCTAAAAGTTTTTATTATTTTAAAAACCCTGAATTTGAAATGTAAATAATTTGGAAATTTATAAGAATTTTAATTTTTTTAGAGATAGTCTCCCCTCTCCCTCTCTATTTTGTAATTTTAAAGAGAGTATTCTGATCTTTACAAGGACAGATCGAAATTTTGTATATGAAGATGAGAATTTTATGATTTTTTGCTTCAAGTTACAATATATATATATTTTTTTTCATGTTAGTATTAAAGTTGTAATGTGGATAAATCTAAAACATTTGTCAAATATTGCTAAATCTGTAACTCACTGAATAGTAATTCCATGAATATTGGTGAATAATAATAAAATAAAATTATTATTAATATTTATTTAAAGGACAAATGTATATTGGAAAAATGTACGCATTCAAAACACATAATAACCATGATATAGTTATATCAATTTCTTTATTTTATTTGCATTAATAAATATATTGTTAATTTGTTAATCTAGTTTATCCTCATTTTATTCTTATTCCTTAATTTGTGTGGAACCCCCCCCCACCCAGTTATTAATTAGTCAAGAATCCAGGAGCATAAAAATGTACAAGAATTAAATGAGTATAGAAGTTCTTCATAATTCTGAAGGAGTGTCCATTGTAATGACTTAACCAATGTTAAGTACTTCAATAAGGTTTTAATCAAAATTTCTTAGGATGAAGTCTGGTTTTTATGTGGAAACATGTGAGCAGATAATATACTTCCAGAGTTACTAAAAAATTTAGGATATAAAGTCAAAGCATTGGAGAAGTATTTTCAAAAATTTGACATACCATTAAAACTATAGTAGTCTTAAAACATAGCCAACAAAGATCAAAAAAATTACTGGCCAATCATCTTATTAACAAAAATTTCACCAATAATTGAGAATCACCACCTTACAGAATAGACTAGTTTTAGGTCAGGAAGAAGTTGCTTTGAGCAAGTTTATCTTTAACAATTCACATTGAAAAAGTTTCAAAATAAACTAAAAACTGGTGCTATCTTTATTAATCAAATCTGAGCTGATTTTGTTTGGAAAACTGATCTTTTAAAAGTTTCTAAAATTCTTAAATGCAAAAACATTAATTTTCTTGACAAAATGATCTTTAATGGAAAAATTCAAATGATATTAAATGATCATCATAGTAGTCACAAAATTTTACAGAACAGACAGCCACAGGGTTCAGTTCTCTCACCTACTTTTACAGATATAAAAGCAGGAAATTCATTTATGCTAATGATATTGCTTTGACTTTTCAGAAATGTTCCTTTCTTGATTTAAAAATTTGCTTAATAATGATATGAAAAAACTAATTTTTTTTTTCAAAGACTGGGCTTTATTACTAATCCAACAAAGATAATATATTTAATTTTTCATCTAAATAACAAGGGAATTATCTCAAAATTTAATTATAATCTTGTGCAATAGTAGCTAAGGCTAGTAATTTATTTTTTTCTCATTTATCTAAGGTTAGATCAAAATTAAATTTTAGGTATATTCTTCTTGAAAGCTGGTTGGCACTATTTGGGATTGTGATGCGAGTACTTCCTTAACATTAGCATTGGAGAAAAGGTTCTCACAGTAAACTTTTGGATATTCAGTTAAATATTATCATGAGAAATACTACTGACATACTTAAGTCTACTCCTTTGTTGTAGTTTCCTTTTCTTTCACATATATTTCTCTATTAGATATTAGAAGATTAAATTATCTCATAGAAAATGTGTAAAACACAGTTAAACAGATTGGACTTCCCAATAACTCAAGATGTAGTTTCACTATTCAAGACTACTCAAATCAAGATTCCTTTTTGGATGTTCAATCAAGAATCTACATTAGAAAAATTATGACATTAAAAAATGAAATTCTTATGAGATTCCAAATGAATTTCTCCAGATTCAACAATAAAGCTTGATTTTTCTAAACACAACTGGAATCACATTAACAGATTCCGGATAACCCATGGTTGTTGTGCTCATTTACTTCATAAATGGATCTTATTAGCACTAGTCTTTGTAAATGTGGACAAAAACTAACTATGAATCACACAGTTAATGATTATCAGATTTATGGATACATTGGCCGAATTTAAAGACTTAAAAAAAAGCCACTAGTGAATCTATCTCTTAGTTGGAATCTCTACAGGTTTCTTTATGATATCATGTTAATAGTTAAATTGTCTAAATCCATATGGTAAATAAATAATAAATAACTAATACTAAGTAGGAATCCTAAAGTTAGATGATACTGGAAATGTGATCAGTAATCTGAAGTCATTGTGATGGATTAATTTTAAATATTGCAAAGTTCTTAGCTTTATCATCAGTGGCTGCTTGACAGTTAGATATTTGATGTATATTTTATTATGATCAAATATTTTAAATTAACCAAAGCAATAATGTGTTATCATTTTCAGTTATCATAATATTCCATATGCTAAAAACTACAACTTGATCTAGTTGATATCGTATTATAATTTGTACATACTTATTTATAAGTAATAGATGTGGTATGTTTTGAATTATAAAATCCTGTTACATGTACTTCAAGAAATAATCAATGAATTGCCCTTTTAATATAGGGGTTCTATCTATCATTTTTCTATATTTGTTTATATCTTGAGAAATGATAATATGTAATGATTTTAGCTTTATGTTAACTGCAAACATTTTTTATCTTTTGGCCAAAATTGCATTTATTAACAAAACATTCAATACATACTTATAAGAACAGTAATTCACTATATTCCAGAACCAGCTATTGCAAATTTGAGAATTAAATGGATTCTGATTTTTTTTATAACTCAAAATTTAAAAAAAGAAAAACATTCCCACAATGATTATATTTTATAAGTATATTTCTTTTTTTTTTTTAAAGCCCAACTCTGCCATTATGGATATATCCAAAGTTGAATGTATATCTTTGCCTGAAATGCAAGTTTGAAAAATTTTATGACATTTTTGACATTTTAATAGTAAATCCTTCTATTTTTAATACTAATCAAAATTTTGGTAATCATATTTATAGTCTTCCAAGTTCATGTTCTATATATCCACTTTATTTTTGAATAATAAAAATGCTTAAAAATAGTAAAAGTAATTATTTACACATTTATTTACTAATATCAACTGCAAAATTATTGAAGTATATTGAATTATATTTATTGGTTAAAACTTTTTGGATATTTTTTATTGTACCCTCTTTTGATCGAATACAATATTATTTTTTTATGATTTAAAAAATATTTTTTACTATTTAAATAAATGCTGATTCTTAATAAGAAGTTTTATTTATTTTTATATAATGCTTCTTTAATTGGACATAAGTAAAACTATAATCTTTTAAAAACATATCAGCTGCATACAAACATTATTGTTAGTGCACAGAATATTCAAAATTCATATTCTTCAAAGATAAACAATAATTCAACCTAGCACTGGAAAAAAAGTAGAAAATATCTTTTTTTCATTTATTTAATAACACAATAAACTTTACTTTTTTATTTTACTGACCAAAGTTGGAAAAAATATATATCTTTTTCATTCATTAGCAATAAAATAAATTTTATCAATTACAAAATTATTATTTTTAGGGTAGCCATTATTTTAAATAATATTAAAAATACTGTATAATGTTTCCAATAATATATGCTTTATAAAAGTATTTACAATATAGTAACAATCTATAAATATAATCATTTAAGGAAAAAGCACTTTGATATTTCACAGTAATTAAAACACAAACATTTGTGAGGCAGATACACTTTCATAAGTAAGAAACTTGCCTTACTCAATTGTTCTCTCACTATTCTTTATCTTTTATTTTCATTCTTGAATTTCTTTCAGATTATATTGCTTCAATATAATTGAATAGCTTAAATTGTTTTTTTTACAGTGCTTTTACTTTATATTAGAAATAATCATTTTGCTTTAAAATGTACAATTTTAGATCTCATCAGTATTTTATTTATAGATTCTGGTTATGTGGAATTTGAAACAGAATGGAAAATTTAGCTAATAATTTTAACATATTGACATCTTCTTTAATAGCTTCACATTTAATATATTCTTTTCTGATTATTATGGAATCCAATTCTATTATATAAATCTAGTTTTTGATATTTATCTTTCTCCTAAATATTATATTAGAACTGGACAATTATCTTTATATTAAATTGTCAATCAACCTTATCTATCCATTACTGTAGTAAATTTTTATATAACAATCTTCAAAAACATATTGTTATTGCATTATTAGATTTAGTCTTTCGAATTGTTTTGATAGGCATTTTATTCGGCCATTTCACATAGTACTTATTTCATCTGCAACAAATGTTATAATCCATCAAATAATATAAATTGCATTCGTTATCATTTGAATTCAATGGACATGGAGTAAGATCCTTTTAGCTTTTCTATGTTAGGAGCCCATTTTATTGAGTTGCATGTATTAAAACATATAATCTTCAATTTATAATCCTAAAGAATAAGCATTTATTTTTATATAGCGCTATGTTTACAATTGTATTACATTCATATATCAGCCTTTCAAGCTAATTGTGCATGCGCTTTTTGCGAGTGTTAATAATAAATGAATACTTTCCTTTCCAATACAAGATATAGTATTTATGCAGGAATAAAATGAATCCACTTATTCCTACAACTCAAATGCTTATATATATGCAAATCTGAAGTACTGGCAAGGAAAGCGTGAGGATAGACCTCTCACTTTAAATTACTATTTATGATGTCGGTGAAATTGTCTAGAATTTACTAAACATAGCGCTATATAAAAATAAATGCTTATTTACATATGATTAAGTTTCAGTTAGAGTGACATTTAGTAAATTCTAGACAATTTCACCGATGTCATTCATTCAGACATCGTAAATAGTAATTTAAAGTGAGTGGTCTATCCTCATGCTTTCCTTGCCAGTACTTCAGATTTGCTCATATATAAGCATTTGAGTTGTAGGAATAAGTGGATTCATTTTATTCCTGCATAAATACTATATCTTGTATTGGAAAGGAAAGTATTCATTTATTATTAACACTCGCAAAAAGTGCATGCACAATTAGCTCAAAAGGCTGATATTTGAATATAATACAATTGTAAACATAGTGCTATATAAAAATAAATGCTTATTTACATATGATTAAGTTTCAGTTAGAGTGACATTTAGTAAATTCTAGACAATTTCACCGACGTCATTCATTCAGACATCGTAAATGGTAATTTAAAGTGAGTGGTCTATCCTCACGCTTTCCTTGCCAGTACTTCAGATTTGCTCATATATAAGCATTTGAGTTGTAGGAATAAGTGGATTCATTTTATTCCTGCATAAATACTATATCTTGTATTGGAAAGGAAAGTATTCATTTATTATTAACACTCGCAAAAAGCGCATGCACAATGAGCTTGAAAGGCTGATATTTGAATATAATCCTAAAGAATTTAATCCACTTGATAGCTGTAAGCCACAATAATTTTTTATCATATCTGTCAGCAAGTTGGCACTTCATAATGGTTGTAATTTACAAAATCATATCTAGATAAATTCATAATTTATTATATGTATATATAAGCAGTTCTCAATTTATATAATCATCAATTCCAGTTTATTTAATATTGATAAAATAATAATTTTTTAACAATAAATTCATAACTTAACAACAGTTCTTAGACAGAGATTAAACTTCTTCATACAGTTGCACCACAGTGTAAGCCAGAGTAATTAATCATCTGAGATCATCGATATAAAGACTGATTATTGTGTATGAAAGTGTAAATTGTGATCAAGAAAGTGTGTAAATTGAAATTTGAAAGATTGAAAAAAAATTTTTTTTAAAGGTTAGAAAGTTGTTCATTCGCCATTTTATATATAGAAGTTTAAAAAAAAAAGTTATTTTGTTGAATGTGTGTTGGTATAAGAATATTTATAACAAAGTTGTATGTAAGATTAATTGGTTTTTAGTAAGTTTGCTGTTAAAGTTTTTTTTTTTTAAATTTAAATAGTGATTTATTTTGAAAAAAGAGATAACGTTTTGGAGGCTTAAGGTAGGAAAACACGTGATTATAGTATTGATCGGTTTTGGCAGAAAGTAAAGTTTTTATCCTTCCGTGCAAGGGGGTTTGAAGAGTAGGAGAGGAAGTATAATGTCAAATATAGAATAGGTGACTAGGAAAATAAGGAATATGGATTGCATTTGTATTCCACAATGCATACATAATCGACAGAAAGAAACTAGGCATGTTCTGATAGAGTGTATCATGTGTGATGAGATTTTTCACTTGAAATGTTTGAATAAGATTAGGAAGGATGTAACAGGTTTATGGTTATGTAGACAGTGTATAAATGTGATGGTTTCTAAGTGTAAATAGTCTAAAGAGAAAGTCAGGGGAAAGGTAGCAAAATGTAGTTGAGGAAGATGGGACAGAGTATGGTTTTAGTGGAGAGTCAGGAGATATGGGTGGAGAAATTAATAGTGTGATGGAGATGGTTAGCCAAAGAATAAGTAAGACAGAGGAAGAGGTGAAGGATGTACAAGCAAAATTAAAATCTAGTACAAGCAAAATTAAAATCGTTAGAGACTAAGTGTGACCAGAAAAGGAATTATTGAGTAGGAATGATAAGGAAGAAATAGATAAGGAGGTCCAGAAGATGGTAGAAAATGTTATGGATGGAGCAGAGAAAGTAATCTATGAGACAGTATTGATAGGAGATTCGCTAATTAGATGAATGTGGGGATATAACTGCAAGGGAAAATAGAAGTAGGTATGTAAGAGTATGTTTGCCTGGAGCTAGAATTAGGGATGTGATAGATAAAGTAAAAAAGCAAGGTAGTAGAGATGTGTATGTTATGGTAGGGACTAATAATTTGTCAGAACTATCAGAGAGAGTAATGGATGAGTATATAGAATTAATTAGGAATTTAAGTAAGATTAAAAGAAGAGTAGGGACAGTTGGATTATTACCAAGATTTGACAAGAGACCATTTGTTAAATAGGGCATGTTCTATTAATGAGAAGTTGAAAAAAATTGTGTGAGAGAAATGATGTTATGTTTGTGGATGTGTGGGATTGGTTTTTTGGAAAGAGGGAGTTATATAGTATAGACGGATTGACTTAGGAAAACAAGGAAGTGAAGCTTTAGGGAGTCTGATTTATAAAGAATATAATTCGGGAAATTTATAAAGGGGGTGGGGTTGTAAATTTCAGTACTATCAAAAAGAAGAACAATGGATGGAATGTAAGAAGTAAGCAAAGGATAGGTGATTTAGATATGTGTAGATGTGGAGAGGGCATGGGTCTGTAAAAATAATGATAAGCAAGTTATTTATAATGGAGAAGAAAGAATCACAAGAATTTATAAAAGATTAGTAAGGAAAGAAGAAATTGTTAAAATTGGATATTTGAATATGCAAGGTGGTGGGAGACCAGAAAAGTGGCTGGAATTAAACAATTGAAAATGAAGAGTTTGAGGTATTAGCAGTAGTGGAAACACATCTAAGAGAAGAAGAACCTATTTTGGAAGATTTGATATGGCAGTATAAATAGAAACGAGAAAAGGGGTGGTGGTATAGGTGTTATATCAAAAAATTAATTAAATACTATTGAATGCCAAAAACATTTGTGTTTTGAAATAAGGTTGGGAAGACAATAAATGAATGGTGGCTATAGTTTATATAGCTACTGGAGATAGTCAAACTATAATGGAGTGGAACAGTAGCATATATAAATGCCTAGTTAAGGATATACAGAGTTTTAAAGAAAAGGGGAAGAGAATAATGGTTATAGGAGATATGAATGGGCATATTGAAGAAATTGATGATGTAGATAATAAGAATGGACAGCTTTTGAAGAAATTTTGTCAGAGAGTGAATTTGAGCATTGGAAATTTATCAAATATTTATGAGGGACAATATACATGGTCTAGAAATAATTTATTCCACACAATTGGTAGAGAAAGAGGGAATGAATAAAGTACGGAAAATTAAGGTGTTTGATAATGAAGAGAGAGTATGTAATAGTGATAATAATTTCTTTGTAATCGAAATGGTTAGTAATGTGATGGAGAATAGAAATAAAAGTAGAATCAATAGTGAAAGATGTCGATGGAGAGTGAATGACAAGAATGAGTTGGAAGAGTATAAACCATGGAAGAGTTGGTTGGGGGAGGGGTGTGTGAGTATAAGGACTGGTGTGATAAAATAGAAAAAGTGGCCAATAGAGTTTTAGGTGAGAATATTCAGAAGAATAAAAGTAATAAAAAATTAGAGTTAGTAAAAGTGTAAAAGAGAAGAAAAAAGTATGCAGAGAATATAAGTATGTTATTAAGAACAAAGAAAGTGAAAAAGATATTAATGCTAAATGGGAAAAGTACTTAGAAAAGAAGTTAGCTAAAATAGATAATTATAGAGAGAGAATGAAATGGAATAGTAAATTGTTGGAGGATATTAATAAAAGTGGAAAAGATGGATGTAAAGAAATTTTGGAATTACATTTAAAGGAGAAATGCAGGAGGGAGAGAGATAGTATTACTAGATGATGACGGAATAGAGTGTAGCTCTAGAGAAAGATTAGAGTGAATCTTGAATAAGTAGATAATGGATATAAGGACAGGGGGATAGAAAATATGAAAGCATATAGTAATGGGAATATTAGGTTTACAGAAAATGAACTGAATGAGGCAGGGAAGAAATTGAAAAGTGGAAAGACAAGGAGTTTAGGTAGATGGGCAGCAGAGATGGTAATGAATTTAGGGCAAAAGTAAAGCTATTATCATGTTTTAATAAGATGACACAGAAGAGAGTTTTTCCAGGTAGTTGGAGTAATACAAGAGTAACATTGTTATTTAAATGAAGGGGTAAGGATCGTAGAAAGTTAAACAATTATAGACCGATAGCGGTAACATCAGTTTTATATAAAAGTTTTTTCATATATGGTGGCTGGAAGAGTTGCAAAATGGATGGAAGAAAATAGTGTAGTGGGGGAAATGCAAGGAGGTTTTAAGTCAGTCAGATAGGCGTATAGGAGATAGTTTATTTGTAGTTACACAACTTATGGATATGAGTAGGAATTCAGGTAAACAGTTATATATGACTTTTATAGATATAGAGAAGGCATATGATAGAGTAAATAGAAATAGATTATGGGTAAGTTTACAAATTTGGGAATGGATGAAGCCTTAGTGGATATTATTAAGAGATTATATGAAAATAATTATTATACATATCAATTAGGGCATATAGAATCAGTTAAAGTTAAAAATGGGATGGAACTAAGGCAAGGATGCCCTATGACACCTATTTTGTTTTTGTTGTATTTGAGTGAAATGGAGAGAGCAATAGAAAGACTAGGAAGAGGGATAGAGATACCATTAATAGGTGATAAGGGAATAAATACTTTATAGGAATTTTTTTTTGAAGATGATGTCTTTTTGTATGCAGAAAGAAGAGAAGATATGGAAGTTATGCTGAGGCATGCGCCAGGGTGGGTAAAGAGATGGGGATTAAATTTAGTGAAGAAAAATTGGAATATAATGATGGTTAATACTGGGGAAAGAGAAGACGAAGAATTTTTATTGGGGGATATAAAGTTAAGTGTGGTGGATAGATATAGTTATTTGGGAATCATCTTAAGTAATCAGAAAAATTGCTTGGATGAATGGAAGAAAAAATTAATAAATGAAGCAAAGAAAAGAAAGAGATTGATAAAGAAATTAACAGTATTTTCATATAATAAATATGATGTAGCTAGAATTGTATGGCAGGGAGTGGCAGTAGCAGGATTAACATATGGCAATGATATGTTATGTGTTAGTAAAGGGGTATTAGATTACTTAGAAAAAGTACAAAGGGAAATAGGAAGACGTGCATTAGATGCAGAAGTGTGCACAGCAAAGGAGGCAATTCAAGGAGAAATGGGATGATCAAGTTTTTATATGAGATGCAAAATGAAAATGTTCGGTAGATTGCAGTTTATGGATAATAAAAGAAATAGCCAAAATAGTATTTAATTGGGTTACGAGTAAAGGGCAGGCAACAAGATGGGTGAGGAAGGTAATGCGGTATGCAGAAGATTTAGATAAAGAATTTATATCAGTATATTTGTTACAAAAGGTGGTATGATTGGGTTAGGAGGATTGTTGAGTGTTATAGTGGTAAGGAATGGGATAAAAGAATAGATGCATTAATAAAGAATAGGGTGTTGGAGAGGTGGGAGAACTAGTACGGAGAGTAAAAAGGGTTTAAATATATATAGAAGTAAACAGAACATTGCATGCGAGTTAATTTATGATAATAGCAAGGAAAGTAGTTTATTATTTAAGGCTCGAACAGGATCTTTAGCAAAAAGGGAATGTACACATAAATAGAAAAATATGGATAATTTAGTCAGCAAGTTGTGTAAGGAAGGCATAGAAAATATTAGGCATCTGTTAATTCAATGTAAACGCTTGGAAGCAGAAAAGATACAAATAATGAAGTTATGGAAGAATAACTATGAACAAAGTGATTGGGTTATTGTTTTTTATGCTGGGTTTGGGAAAAGATAAGGGGGATTTAGATATGAAGACCATGGAGTTAATAAAGATTATGTTGTAGAAATGGTATGGAGCAGATAATGGGAAAAGCTTAGGGTGGGGAATGGAAAGGAAAGGTAAAGTGGCTAACAGGTTTCTCTGGGCATATTTGCTTAGAGATTCCTGACTCCATATAAGGAGAAGTCACACTGCATCACATCACATCAATGGATGGAAGAAGGTTTGTGCATAAAATCCCATCTAATGCCTACTCATCCAATTTCCCCAGATTAGTTTCCAGCTTGTGGCTTTCATCAGTGAGGAGCCTTGGATCTGAGAGGACTGCACCTAGATCTTAGGATCTAATGCAACCCTCCAGCAGCCACCTTTACCTGCTTTGAGTCCAAAATAAAGACAATAATGATTTCAATTCAAGCTCTGTAGCTTGTATAGTCATATAGGTCTGAACTCAGTTCAGCATTTATATTTTTTGGTGTCTTTCTTTTTTTAATAATCACAGTCATCATAATCCTATTGAGCAGGATTGATAGTAAACCACTAAACATCCCATGATTACTTATGCTTACACAAGCTTTTTACACAGAAGCTGAACTCTCCATGCAGTAGCGCCACTCAGTGCAAGCCAGAGTAATCAATGGATGCAAGAAAGTTTGTGCATAAAATACCTATCTAGTGCCTATTCTGCCAATATCCCCAGACTAGTTTCTGGAGGGTTGCATTAGATCCTAAGATCTAGGTGCAGTGCTCTCAGATCCAAGGCTCCTCACTGTTGAAAGCCACAAACTAGAAACAAGTCTGGGGATATTGAATGAGTATGCACTAGATAGGGATTTTTTACACAAACCTTCTTGCATCCATTGATTACTCTGGCTTGCACTAAATGGTGCTACTATATGGAGAATTTCGCTTCTGTATAAACATCTTGTGTACGCATAAAGAATGGCGATCATGTGATGTTTAGTGGTTTAACAACAGTTCTCGTATTGTTAATTTTATTCAAAAATAATAATCCTATTTTAATTTTTATCATATTTCACATAAATATGAAAAGCAAATGGTGTATATTTCTGCAATAACTAAAGTTGAACAGATATTTTTCTTGTTTTATTGTTGATTTGATTCATGAATGAAATGAAAGTACTTTAAATTGAGCAATTTAAGAAGTTTTCAAGCAAATTGCATTTAGTTTTGGCTTTTAGAATAAATTGAATTATTTGTTTTTGTTTTCAAAACAAATTCTTTCCAAAAGACATATAGTTATAATAAATATTAGAAAATTTAAGATTGATGAAATTTGTGGGTTTTTCAATAGAGTTTGCTGCAATTCATATTAGAAGCAGTACAATTCTAATGAAAAATCAAAATAAATGTTGATTAAAAATATTTAAAGAAAATGTTATAGTATTATTTTTAAATATAAGTAAAACTAAAAATAAAGATTGATGTTAAAAGAACAATTAGTCCTAATTTAATTAGAAATTGGTTGTAAAATTGCTTAAACAAAAAAGAAATATTCAGGTGGACTATAAATTGGCACAAAACAATCTGGTGGAATAAAAATTTGTGAATTTCCTAAGTTAATTGGGGGGGGGGGGAATTAGTAATGATAATAAAATAACATATAAAAGTATTATAATTAAATCTTTCATTGAGAAAAATGAACTGAACTTTCAGAATTTGAATTTAATCCTGATGAATTATTTCTTCCTTATTGATAGAAAAATAGTAAATGAATGAAAATTAAATCAGAAATGGTAAATGGGTAAAAGAAGATGAAAACAAAAAAGGTGTTAAGGTGATTATTATTATCAGTAAATTCACCTTATCATCATTTCACAAATGTTGATCAAAGTATAGAATTATTGATCATAGGTTAAAAATAATAGGTCTATCTCAAAATAATATTTGTACTCATGGAAGGATATATTTTTAAAATATTGTTTATATTATTAATAATAATAAAATAAGAAAAATTTGATATATTAAATTGTGTGTTGCCAACTAATCTGAAGTTAAATACAAATAAAAAAGGATGCTCATTTCAGTGTAAAAATAGAATTAATCAATTACATTCTATGTGTCATGAAATGTGATTAGTTTATTTAAATATACACTGTAATGTATTATGAATATAATTCCAGTTAGAATTTGAAAGAAAAAAAAGATTAAAAGTGAGCCATAATTTTGTAATATAAAAATATTTGCTAAAGTATATAAATCAATCTATTGTTAATAATTTTAATTAACTGATTAATTTTTCAATTTAATTTTATCATTAGTTATCATATTTGTAGAATTTTTATGCTTAAATAATTATTAGAATTCTTAATCTAAATGAAAGAAAAATTTTCATGTAATAAGATATATTAGTTAATCATAGCAATATCATGATTAAGATCCTTGAATTCAAATAAAAATGAATTAAATGATTTGTTATTATTAAGAGTGGTCAGAAAGCATTTAATTTAAAAAGATGAATCTAGCAATTAAACTTATAATGAAAATCCTAGAATATTCAGTTATAGAGATTATAGTGAATCTTTCTTTGCTGTTATATTTTTCAAATAAGAAATTTAAAAGAATAAGATCAACTTTTTAAATTGTTTTAAACAATTGCTTGAAATATTCTTGATAATGAATATTTTGAATTAGAAGATCGATCTACTATTAAGGTATAAATTTTTAATCATGTAACACATCATAACAAAAGTAAAGCAAAATTGAATTATATAATAATGGAATAATTAATGAGATTTATTATTGATACAATAACACAGGGTTTTTTTTTATTATCAGATTTATTATTGATACAATAAGACAGGGTTTTTTTTTATTATCATATTACTTAATCAATTAATTTCTTTAGAAAATGTTGAATTGTATTTCTAATGAGTTAAAGAATACCAATAAATTTAATTTTATTTGGGCTTTTTTCAATTTGAATATAATCAAAAGTGTTTATTGTTCTAAGAGTTAAAAATATAGCTTTAATTAAAATTGAAATAAATGATATTAAATAAAAATGGTACTTTGGTATTATTACTGCTGTGATGTATTATTACTCTGGCGATTTTCATCTGGTAATATTTATTCAAAATTTATGGTTCACCATCTCGTGGTAAACCAAATCCTGGCATGACTAATCATGTCAACTTTTAACATATTTACAGATCATCAATTTGTAAAACATGTTGACCTGTGAGGTTTTGTGCTATTACTGCCTTATTTTCTTATGCAATACAAATTTATCACATCATTTGTAAATAATACTGTTTTTTTTTAATTGAAAAATACATTTAGAGATAAAATTTGTTATATCTGTGGTTTTTATTTTGGTAGACATTTATATACATTTTTAAGTTAAACTTTTTATATTTGTGGGTTTTTTTTAAAAAATATTTAAAATATAAGGTTAAAGTTACAGTTCACCATTTTTAGATAAACATTTAACATTATTTTACAGTTCGTCATTTTGTGTTTTTTAGGTTAAAAAAATAACGAAAATCTAAAACTTTGTTACAACTTGACATTTAAAAATGTTTCAGGATTCTTTTTCCGTAATGAATATATTTCTCCATCATTGGAAATTATATATATATATATTTTTTAGATTTGAAATTTGGTATTACATGTGGAATATGATGGCACAAAGTGCCTTACTATGCCGGGAAGGGGAAGGATGGTTTTGACAACACAAAGGGTTAGAATAAAAAGGCACAACTCACAAATATCTGTTTTATTTAATATCGTAATCTCTTTTTTTTTCTATAATGAATATATGCCGCCATTATTTTTTTTAGATTTCAACTTTCATATTACATGTGTGCAGTGATGTATTATTCTAAGTATGTGACATGTTTAAAAAAAACACCTCCACAGGATCTGTGGACAAATTTTATCAATTAAGTTTGTCCGCACATTCCTCGGAAGCATTATTTTAAATATATCGCAATAGAGTAATGTGTCATAGCAGGAATAATACCAAAGTACCACATAAAGTATTTAAATAAACTGCATTTAGTCTTAATGAGTTATAAATTTTTGATTTACAAAATCAATAAGTTAAATCTATAAAAGCAAATAAAGTTAGAAAAATTAATTTGTGGAATCATAGATTGATTTATTGTATGGTTTTATGAATTAAAAATATTTCTACAAAACAATTTGATTAATTTGGGTATTGAGCAAATCAAAATTAATTCTAAACTTTTATTGCTATAAGGCAATAAAAACTTTTATTGCTATAAGGCAATAAAATTCATTTTTGAATATATTTACAGCACATTTTAACATTTTTATAAAGAATATATTATTTGAAATATATTTTTATTAAGAATTTTAATTAATGAATTCTCTGTGATTAAGTTTTATAATTTGTAAAATTTAGTTACTGCTAATGAAAGAATGATGACATTATCCTCCCCCATGTTTTTATTTATTTATTTTGAATTATGTAATGAAGAGAGAGAAAATAATCTGTTATGGTTGGTTTAAAAACAGAGTACTAAGTTCATAAAATTACTAGTCATAATTTTATTAAAAAAATTATCTTTTATAAAAATATTGTAATTTAATATTATAAAGCTTTTATAGCCTTTTAAATAAAACTTTTTTTCATGTTCTAAAAGTAAAATTTCTCATGATGAATTAATGTCATTTTCAAATATTGCTATCTGAAATGTAGTTGCCATGTATTATTCCCTGACTATTTCTTACTATATATTTATTCCTATAAAAAATTGCATAATTTGAAACAACATTAAATTGAACCATTGACTATATATGTATATTGTAATAGATAAAGTAGTCTGATGTGTAACGTCACTAAAAGGTGCCACTAAATAATCTAGACCTCTTTCACATACCAAATTGTCATTTAATATTGTCAACTAATAAAAAAAAATACCAAAGATAGAAGTCAAGTTTACTACCAAAGTGATACACTCAAATGTTGGGAAGCCATAAATTATAAAAAAGAAATTCTTTCATCTAATAATAAATCTTGAAATAAAAAGAGTTTACCCAGCATGAGTTACATTTGGAGACACATATTATGTTTAGCATATCAATATTTTATATCTTATAATTCATGTTATTATTTAAGTAATGGTCAATAATGAAGTAAACAAAATAATTTATTATGAACCAAAACAATTTATTTTTTTTAAAAATGTTATAACAGCTATTAATATTAAAATTCATATACCAAAATCAAATGCATGCATGATTGATAATCCAACATATTGCCAAACTAAAACAAGCCATTTGTGATATTAATAATTAGAAACCCATTAACGTGCACCGAAGGCTTATAAAACTAAGCAATGGGTGAAATACCTGTTAAAGATAAGATCATCTCACAACTATAATATTTTAAGTAACGGCATTAAAAGAACAACTATTCTTAAAACCACATATATATTTGAATAATATCAATAGTAATTAATTGTTATAGCCATATTTATTACAAAACTAAGTCATTATAAAAAAAATGAAGCCATAGGAAAAGTTATAACTGGTACTAATAATATCAAACCAAACACACAATATCCGAACTGTCAGTACATGCAGGACTGGCCAACTATTGTATACAAAATAAATATTTATTAGCAATTAAACAATTATAAATAATTAACTTTTAAATAACATATTCTATATTTTATAATCTGTACTAAAACATGGAGTTAATAAAATAAAAATGAATTATCATTTATCATATTTGTATTTTTTTTTTTTTTAATATTACAATAAAATATTTTGTAGTGTTAATTTGAATAATGTTTGAGAACTGATAAGTTAGGAATAACTAATATTGGTATAAAACTGTTTATACGAAGAACAGTTTATTATTTAATAAAAAATTAATAAGGATTTATAAATTGTTTAGTTATTGTAATCAATAAAGAGTTCTATTTTTCTTCTGCAAATTTAAAGATGCTAGCAGATGATTTTTTCCATTAAGGCAGTCCATTTGAAATATAGATAGATGACAGGCTTGAACAAAGTTGAAGAAAATCATAAATTTTTGCAGCAGTTGATGGTTATAAAGTACTCCTATTCATTGTAGATGAATGTATTATCCATTTGAATTTTGGTTTCTTAATTCTTGAGACAAAAACTATTTATTTACAAATTCATTTTGAAAGTTGAAATTGTTTTTTTTAAAAGGACAGTCTCCTGTCCACATGTTTAGACACTAAATCATTCTCGGCTAATTGCCAACAGAACAATAAATCATTTTGCAGTTTATTTAATAATATTTAATAAAAATGATATATCAATTCTTTACAGTTAATATTTTAAATTCAACACTTGGCTTCAATATAAAATATTTTTTACAATTATAAAAATATTAATTTTTTTTTTTTAATTTTAATTTAATAAAATCAACTTTTATAAATTAGCAGTGCATGTTTTTAAATAATAATGCAATATTTTAAGCATCCATGATGTTACATTTTTAAATTAAATTAAAAAAAAATTTCCATACATTTTCTTAATTTATATACCAATGAAACATATTCTTATGAAATATATATATATCATTTCATTAATCCCATTTTCATAAAATGAAATTTTATTACATTTAACAATTATAATGTTTATTTTAAAAAAATGAAAAATTTTATTGACTTTTTTTATAATTTTGGGCCTAGCATGGGGCTTTGATAAACTTGTACTAGAGAGATAAAAGTAGTATTTCTGTTTAAGATTTGGCATTCTAATTTTAGAGACTTTGATAAACATACGATAAATATATTAATCATCATTATCAACCATTATCAATCCACTGCTGGATGAAGGTCTCTCCAAGTTTAATCCATCTTCTCTGATCTTTAGCTTCTCTTCTCCACATCACCCCTGCACACTTTCTTATTTCATCCATCCATCTCACATGTGGTCTCTTTCTGTGTCTTTTACAATCTCTTGGAATCCAGTTTAAAATTTCAATTGTCCATCTATTATCTCTCTTCTAACAATATGTCCAGCCCAACTCCACTTCAATCTTTTAATTTTTTTCAATGAGGTCAGTAACATCTGTTTGTTCTTTTACCCATACATTGCATCTTCGATCTCTTCTTGTTACTCCCAACATACATCTCTCCATACTTCTTTGAGTGGTCTGAAGTCTCTGTATTGCTCTTCTATTGAGTGTCCAAGTCTCAGATCCATAAGTAAGAACTGGTAAAACACATTTGTTAAAAATCTTCCTTTTCAAATACATAGGCATATTTCCTTTTAGTATCAAGTTATTTCTACCAAAAGCACTCCAACCAAGTTTAATTCTATGATTAATTTACTCCATTATGTTTCCATCTGTATTAATAATCTGACCAAGGTATTTGTAACTGTTAACTTCTTCTAATTCATCATAATCAATCTTTATTTTTATATTTTGAGCAAATCGATTAAACATTACTTTAGTCTTTTTAACATTTATCTTTAGTCCTACTTTCATTTGATAACTCCTGCAGCTCTGAAGCATTATTTGCAAAAACAACTACATCATCTGCAAAATCTAAATGACTTAAATAATCTCCATTTACCTTCACTCCTTTAGTTTCCCATTTTAATCCACAAAATACTTCTTGCAGCACTGCTGTAAAAAGTTTTGGAGATATGGAGTCACCTTGTCTTACACCTTTCTCAATGTTGACTTTCCCAGTATCATTATGTAATCTAATTGTTGCTGTTGCATTTTTATAAATATTCTTTAAAATATGACAATATCCTGGATCTATACCTTGATGATCCAATGCTTTAATCACTGAAGAAATGTTTATAGAATCAAATGCCTTTTCATAATCTGAAAATCCAAAACATAATGACAACTCATATTCATTTGTCCTTTTTATAACTTCTCTCAGTCCCTGAATATGATCTACTGTACTAAAACCACTTTTAAATCCAGCTTGTTCTCTTGGTTGGTGAAAATCCAATGTTCTCTGTAGACGAATTGTAATTATCTTGGTAAAAATTTTATATAAAACTGATAAAAGGCTGATAGGTCTGTAATTTCTAATATCTTCTTTATCACCTTTTTTAAATATTAATATTATTACTGCATTCTTCCAATCATCCGGTACATCTTTATCATTTAGACATTTAGTATATAACTTTGCTAAAAAAAAAAAATTCTGTTTCTTCACCTGCTTCTTTTAATATATCAATTATAATTCCATCATTACCTGGAGCCTTTCCTTTCTTCATACATTTGATTGCATTTCTCACTTCTTCATTTAAAATTCTGGGCAATTCGGAAGATGTAATAGATATAGGAGGTACTTGTTCTTTATTAATATATAATTCTTGATAGAAGAAGTCTTCTACCCATTTCATGATGTCATCTCTCTTTTTAGTAATAATTCCATCTTTTTTTCTTATTGCAGATATAAATTTCCCACCAATACCAAAATGTTGTTTTACATTCTTAAGACTTTTATTTTCTTCTACAGCTTTTCTTGCTAGTTCACAGTTATACTTTCTTATATCATTTTCAACTCTTTTCCGCACCATTTTACAAAATTCAAGATATTCAATTCTTTTTAATGCATCATTTTTGTATATCTTCATATTTCTTCTTTTCTTCATAAATTCTCTAGTCTCAGTAGAAATTTTATTGGTCAATTGCTGCTTTTTTCTACCAGCTATCTTTGTTGCAGTTTTTAAAAGTGTATCAGTTATTTTCATATTAATTTCATTCAAATCTGAATCATGTTCAAAATCTACTAATACTTGAAACCGATTTGTAAGTTCTAATTTAAATTCATTAGAATGTTTCTGAAGATTAGGAATATCAACTGTAAATATTGTTTTTCTTAACAATTTTTGTCTTTCTAGTTTTACATTAACATGTATCTTGCACCTTACTAATCGATGATCACTTCCTGTGTTAAATCTATACTTTTATATCTTATTTTTTTTCTATACAATATGCTCCTATTTATTAGAGAAGTTTTTTGAAAATTTGGTGTCAATATGTAAAACTTTATATAATAGAAAACACTGAAATATTTATAAAATATTGAATTTTTTTTCTCCAATGTATATACAATGAATTTTTTTTCTCCAATGTATATAAAATTTATTACTTCTATAAAACAGTTTTGATGTCTGTAATAAGTTAAAGTATTATTAGTGATTGAATTCATTTAATAAAGTCTTTAATAATCATTTCACTATATTCTTTATAAATGTGTTCCATTAATATTTGCCAAAGTATTATTGTAATTTACTATATTACTGTAGAACTGATAGCTATATTAGAGCAAAATATCAATAATATTAACAAGAAAGAGAAAATCTTAGTTACCTAAGAGGGAGTCCAGTGAAAATCAGTTACAGTCATTATACTTGTCTTTTTTCTAAGATAATAGAATCCAGGAAAATCCAAGAAAGCTACATAATGTTTGGTGTACAA
The DNA here is from genome assembly GCA_028023455.1 of Epiperipatus broadwayi. Lineage (NCBI taxonomy): Eukaryota > Metazoa > Onychophora > Udeonychophora > Euonychophora > Peripatidae > Epiperipatus > Epiperipatus broadwayi. The sequence continues at coordinate 1,257,882 of JAQFVV010000139.1, read as the reverse complement.
TAGATTTAAGCCATTGTAAATTACCAATTACAGAGCAACAATTGTAGAATAATATAAAGCAAATCCATGAGGTAATTATTAGAACTTGTTTGAAGTCTGACTGTAAGGATATTTTGTACTTTAAAACTAGAATTGAACTTTGCTCACAGCAATTATTATACCTTAAAAAAATAAACATGCTTTGCTTCATTGCTTAGGAAGTTGTGACATTCAAGCAATAGATATAATGAGTTCCTTCGATCCAGAAATGTTTAGTTTATGAATTTGTTACTACCACTGTACAATTTCATTTGTTTTTATCTTCCTTTTTTATTTTATTTGGTGTAATACTTTTATAATAGTCTGTCTTTTCCATTCAGCTAATTTTCATTATATTGTCGTATTATCACCTCAGATATTTTTAATCTTTTTATAATTCTTTAACTATAGTATTTAAAGCAATTATTATATATTGTTGTTTTTTTTTCTTTCTATTTTTCCTCCCTTATACTAAATAAGATTGACTTAATTGTTATTATTATTTGTTTATAAGAAATAGCTCATATTTTTAGTTGATACTATCCAGAGTTGGAAATACATATAATAGAAAAAGTGCATGTTTTTTAAATCATGTAGACAAAAAATATATATCACATGATCACCATTTCTTATGCTTGCTCATAACTGTTATTAAAACAGGCAAAACTCTCCACACAGTAGTGCCACTCAGTGCAAGCCAGAGTAATCAATGGATTCCAGAAGGATTGTGCATAAAATCTCTATCTAGTGCCTACTCTGACTTGCACTGAGTGGCACTATTGTATGGAGAGTTTTGCCTGTTTTAAAAAATATATAAAATCACATTTTTAGTGTGCTTTAAAGTATCAGGAAATGCTATTTTTATTATACATTTAAGTTTTTAAAAAAATAAATTATTGATTTCTTTTTTAATTTTTTTTCTTTTTGTTTTAAATTATCTTTTAGTAATTCAAGTAATATTTATTTTTTTAATACATTTTATTATCTGATATTTAATTATTATTATTGTTTTTTTTTTTTTTTAGAATCTCAAACAGTTCATTACTCTCTACATCAAACAGTTTTTAATCTCTTACTACCTTATGTTAATCTTAACCATCATTTTTATTGCGATAAAAACGTTACATCGGTAAAACTTTTTGAAAATTTGCAAGCAAATGGAATTTTTGCCTGTGGAAGTTGTCGATCAACCAAAAAAGGCTTTCCAAAGTCTTTACGATTTGGAAAAAATTCTAAAAATCCTATTAAAAATTTGAATGAAGGAGAATATCTTGCATGTCAAAATGGAAATATGGTGGCTTTGATTTGGAGATATCATTCATTCACCGTGAATCTTCTATCAACCATGTTTAATGCATCACAGACTGATGTTTTTGATCCCTGCAATTGTAGTAACTCAATAAATGATGATTTAAACTGCCCTCCTCCAGTGCTTAATTATCAGAAATTTTTGTTAAATGGAGCTTGTACATCCAATTTTCGTTATTTTAATAACTTTAGTAAATTTTCACATAATTGTTGGAAACATTATATTTGGTTTTGTTTAGAAGTTGCTTTAAATAATGCATTTATTTTATGGAAAGAACTTAAAGATAGTAGTGCAAACTGCAAAACTTTTCAGATAAATATTGGAAAAGCTTTATTTAAAGAAAGTAAGTGGGTTGAAGAGGAAAAGGCAGTTGTATTAGAAGTAAAAAAAGATTCTCTACCAGCAACTGATCACAAATGTATTTGCTATCGTGGTCGACCTAGAGACTGTTTTGAATGCAAACAGGTTAGTATCAAATTTGGAAATGTATGCCGCAAAACACAATATGGTTGTTCTCAATGTGGTGCTCGTCTATGCCCAGGTGCTTGCTTTAAAAAATATCATCAATCATTACTGAATAAAATCTCTGTATCTGAAAATAGTATTTCTCCTCAAGTTGAAATTACTCATGGAGATCATAAATGTATTCGTTATCGAGGACGACCTAACACCTGTTATGAGTGCAAAAAAATTGGTAACCTTATTTCTAAAACACAGTATGGTTGTCGTTTATGTAATGTTCGACTTTGCAAAAATAATTGCTTTTTTCAATATCATGAAAAATTAGGAACTAATGCTAAAATAATTGATAATGATAAATCATCTTCTGAAATAGAAATTATATCTTGTGAAGAAACAACTAAAGAAGAATATGAACACCCAGCTTCTGAACATCTATTAACTGAGGAAGTTAATAAACAAGAACAATTAATAGTAATTCAGGATAGTGATAGTGGTGGGAATAATAAATTACCTAATAATAAACTTTCTCATGTTTGCGTTTATTTTCGTCGATATCAAATTTGCCATTATTGTAGTATGAAAAAAGTTACAAATGAATCTGGAAAAATAAAAGAATCACGATATGGTTGCTCTCAATGCAATGTACATCTCTGTCAAGGAGTATGTTTTGAAAAATTTCATGAAACTATTATCACTTCCGAAGCTGAAAAGAATCAGAGTTTTGGTGATCACAACTGTGTTCGATTTAAAGGCAAATCTAGACTATGTAGGCAGTGTCAGCAAGAGGGCAGATTAACTGAAGATGGGCATCAAAAAAAAACTTATTATGGGTGTGATGTATGTGATGTAAGTCTTTGTCGTGGAGAATGCTTTCTTAGATTTCATCATAATAATTTAGAAAGTACATCATCAGATAAAGTTACTAATTCTATTTCTGGTCATGATTGTATTGAAATTGATGGCCTACCACGTGAATGTTCCTACTGTAAAATAACAGGTCGTCTTACTAACAAAGGTAAATCGGTTGAAACCCGCTTTGGTTGTGCCACTTGTAATGTGACTCTGTGCCGAGGATATTGTTTTAATTGTTTTCATAAAATTAAAAATATTGCAATATCCAGTCAAACTTTATTATTAGATACAAAAGTAATAGGTGGTCATACAGTGGTGAAATTTGAAGGTGTGCCTCAACCATGTCACTACTGTGAAAAGAGTGGTCGAAAGTCGAGTTCAGGGAAGATTATAGAGACCTCCCATGGTTGTGAAGCTTGCTGTGTTAGTTTATGCCAGGGAGACTGCTTCTATCGTTTTCATTTGGATACTACAGTTAATCCTCTTATTTCATCTTCTACTGATGGTGTAGAAACTATTGCCAATAAAAAAATTGAAAATGACATTGAAATTGAGATTGAACTGAGCTCTTAATTAAGACTTATTTGTATTATATGTTCATTTACCTTATTAAATTTGTAATTGTACATTATACAAAATAAAAGTATGTAATAATGAAACCAAAATACTGCTAAAATGTATTTTGATATAAAAATTTGTGGTTTTGTATATATATCAATATAGTATATAATAAATACATAATATTCACAATAAATATATGTTAGGACTGTAGATAAAGGTTCTTTCAATTGTAAGATATTTATATTAGTTGAAAATATTTTAAATTTTTCTTATTTGCTTATAAAATTTAATCATTTCTTTATATAGTTAAGATTTGTAAATGCAGCTTAACTACATGTGTGCAGATAATGTGCACACACAGTTTAAAATTTATATCTGGGCTTGGGATAATCTCTTATTTAATAAAGGATTAACAATAATCATTAATGTTTTTATCTGAAGTGATTAGTATCAGTTCAAAGGGTGTGTGTATGTGTATTATAATAGAAAGGGATTGAGAATAATAAAATGTACACACCAGAAAAATGCAAAGTAGATGAAGAGTTAACTGATCATATTTTTGCATTGAACTATCAAAAAGATATTTTGATTGTTATCAAAATAGTCACCCACTCTGCCTTCATGTCCCATTATTTTGAAAAAGTATTCAATGATCTTTTCATTTTGCTTTCAGAAAATTTGAAAATTAACTAGATGGGATCACTTTTTATCATCTAAAAGGACTCTGATGTCATTTTATTTTTACTTTGTAATCTTTTATTTTCTGTAGTAGTAATCTCTGATTTTAGCTTGTTATGTGAATGGCTCAAAATTATTACAAAATGATGTAAGAACACTGATACTAACTTAGACTCCAAAGTAATTTAATATTAAAGTTTAATGAAGTCATAATGTGAGAAAAAACATTAATATAGAAATCTCTTAATGTATATATAAAGCACAGATACTATTGTCAAAGAACTCTGACAATCAGAGCTCAGATATGTATCTTGGTTGCTTAATCTGTCAAATAAAACAAACATCTAAGAGCTACTAAATCATCCATTCCAAAAAAAGATAAAATAATACTTTGTGGAGAAAAAAAAAAAATCTAAATCACACTATAATTTAGATTTTTGACATAATAAAGGTTTCATTAAAAAAATATGTCATTACCACTGTTATTTTCAGCCATTATCAATCCCTCCAAATTTAATTCACTTTCTCCAATACATAGCTTTTTCATATCACACTAACAAACTTTCTTATTTCATCTAACTCTTTCATATGCAGTCTCTTTTTAATTGTTCTATTCTCTTATGACCCATTTCAGATTTCAACTGTCCATTTATTATCATCTCTTTGGATCCAATCCAGTTCTATTGCAGTCTTTTAATTTTTTCAATAATGTCATTGATACCTGTTTGTTTTGTTGTCCAATTATTTTACATTTGATCCTTTCTTATATCTCTTCATACTTCATTGAATGATTTGAAGTATCTATTTTATTTTTTTCTTAAGTGTCTAAATCTCAGATCCATAAGAAATGATGAAGCTCATTTATTAAAAACCTTCCAAAGTCATTCCATCCAAATTTAATTCTATGATTAATTTCATCCATTATATTTCTGAATTCATAATCTAACTATCTGTAGTTGTTAACTTCTTATAATTCATGATTCAAACTATCATTATGACAAAATTTATTGAACATTAATTTTTTTAATATTTCTCTTTAATCATACTTTATTTTATTTGATAATTCTTGCATTATTTCTTAAAACTCTGAATCATTATTTGCAAAAATAACCACATTATCTGCAAAAAGCCTAGATGACTTATAAATAATCTCTATTTTAGAGATATGAAGTCACTGTCATACAGCCTTATCAATGTTAATCTACTTAATATACCCATTTAATCTAATACACAGCTTTTACATTCTGATAAATATTTTTCAGAATATGACAATATTTTAATTTAGCATAAAATGTTTATGGGATCTAATACCATTTCATAATTACAAATTCAAAGTATAATGGGAACTTATATTCATTAGTTCTTTCTATAACTTTTCTTAATACTTGAATATAATTCACTCTTCTTTTGAATAGTTAGAATCCAAAGTTTGCTGCAAATTGTTTTTAATTATAATGATTGTGTATAAAATTGATAGAATATTGATAAATCTGTAATTTGCAATATCTTTATTAAATATCAGTATTACTACTGCATTTTTCCGATCATTTGGTAGCTTTGCCAAAAATTTATTTATTGCTTTACCTATTTCTTTTAAAAATATCAATAATAATTCCATTATTTCCTGAAACTTTTTTGTGGATTTAATTACACGTTCATATCTTTATTTAAAATAATTGACATATCAGAAAATGTAGTAATTGTAGTGATTTTTTTATTAGTAGTATTTAATTCTTTGTAGAATTATATTTTTATGATGTTAGCCATCTTTTTAAATAATAGTTCCATCTTCTTTTACTGCTTATACAACTTATTGTCCAATATGAAGATGGTGTTCTATACTTTAGAAATGTATTCTTTTCCATAACTTTCTTTACCCATCTACTATTATATTTTCTTACATCATTATTTAATTTTTTCTTACTCTTTTACAGTATTTGAATATTCGTTTCTATTAATAAATCATTTTAAAATATTTTAGTATTTCTTTTTTTCTTTACATTATCTTTTTTCAATTAAAAATTTACTGATGAATTGCCTTTTTTTTTTTGTACCAGTTATCTTTGCTGAAGTTCTTAGTAAATATTAATTATCTTGTTATTGATTTTAATTAAGTTTGAATCATCTTCAAAACCTATCAATATTTTAAAATTATTAAAAAGTTCCAATTTAAATTCACTGGTGTGTTTCTGAAGTTTAAAGAATGTCAGTTATTAATACTATCTTTTTTACTTGAGTTTTACACATATCTTACATCTTAATCAATGATCACTTTCTGTATTGAATCTAGTAAGAACATTATAATTTTGAAATACTTATTTTCAGTTAGACCAAATATAAGCCCATACTCTATATATCTTCATTTGGATACTTCTATATCCATTTCCATTAGCACTTTTCTCAAAGAATGAATTCATAATATATAATTTTTCTGTAAATTCCACAAGTCTGCATCTTTTCTCATTTCTGTCTCAATCAAATTTACCCACAGCACTTTCTTTTTATAATCATTTTCAATTCTAGCATTAAAGTTTTCTATGCCAATTTTAAAATGTTATTTGAAGTGAACAAAAGCATTTTGCACATCTGTATAAAAATTTCTATTTTGTTATCACCATAAGAATTTGGGACATGAACCTGAATTTTATGCATATGATTATCATCCATTAACTAAATATTCTTGGCACTCTGTCTGATATACTATCAGGCTCCACAATACTGTTCTTCCATTTCTTATTTACAATAAATCTCATTCAACTTGCATTCATTATTTGTGTCTTTGTAGTGAAGTACATATCCACTTTTAAATTAATTGTCTTCTCTTCACCTTCTAATTTCTCCAACAATATCCTATGTAATATTAGGCAGATCTTCCAGTTCAAATAATCTTTTTTAACATGAACGTTCTAGGAATCTGGCAATTTGAATTAATAACCAGGAGATTCTTAGCAATTCATCTATCAAAACTGATGGCTTTATAGCCTGACATATTATTCAATAGAATAAAACATCAAGATATTTATGATCAGAATACTTTATTTAATGAAAAGAAATATATATTTTTCCATTTCAAAATATGCTGTAAGTCTTTATTTTTGTAATAAAATATTTCGTGACACTTTTCAACTATTATAGTACACGTATAATAAATTATTTCGTACTGCATTATTCCTTATTTGGTTTATAATTACAAGATAATTTTTCCAGGTGATGGTTACTTAATGCTTGAATATTGTTATTCACTATAAATTCTATATATGATAATTGATCAGTTTTCTGTTAAAATATATTTCTTTCATTTCTAGACAAATCAGGATTCACTTATTATGGCATAAAACTGATGACACATATTTTCTATCATATATATAGGACTTGTGCTTAGGTTATTTCTTCTATATTTTTTTCCTCCCAGAATCTTATTTCAGATAAGTGCTCACAATTCAAATAATGGTCTTATTCAGCAATCCATCCTGACAATAATATATTCATAGATATTTTTGTCCATAATTCTTAGAAAAATGTAATGAAATTACTGTTTCCCAATATTGGATTGGTATTTTCCATGATTAGATGAACCCGTGTTTTTCAAGACTTGTTTACTTTTAATTTAGCATTGTAGAGATTTATGTGTAGACCAATCTTTAGGAGTAATTATGCTAGCTTCTCAATTCTTTTATATTTTGCATTTTTGTTCATTTACTCCCATAAATGTATACCTTGATTTCCAAACTGCTAAAGGCTTTCTACTTTTTAATGGGTAAATGTCAAAATGTTTTTCAATTCTGATTGTTAAGTTGTTTATCATAAGTTTTCTTAATAAAATTTTAAAAGATTCAGTTATCCTTGTTTCAAATTTATAGAAGTTAATTTATAATCTTTTTTTTTTTTAAGAACTGTTTGTTTTGGACAATCTTACAATATTATGATATAGCAAATTTGTATAATAAATTGTACAGTATGGATTTAAACAATTGATGTTTTATTTCCAAAATTTCTCTTATACATTTTATATTTTATACTATTATCAATAAATCTAACTTTATTTCACATGATTAAGCTGTGATTATACACTCAAAGATTGATACCTCCTCCTGAACTCAGCTTGTAAAATGACTAATTCAGCATTTTTTAATGGCACAAACTACAACATGCATTGATCAGTTTTTAATTATTGACTATATTAAAATATATTCTTTATCTAACAATGAATAGTTTGAATAGGCATATATCCCCTCCTTTCCTTTGATTTAATTTAAAGACTCAAAAGTACTCTGAAATATAATTAGTAATACAAGTATAAGATTCATGATGCTATTTGTCACTAGATATTTATCTTCAATACAAATTTATAAGGAACACATGCTTTATTATAATTAGTTTCAGCTAACAATTCTTTTAGTTCTCTTTTATGAATTTGAATACAGCAATAGTACAATAGTCCCATTTCCTCCCCAACTAACATTATTATTTTTCTACTAACAATTCTTTGTAATTATTCTTCAATGATATACATAATTACTGCTCTTAAATAGTTTGTAGCACTTATATATATATATATTGTTTAATAAGCTGTATTTTTATGGGAACGAAAATACCTAGGTAAGTTTCTTTTTTTTTCTTTCATTTTTATTTATACTAGCAAGAGATTTTTTTTTTAAAAAAAAAAGAATGTAATTTTTTTTAAAAAATTAATTTGTAATAATAGATAAAAGTACTCAAATTTGTTGCATGTAATCTTGAATAGTGTTTGTATAAAAAAAGTTGTGAGGACAGTAGTTTTTTTTTTTATAAATTTTGGTGTTTCGAAAGAAACTTTTGAGACTACTGAAAGCTGTAATATCATTGCTGTCAATGACTTTTTTTTTTTTTTATCAATTCTACCTGATTAGAATGACAATGCTGACTTAGCACAGTTAATATGGAAAACCTTCCAATAGCTGAAACTTTCATTATGTTGCATGAAAAAAATCTAATTAGTATACTGATCAACTAAACCTGGAATTGTATAGTCTCCTGCAGATGCCAATTTTAAGTGTCTCATTTCTACACACACAACACTAACCATTGAGGATCTAGGACTAAGAATTCTTGTCATTTTACACATAATTTTTATCAATCTATCCACGGTGCATGCATAATCCAGTTGTACCATCATTCTATCCAGAGAAGATATCAAGTACAACAAATGAAGCTTTGAACTCTCCTGATAGTGATTATTGTATACAATGTGTTCATTTCAAAAAAGGTTCCAATTTATATTTTTAATCAATTAAGTGTGAAATCTGAATCCTTATGCTATGGTAACATTTTTATTTAAAATAAAAGACCTTTATAAAAGAAAATAAATATTTATAGCAAATATTAAAATTAATATTTTCTTTAAATAATTTTAACATTTTGTTTTCCTTTTCTTTTTTTTTTTTAAATTGTTAATGTAATTTTTTTTATGAATGCTAAAGCAAATACAATTTATAATTAATTTCTTATTCACTTATTAATAATTACTATAACTTGTATATATCTATTATCGACAATTTATATTTTGTCAGTTGTTATTTTAGTTACTAATTAATGACTGTTTTACATGGCAGAGCTCATAAGTTGAATTCAATCTATTTTAAAGGAATTTTCTCCGATAAGAATACATACTCACTTAAATATGTACGTATTTTTGTAGAAAGTATTCATCCCTTAAGTATCATATAAGGAGTGTAAATATTGTAAATAAATTTGTTTTATTATATTCATATTATTTTAAATCTAGTTGTCCATTTTTCTCTCTCTCTTTCCAAACTTCGTTAAAGATAGCTATTGCACATATCCTGACACATTGCTATGTTATTTTTTTGAGCTAATAGTGGTAAAATGGAGGGTTTAACATCCAAGAAGTTAAGACTGGATTTGAATCTGACCTTTAGATGTTTATTGTTTTAGAGTTGGTGTCCTAATCTGCAATATGGCAGATATGTTTTAAATAAATAAATATCTATAATGGTAAGGGATAGATCTTATCTATACTTAGACATGTTTGTTGATTAATCAGGAAATATGGCTAGATATCCAAACTAGGCATTATTACGATATTCAGTCGAAAGAGTTTAAATCCTCATAGATTCTTATATAGAATTATATAAATCTAAAAAAGGGAAACAAAACTATTGGCTGATTTTAATATATCTGGTGTAACATGCGTAAATCTAAAAATGGGGAACAAAACCATTGGCTCATTTCAATATATTTGATTCAGTACTTGATTTTTTGAAAGTATATAACTATTAGTTTGTCCTGCTTTCCATTTCAATGTATATAATTTGTTAATTATACCATTTGTATTGTAATCTGTACTGAGTTCACCTTCTCTAGCAATTCTTCATAACGAATATATATATATTTATTGTCTTCTATTTGTTTTATTTATTTTTTATTAAAAAATATTGTTAATATCTATGCTGGTCAAGAGAGATAAGAATAATGATAGTGACAGTACATTTCAAACCGTGAAAAAATTAATCATAAACTTCTAGGTATACTGGAAATCTTATGAGTAGACAGAATATTCTTAAGAATAACCGATGATTATCAAATCCATAATCCCTATGGACTTTTTGATTATTGTTTTTTTTGACTGGGTTAGTTTATAGTATATTAAATGTGTACATGGCATTTTCAACAGTAAACATACATAGCCTGAAATGACATAAACTCTAATCTAATAAATAATTAGTAATAATCATTATCTAAAGTGGATGGTATCAAAGATGAGTGAAGAAAATATGACATTTAAAGATATTGTAATAAAATATATATATGTATATACACATAGTAAGTTGGCAAATATAGTTATTTATTATAAGTATGTCAGATAATGAAATGATTTTCAGATGAGTTAGCTGTGAATATCTACAGTGAATAACAAATAGTGCCTAAGCAAGAGTACCTCTTGCTCCCTTGTAAGATAAGATGTTGGTTCATCAAAGGCTAGGTAGTTTTTGAGGCTAGTCACTCTCTTCTCCTAAGTTACTTTGGAATAGGACTTCATTGTCATGAGCCTCTCATATCATTAGTTATCGCCATATTAATTTTGACAATAGGATTGTTTTTCCATCATTTTACTATACACAGCATTTCTAAATTTAATTTCTTTTTCATTTTTTAGCTCAAACCTTCAAAAAGTAAGATTAGTAGGCTGGCAGTTCTTAGTTATGATCTTGGCTTGCAGCAATAAAATCACTGAATTGATTTGGTATTGGTTTTAAGATAGAAGTTTCAGTTGATAAAGATTAAGTCACTCTATTTTAGGACCCTCCCTGCTGACCACAGAAATGGAAGAATCTAGAAAATGTGATTTAAAAATAGCCAATCTTACACTGTCTGGATAGATTGTCATGTTACTCAGTAAAATGAGAATAATAAAACAGGAGGCAATTGTAGTGTCAAAGATAAGTATTATAAATTTTTTTTTTTTAAAATGTCGATACATGAAACCGCAAACTACCTCAACAATAGAATGTAATGGATTGCTCAGAAATCAAGATTCAAGGTCAATGTGATCTCTCAATTATCCACCTTTTAATCTCTTTCATTACTCCATTCATAATACCTAGGTGGTGTGTCAACATTAAGCTATTTATAAATATATATTTACAGACATAACTTTTTGATCTTTTTAATTTCTTGCACCACTTTAACTGCTACAAACCTTATCTTCCCAAAGAAGAAAGTTTAACAGAACAGGTAGATAATTTTTTTTTTTTGGAAAAACAGATAAACCAATAAAAGTAGAATGCATGGTTGGTATTTGATTTACTCTAAAGTCTAGTTCAATAGTTTCTATTGAAATTCTTCATTGTATTAATAAAAAGTTAATGATATTCAAACTTGATTTGGACAACGGTGCCAGTTCTCATTTTATTAATGCATATGCTACATTAGATTAAGAGAAAGCCTTTATTTCTTGCTCAATAGCATTATTACAGCAATAACATTAAAAGATTTTTATTTCTTGAAGATTTTAATACACTCTTTGGGACAAATAGTAGACTTTTGATCAAAAATTGGTGAAAATAATATTGATGCTGTAAATTCAAATGGCCTGTTATTCAATTTTTGCATACTTCTAAAACTATCATAAACATTGTTTAGACAAAAAAATCTTTATAAAAAAAAACATGGATCCATCCATATTTAAACAATTGCATTTAATACATTACATTATAATTAGGAACCAGAATGCAGAAGTTTATATTACATAAGCACAAGTGTATACTGTTGGACAGACTATAGATTAATATACTCCAAGATTCAAATATTTGAATTAAAAAATAGGTCTTACCTGATCATATTTACAATGAAATTGATATTCATTCTTTAGAAGTATCTACTATAAGTACTACATTTCAACAGCTGTAAAACATTAAATGTCCTTATTTAGATTTTCAGGATTTTATTATTAAAGCACAAAATTCTGTTAAAAGGGGTATTATACAATCTATTCTTGAATTCATTAAAAAAAACATGGCATTTTCTGCTTGACAGGATAATAAATTGGATGGGGAGCTTCATAATAAATAGAAATTTAAAGGCAGTTCAATGACTGACAAGAAGGTTTAAAAATGACTAGTGAATTAAAATTGCAGTGGAGATGCAGACTTTTGCTGACTATGGCCTATAAAAGCAACTTATGGACTTAAGAAATGGTATCACAATCCTATTAAATTCAACAATGATATTCTTATATGGTGATAATGATATTTTGGTCAGGTGGAAGGAGTATTTTGATCATCTTTGAATAATGATACAAGAATTGACATGATGTCTTTTAATGGAATATACATTTTATTTACTCAATATTCACTTGATTGAAATCAGAACAGTTCTTTGTGATATTAAAAATGGAAAACCTTCAGACTTATATGAAATACCTAAAGAAGTCTTAAAATATAGTGGTGATACATTAACTTCAAAAATATTGCAATTTTTTTAGGAATATGTGGAATGATAAAAGTTGTGCTGTCTGACTAAGGATGCTTCTATTGTTCAAAATTTTGAAAATAAAGGAAATAAATAAGACAGCAGTATTTATCATAGAATATTATTGTTATTGGATTACAGCAAACATATTCAAGAATTTTATTGAAATGGATTGCTTAGATATCAAACAGGTATATGTTATTGTTTAAATCTCATTGTCCATCAAGTTTATTTGTATTATGTAGCTTCTATACAATGGATAAGAGGAAGTACTATCACTACAGATGGAAAATCTGAGACTTTGAAACAAAAACTAATATTAAATAAGAATAGTTGCTCTAACAATTTTTTTTTTTAATGATTGGTCTTTTGAATTATTTTGATGCAGCTTAATGATACAGTGATCAATATGCAATACAGGTTTGATGGTAGAATTTTTCATTTGAATTGACAGTATGCTGATGACTGCTATTTTTGGCAGTTCATAAGACAATCTTTAGAATATACTTAATGTTTTGAATACAATGTATAAAAACATTGTTTTAACATTAATGTTTAAAAAACTCAAATACTGTATTAGTCAGTGATAGAAAAAAAATTCTCAGCAAGTTATAGCTTGTAGAATTATCAACACAATAATTTAAATCAATTTAAATATTTTGGTAATTTTAGCACCTAGGAAAATGACTTAAATATTCCAATGCAGCAAAGACTTAAAAGATAGGATATTTCATCACAGGAAAATACAACTATTGTATAGAAGTGTGACACATCCTAACATAGCAACATAAAAACATTAGAAAAGTTTTATTTAACAATGCTCTAAAATTTTAAAAATATATTGACAAGATCATAAAACCAAACCAAATGCTCTTCAACTTGCTAGATGTGATATAAGATCCATTATTGTAAAATCACTCCTTTTCTTGGATTAAACATGTAAAATGAATGAACAATATAATATTTCTTGAAAGAATCTTTCACAGTAAGCTTGAATACAATTTTCATGGGATAGACTTCCCAGATACATTACAAAGAAATGCAATGTTAACAGTTTCCATTCAGAAGATATGGCAGAGAATATAATAATATTGGAGAACTATAATCAGACAATGCTTTGAAGTATTTTAGAAAAAGTTTTCTGTAGACAAAGTTAAAAGACAGCATTGCAAAGTATCAGATAAGCATTAGTATATAAGTCGTTATAAAACCCATTTTTACTTTATTTTTTATTTTTCTCTAGGAATTGGAATGGCTATACTCATTTATGAGTATGCTGTTATAACTAATTGCAATTATTTGCTAATAGAAATAATAATTAGAAATATTAAAACAAAAATTTGCAATTATTTTGATAGATTTTACCATAAATTTTACTGCTGCTAAAAAAAATTAGATTTGTTTTATAATGGCAAACAATACACTATTGTTGATCAATAAATAAAACTTGGTCACTGCTTTCTAACAAATCTTAAGCATCGTAAACTTTTGTATACATATTAAAAACCAAGCATCATAAATTATATCTACAATTATATTATCTGTTTATCCATCCATCTACATATATGTAATTCAAGGCAATAATATTTCAATGCCCATAGCATCCTTTTTAAATGCATGTTAAATCTGCAAAACTTAAAATTTCTTTTTAAATTCTTGGAAAGTTTTTTCTTGGTTAAATTGATTTATGAACTATACTTGCTTCAAATATAACATTCAGTATTTACTTAAAGTAATAATAAAATTAACATACCTTAAATATATGCATCTATGTGTCAATACATATATATTGTAACGGTATGGTGTGATATACCCGGATGTTCCGGCCTACAGATACATTTGAACACACACAGATCAACTCTAACAATCAGCTAGTTCTTCCATAATATATACCAACTTACTTCCAATCTAAAAGTGCTGGTGCACTTGTCTGCCATATCCCAAAGTTGATAGTGCCCCATGGAACAAACCGGTCCATCCACATATATAGGTGAAAGAGAGCAAGCTCGCATCTAACTACTGTCGGACCTAGGGTCTTCATGTAGGATGCTAGAGATAAAACGATGAAACACCTGACTCATGATTACATCCATTTTCAATAAACCAGCCTAAGCATAATCCATCAAATCTACATGCAATCCAAATCAGTTCATCTTACCACTCTTTTCCAAAACCGTTGCCTCAGATATTCGAACTCAGGAAGAATTCGCATTTGACTCTCTTAACAGGTATGTATCTATGCATACTCTTAATCAATGACTAAAATAATATATCCTATCTATTAAACAAAACATAACCCATATTTAATGTTCTCTCCCATGCTTATTAAGCAATAATGTGGATGTGTAAAACATAGGTTATAAGATGTAAGTGTTTAATTGAATATAAATGCTGGATCAACAAAACTACAGAGATCTTGCTAATCTATAAAACTTCATAATATTTATTTACAAACAAAAATAGGATATATTTAAACATAAATTCTTAAACAATTTAGAAAAGCAAAGAAAATTTCTATATAGAAAAATATTTAAAAAATCTCAATAAAGAAAAAAATATATATAAAAAAATGATGCCAATAAATTACTTGGATATCTCTATGGATTTACAGTTTCTATGTCTATTATGATAATAATAATAAAAAATGATTAGTTCACAATGAGAACTGCCAACTCTAAGTAAATTTAACTGCAACCTCAGATATAATAATCATGAAAAAATATAATGATAACACAACACAGAATATGATAGAACATAAGATAAAGAATACTATTTAAAAGAAAAATGTTAGTCATTTATTCAATTTATCTTAAGAAATATTAGTAACATATATATAATTAGTCGTGTCATGTGATACATATTTTATATCAGTGGCTTTAAAAAAAAAATAATAATAAAACATATCTTACCATAAAATAGTCTAGTAAAGCACTTAATTGTGCATATTTCTATCTCACATCTGTCAGTAGAAAGTAAATCTAAATTTTATTAAAAAAAAAAAAAACTTTTCAACCTCTCCCCCCTTACTCTCTTGATATTTTCCCATATTGGATTGTTCCCTCTACATATAATTAGCAATCGCTTTTTCCAAATATAAGATGAGATAAAAATTAAAACAAAAAAATACAAATTGATAAAAATAAAATAAAACATAATTTACAATTTTCCTTTATACAAAGTCCTTACGGATGATGTATTTTGTTAAATAGATGTTGGTAGAACTACCGTTTGATTTACAGAGCATCCTGAAGTATCTCAGTGGGCAGTCTGTGTGTAGTTAGGTGTTATTCATCCCATAGATTTTTATCCAGTGTAAATGTCAACTCCTCAGGCAAACAGATTGTAGACAGTCACATCTTGATATTTTATATGGTCATAGTCAATAGGAACAATGCTTCAATCCCCGACACAATTATGCTCTTTAGCCAAAATATTTCATGCTTGAACTATACACATATATATACAACTTTACATAAATCTATAGTCCAATAAAATATTTTTATAGAGAATAAAAACTTAACTGTTTTAATTTCTTTTTTTCAGTTCCTTTTAAACAAACATCAGGTTACTTTTTTTAAAAAAAATTGAATTAATAATGATTTCCACTTCTCTATCGAATAAATCAGATTAATTTCCATCCATTTCTTTTTTTTTTATTCGAATGTCGAATTAATTAAGAAAAATTGTCTATTTTGTAGAACAATATAAAAATATAATCCTCCTGATCTAACTAGCTTGACCGATCTTTTTTTCCAACCAAAAGAAAGACTATTTCTTAATTGTTTCCTTTTTATCTTGGCGCTATTTCTATTATTTGAAAACAAGCGTTTCAGCTTTTAAAATATTTTTTTACATTGATTCATTAAAAAAAATAATACAACACGTTCTAAAATAAATTTATAGTATTTTTATCTCACTGTATATTCAAAATATTGATTCACTCTCTACTGTTATAATTATTGTTTTTGCCTTTTTTTTTTATTTAAGTTATTGTCAACCCAATTAACACAACACAAACAATCAACACATATATAACTATGTACATTTTTTCTATTAAGATTGGCATTTTCTTAGCAACAAAATTGTATTACTAATATATATATATGGGCATTTTTTTTTTACGGTCAATTATCCATCATTAATAACTACTTAGTAAGTAGTTATTACACTGCGTAGAAAATATTAAAAATATAGAAACATTAATCTTTTTCAAAAGTGTTTAAGCAAAAACCTTTTATTTTTATTTCTACTTGTTAAATAAAAAAAACAATCTTCCCTTATTTCAGTTTGCTTAGGTAGGTTGTTGGATAGCGATTTTTAGCTACCTGCACAATTCCCCTCTCCTACACAAGATTAAAATTTTGCTTATAACTCAAAATTTTATCTTCTAATGATTGTAAAGTATGTACATTTTGGGTATATTAAACTCTCTTATCTGTGAAAAATCATAACACTGACATCTCACAATTTCAAATACCTGTCCTGGCATTCCCTCTCAATAATTACATATTCCAAGTGAGAACCGATCTTAGGGCAATAGATATATATCAATATTTTGCTGTTCAATTTTATGGTATGAACCTGACCATTTATGTATCTATAATAGATGATACATATCCTTGTTCACTGATCTCTCTCTCCTGCTCTTCTCTAGAGACTTACTGGATTTTGAGGACTACATGAACTAGAGTATCCATCGCCTCGCGTGGATTGACTAAAAAAAAAAGAGGTCAGTTCTAAGGTATACCAATATGTCTATTGAAGCATACCCTCATAAATACAATATATTAATTATTACAACCCTAACGTTTTTTTTATGTTCTCTCACTTTTCTTAACTCCATTGTCATTTCTACTGCTATTAGTTGGTGGTGAAATTATTTATTTCATACTATTCTATTGATTGACCAGAATATGGTTTCAATATTTTTGCATTGCATGTACCTCTCTCCCTTTACATCTACCCAAAAAGCATTAGGACCTGCTTGTTTTATTATAGTATAAGGTCCTTCATATTGTAAGTAGAATTTTTGATACTTATTTTCACAAGGTTTACTTACATGAGGGGTCTTTATTAATACCTTATCACCTACTTTAAACATATACATATTTTTTTCATTATTATTTCTTCGCTTTGCTCTGCTGGTCATTTGTTGGTGGGCTTTTTGCCTTACCACTTCTGGATCTGAATTTATATGTTGTGCAGTGGGTATATATTTTACAAATAGTATTGGTGTGGGTATACCAAAATGTAATTCAATGGGTGCAAATCCAGTTGATTCCTTCACACTCCAATTGATGAAATTCACCACACGCTCCGTCTGCTTTACCCACCCCTTATGCTCATCCTCTAGGTATGTCCTGAACAACCATCCTAATTCCCACATTATGCGTTCACAAGGGTTGGACTGTGGATTCCTAATGGATGTGAGCACATGTTGGATTTGTGATTTTCCCACCCAATTTTTTCATTCTTTAGATAGGAAAGGAGTACCATGATCTGTCAATATGGTTTTTGGCCTCCCTATCCTAATGAATTGGAGAGTGTCTAATACCTTGATAGTGTTTCTGGTATTAGCCTGGGGTATTGGGTAAGCTGAGACGTATTTTGAGAATAGATCATAGGTTACCAATAGATATTTTTATATTGAATGATGGCAGGGGTCCATAATCTATTGCCAAGATCTCATTAGGTCTTTCTGGTATTATTGATTTAGTCAAATTAGAATAATTCTGGTTTACTGGCTTGGCACGTAGACACTAGACAATCTCGGAGTGATCTCAAAATGTATATACATTGTGGTCCAGTAAAACCAGTTTTTAAGAGTATGTTCTGTCTTATGGGCACCATAGTGACCATATCAACAATGAACGTACATTATAAGTAGGGTTATTAGAGACTTAGGTATTACTACCCTCCACTCTTCAATGTTTAAATCTGGTTTATAAAGCAAGACCTCATTTTCTAGCTTATAATGTGTAAGATATTTTGGACCATGCAGAACTTTTCTTTTAATGCCTCCATGATTGGTTTTAAATTTGGATCGTGGAATTGAATTTCAGGCAAAGCTTCTAAATCATCCTCTACATTGTTATCAATCATTAGATTGATGTTAGTAATGTAGGTGTTGTCTACTGAAAGGTGATTTTGTTCAGACCTGCATGGGTTTCGACTCAGTACATCTGCTACCACATTATCGGATCCTTTACAATACTGTACACTGTAATTAAAATCCTGTAACAGTAAACTCCATCTGACTAGTCGACTGTTAGTCAGATAGCTGTGATTCAGGAATTCAAGGCTTTTATGGTCAGTGACCACGATTACCTCTGATCCAAGAAGCATGTGTCGAAACTTTTGGAAGGCCCACACTATTGCTAGTGCTTCCTTCTCTGTTACCGTATAATTGATTTCTGGACCTTTCAGGACCCGGCTAATAAAATAGAGGACACCAGGTTGGCCATTCTCCTGGATTTGAGATAACACCCCCAATCCGAAACCACTACTGTCCGTTTGGACAATGAACGGTTTGTTAAAATCAGGAAAAGCTAACACGGTTTGTTTTAAAAATCCTGTTTTAATCTCTTCGAAAGCCTTATCTTGCTCCTCAGTCTATTTCCATCTTTCCGAATTAATTTCAGCAACGGTTCCATGCAGTCTGAGAACTTCTGGTAGAAACGATTATAGAAGTTGCACAGCCCTAAAAATGACCTGATTTGCTTTCTATTTGTGGGTTTTGGAAAGCTGTATGGCACTTATCTTGTCAGAATGAGGTCTCATCCCATTGCATCCAATAATATGACCAAGAAACACAACATCGCTACATGCTAATGTGCTCTTTTTAAAGTTGATCTTAATCCCCTTGTTATAGCACTCTTTGAAAAACAGATAGAGATGTTGAAGATGTTCTTCAATAGTGGCTGATGCTATGATAACATTATCCACATAAATGATTGCAATCTGTTTGACCTCCGGTGATAGGGTTCGATCCAAGCATTGTATAAAACCAGCTCCACTATTGATCAATCCAAATGGCATCCTATTAAACTGGTACGTAAAACCCTTGTATTGGAAGGCAGTGTATTGGCGATCATCTGGATGGAGCTCAATCTGCGAATAACTGGAGGTTAGATGGAAAGTAGAAAATACTTTATTTCCAAACCTTACGAATAAATCGTGGATGGGTGATGGAATGTTCCAGTCAGGAACCGTAATTTTGTTTAGTTGACGAGCATCCAAACAAAATCTCATCGAACCATCTTTCTTCTTCACCGTTACTACTGGATTACAATATGGTGAAGAACATTTGGAAATAATTCCCAATCTAGCATTTTATTAAGCTGCCTAGATATCTTCACGATACTGGTATGGAATAGGGTACGACCTGGATTGAAAGGGTTGGTCATGGATTAGTTTTATTTTCTGCTGGAAACCCTCTTATCCTGGGTATTTTGGAGAAAATAGGGCCAAATTCAATAATGACAGATCGTAATTTTTCTTTCACCTCACTTCCAAGTAAATTGGAGTCTGTGATTTTACTCTCAATCAATGCATCTGAGATCATAGATATTATACAATCAACTTCAGGTAGGCCATATCTTGGGTACAATGTCATTTCCAAAATCTCATCACTTACCCTAACTATTTTATCAGAGAAATCAATGACACAATGGTTCATGTGGAGAAAGTCTGCTCCTAGAATGACCTCATGTATCAAGCCATTCAGGATAAGGAAAACATGATAGAATGCTGTTTGGCCGATCTTGATTTGGACCCAGATTTGTTTCTGCATTAGTTTGGCTTTTCTATTACTAGCCATGGTAACTTGTATTGACTTCAGTGGCAGGGTCTGGATGTTGGGATTACAGTCAGAACTTTATTGTAAAATGCATCTGACACCACTGAGATCTGGCTACCAAAGTCTAATAATGCCTTAACTGGCAAATCCTCAAACAGCATCTCTATCATGGGACAGCATTTTACCGCATAATTGGGTGTTCTATCCTCCCATGAACACATTAGATTAGTGATTTCCCAATCTTTTTCTGGCCTTGTGTTCCCCAGTGATTTTCCGGTTTCTTGAGGTTATGTTCATAACCTCAAGTCCCCCTTTACTTTGGTTTCTTTTGAATTTTGAGGGAGTAATTACTACACCCCGGTTTATTATATTCTTCTGGGATGTCACTATGGTTTATTTTAGCTCTATCATCCCTTTTCTGATTCTGGTTAGGTAATTGAGGGTGAGAAGGAATTTGTTGTGGAGATTTACCCTTCCGGTTGGGGTTATTATTATTTTTCCTCCTTTTATAATACATAGCATTTATTGTAGGGTCATCTTTTCAGGCATCTGATTAGGTATGCCGCTGTTGTTCACATCAATATTATTCAACAGTTCACCTATCTGCTCGATGCTTTTAGCATTCATGCAAAGAAGGGACTGTTCTATCTTTAAGGGTAAATTCCTCCTAATGATTTGGATGATCTCTCCCTCAGTCAAATGATATGTGTTTAGGGTCCGCAGTTTAGATACTTGACATCTGAAGAATTTTGTTAATGTTTCCCTCCGTGTCGGTTTATGCTTTTCCTGGAACAGCTGATATAGCAATGCTTCTTGTTTGTCCCTGTTCCAGAAGCTTTTCACTTTTAATGCTTGGTATTCATCAAAGGTAGATGGGGTTTGGAACATGGACTCCCACCACATTAGGGCATCTCCTAGGATGGCTATCATGCAATGATGATTTTCTCCCCCTCTGTCAGATTTGGATTAACTGTAAAGTATAATTTTAAGCTCCTCAAGTGTTCCATGGGGGCTTCAGTGGCCAATCCCTTAAAAATCTTAAGTTTCACAAACTGATTAATCACGCTAACTTGTATCAAGTGGCCATGTGATTTATTTGGTTCAGAAAGCTTCACATGAGGTGTTAACTGTTGCACATCCAAGTTGCCTTGAGACATGTTCGGATAGTCTCATCATAGATACTGTGGAAAAGATAATCTTCTATCCCTCGTGTCATTTGGCATGGTGCATTAGGCTCCAAACATGGTTCATGTGTCTTGACTGATATCCTTGCTATAAGTTTCCCAGTGAACTTCTGCTTCATCCCTTTCTCCTTGTCTGTCTTGTGCCCTCAGGTCTACATCAGCTTTCTGTGTCCTTATCATCTGGGTATTTTGTGACACTTGTAATTCAATTCCTTCCAGTCTTCGGTTAAGAGCTTCATCTAAATGTCTTAAACTTTCTGTAGTTTTCCTATGTGTCTCTATAGTTTTACAGCATCCTTCTATCTCCATGTTTTGCTTAGTGGTGAACTGGTCTAAAATAGCATGGGTAGCCTTCATTTCTTCATGCCTTTCATCTGCGTGCTTCCTTTGACTCTCACAAATCTCCTTTTTAAAGGACTCTTGACTTTGACAGACTTCTTGGTATTTAATGGTTAGCTGACTGGTGACACAATGTTTAAATTCCTCCAAACGTTGTCTACATTTAGTATCTCCTCAACTTCTTTTCTCATTTCCCCTATTTCTTGTTTCAACTCAACACTACCATTCTGAACACTTGTCAAACTTATAGACAGTTGTTTCATTTCTTGTGACAATTTTGTTTCTACATCTTTTAATTTCTTCTCTTAAAACTGTTTGCATAATATTCACGCTCTCCATCCCTATGTCCATCTTTAATTCCATATTAACAACATCAGTCTTGGTTGCCATATCTCCCATCCTAACTTCTATGCCATCTATCTTAGCTTTTAATTTTTCTACTTTGTCTTTAGTAACCATATTAGCCTTCAATTGGTTCATACTTTCATTCATACCCTTTATATCAAGTTTCATATTACTCATTTCAGACTTCATACTACTCTCTATATCAAACTTCATATTCTCCATTTTAGCCTTCATATCATCACTGTCAGCCTTCATATCAAACTTCATATTCTCCATTTTAGCCTTCATATCATTACTGTCAGCCTTCATATCAAACTTCATATTCTCCATTTTAGCCTTCATATCATCACTGTCAGCCTTCATATCAAACTTCATATTCTCCATTTTAGTGTCCACATTCTTCATTGTAATGTTCAAACTTGCGATCATCTGAGCCAATTGTGCCAATGTGATGGTGGTATCTTTCATAGCTTGGACAACTTCAATTTGAGGTGACTGAATTATTTCAATAGTTTCTTGGGCCTCAATGGTCATTTCATCATCTTGACATGTCTGTGGGAAGCAGTCGCCTTCAACTACTGACCCCCCAGATATCTGACTAGGCAAAGACTCTCCCTCATGGCTAATCTCATCCTCACTTATCACAACATTATTAACTTCACTCTTCTCTATTTCAATATCACTTACTTCTCCTTGGAAAACTTCTGTCTCCATACTTAATAATTTTTTTCTATTTCTTAATAGCATTAATTATTTTAAACAACTTTTACTTATAAAAAATATTATAATAGTTGTCTCAGGGTTTTACATTTTCCTCCAACTATACCATATGTAACTAACTTCTATATCAAATTTTTATTTGATTTTGACTGTCCACATCTAGATTAAAGTTTTTACATTGCCTGACTTCTCTACTTTAGTATCAATTTATTCTGGATCTGTTTATTGATCCCGCATTCATTCTTTAATGCACTTATTTATTTATTTTTACTAATTTTTAATTTTAGATGTTTTATGTTTTTATCTAATATTTAAGCATCTTATTTATTTGTTGTAGGCATATATACAATAGTGGTTTAGTATTAATTGAACTTGTTATACCAGTGGAAAGTTTAAAAATATTCAACAAAAAATTTTTTTTTTATTTTTCTGTCAAATGGCTAAACCTCTCTTGCAACTATAATATTTTCATGCCTAACACATTGGGCGCCAGATGTAACGGTATGGTGTGATATACTCGGATGTTCCGGCCTACAGATACATTTGAACACACACAGATCAACTCTAACAATCAGCTAGTTCTTCCATGATATATACCAACTTACTTCCAATCTAAAAGTGCTGGTACACTTATCTGCCATATCCCAAAGTTGATAGTGCCCCATGGAACAAACCGGTCCATCCACATATATAGGTGAAAGAGAGCAAGCTCGCATCTAACTACTGTCGGACCTAGGGTCTTCATGTAGGATGCTAGAGATAAAATTATGAAACACCTGACTCATGATTACATCCATTTTCAATAAACCAGCCTAAGCATAATCCATCAAATCTACATGCAATCCAAATCAGTTCATCTCACCACTCTTTTTCCAAAACCGTTGCCTCAGATATTCGAACTCAAGAAGAATTCGCATTCGACTCTCTTAACAGGTATGTATCTATGTATACTCTTAATCAATGACTAAAATAATATATCCTATCTATTAAACAAAATATAACCCATATTTAATGTTCTCCCCCATGCTTATTAAGCAATAATGTGGATGTGTAAAACATAGGTTATAAGATGTAAGTGTTTAATTGAATATAAATGCTGGATCAACAAAACTACAGAGATCTTGTTAATCTATAAAACTTCATAATATTTATTTACAAACAAAAATAGGATATATTTAAACATAAATTCTTAAACAATTTAGAAAAGCAAAGAAAATTTCTATATAGAAAAATATTTAAAAAATCTCATAAAGAAAAATATATATATATATAAAAAAATGATTCCAATAAATTACTTGGATATCTCTATGGATTTACAGTTTCTATGTCTATTATGATAATAATAATAAAAAATGATTAGTTTACAACCAGACTGCCAACTCTAAGTAAATTTAACTGCAACCTCAGATATAATAATCGTGAAAAAATATAATGATAACACAACACAGAATATGATAGAACATAAGATAAAGAATACTATTTAAAAGAAAAATGTTAGTCATTTATTCAATTTATCTTAAGAAATATTAGTAACATATATATAGTAATGTGTCATGTGATACATATTTTATATCAGTGGGTTTTTAAAAAAATAATAATAATAAAAAAAATATCTTACCGTAAAATAGTCTAGTAAAGCACTTAATTGTTTGTGCATATTTCTATCTCACATCTGTCAGTAGAAAGTAAATCTAAATTTTATTTTTAAAAAAATAAACTTTTCAACCTATCCCCCCTCTCCCCCTTACTCTCTTGATATTTTCCCATATTGGATTGTTCCCTCTACATATAATTAGCAATCGCTTTTTCCAAATATAAGATGAGATAAAAATTAAAACAAAAAAATACAAATTGGATAAAAAAAAAAAAAAACATAATTTACAATTTTCCTTTATACAAAGTCCTTACGGATGATGTATTTTGTTAAATAGATGTTGGTAGAACTACCGTTTGATTTACAGAGTATCCTGAAGTATCTCAGTGGGCAGTCTGTGTGTAGTTAGGTGTTATTCATCCCATAGATTTTTATCCAGTGTAAATGTCAACTCCTCAGGCAAACAGACGGTAGACAGTCACATCTTGATATTTTATATGGTCATAGTCGATAGGAACAATGCTTCAACCCCCGACACAATTATGCTCTTTAGCCAAAATATTTCATGCTTGAACTATACACATATATATACAACTTTACATGAATCTATAGTCCAATAAAATATTTTTATAGAGAATAAAAACTTGAATTGTTTTAATTTCTTTTTTTTCAGTTCCTTTTAAACAAACATCAGGTTACTTTTCTTTTTTAAAAAAAAATTTGAATTAATAATGATCTCCACTTCTCTATCGAATAAATCAGATTAATGTTCCATCCATTTCTTTTTTTTTTTTATTCGAAAATCGAATTAATTAAGAAAAATTGTCTATTTTGTAGAACAATATAAAAATATAATCCTCCTGATCTAACTAGCTTGACCGATCTTTTTTTCCAACCAAAAGAAAGCAGACGATTTCTTAATTGTTTCCTTTTTATCTTGGCGCTATTTCTATTATTTGAAAACAAGCGTTTCAGCTTTTAAAATATTTTTTTACATTGATTCATTAATAGTTTTAACAACACGTTCTAAAATAAATTTATAGTATTTTTATCTCGCTGTATATTCAAAATATTGATTCACTCTCTACTGTTATAATTATTGTTTTTCCCCTTTTTTTTTTATTTAAGTCATTGTCAACCCAATTAACACAACACAAACAATCAACACATATATATAACTATGTACGTTTTTTCTATTAAGATTGGCATTTTCTTAGCAACAAAATTATATTACTAATATATATATATATATGGGCATTTTTTTTTTTTTACGGTCAATTATCCATCATTAATAACTACTTAGTAAGTAGTTATTACACTGCGTAGAAAATATTAAAAATATAAAAACATTAATCTTTTTCAAAAGTGTTTAAGCAAAAACCTTTTATTTTTATTTCTACTTGCTAAATAAAAAAAAACAAGCTTCCCTTATTTCAGTTTGCTTAGGTAGGTTGTTGGATAGCGATTTTTAGCTATCTGCACAATATATATAAACTTTAAACGTAGCTTATTGTTTATATAAATGATGGAGTAAATCCTCCTCCCCCAGGTTATAAATTAAGAGCACTAAGGAATCCATCTATTCTTGGGATATCTGATTTTTGTAAGCATATTCTTGTCAACAGGGTTGATAATTCAGAGTGAAATTTATCAATCAGATGAAATATAGCACTTAAGAGTTATTAAATCCATAATTATACATGGCTGGAGACTGCATTTCTCTTTTAACACCTTGATTGTAATAATTAAATAAGATTTAATATTAAATACTACTTAATGCTATACTAGTAATTATAAATAAAATAGAAATTCATATAACATTACAATACTAGTTAAAAACCAAAATCCTTAAACAACCATGGATTCATCTATTAAGAAATAGATGAAACCATGATTTAAGTGTAGATAATGTTTTACTTTATAGTCATTTTATTAAAGTAAAAAAATTCAGAAATATGATAAGATGATACAGTTATCAACCTCTTATTTATAAGAGATTATTAAACATTACATAATCATTTCTTATGCTTGCTCATAACTTGTTAAAACAGGCAAAACTCTCACATAGTAGTGCCACTCAGTGCAAGCCTTCTGGCATCCATTGAGGACTCTGGCTCGCACTGAGTGACTACTGTATGGAGAGGTTTGCCTGTCTTTTTATTCATGAGAGTCTTGAATTTTGTTATAGGAATAGAATGCTTAATAATTTTGAAAATAATAGTTATATTCAGAAGAGTCAATTTGCTTCTGACTATATTGAATTAGAATATAATCGTGAATTTATTATAAATATATTTAATAAAAATATGTAAATCTGTTAATAAGAAAGATTTATTTGTTAATAAAAATAGTTTGATTTATTTGCCCTCTAAGTCATCAATTAGTTAATTGATATTCAAGAATTGTTTTTTATTGAGTGGCCTGGAAGAAAGGCTGGGTGTTTTCTATTCCTTCATGCCAACCGTTTGATGGTGTTGATGCTAATCAAAAACACATACATATTACGATTTCGGGCAGCCTGTGATTCTATCTATATAAATGTAGGCTTTTTTATTTTTTATAATAGGAAATTAGAGCAACTAATAGTAAATAATATTATTTTAAAAAAATTAGAAATTCACATTAAATTTAAAAATGATACCCGAATAATTGGGGTTTTTTGGACAGTAATTCTTAATCATAAAATGGGGGTATTTTTTTAATTGAAAATAAGACCCATTATAATACATTTTTCAATTTACACAAAATTGCTACATTCACATAATTTGCAAAGTATACCCTAGGTAATTCGCTTTTTTTGTGTGTGTGTGTTTGGACAGTAATTAATCAGAAAGGGGTTCTTTTTTGTTAGTGTTTATATATAAAAAAAGTACCGTTATTGAAATACTACATTTCAAAATGATATTGTTTTTTTTTTTTTGGACAGTAATGAATCAGAAAGTGGATTGTTTTTGTTAGTGTATAGATTTTATCAAAAGCTGTAATATTATTTAAATACTAAATTTAAAAATGATACCCGCGAATAACTTTTTTTTTGGGTATTGACAGTAATTAATAAGAAAGTGGGTTTTATTTTCTTTGTGTGTGTGTATATATAGAAAAAGTTACGGTCTTTTTTGCAATCAAAAATAAGACTCAATTCTACATGATTCAATTGACCCACAACATTTAAAAAATTCACACTAAATTTTAAAATGATACCCAACTAATTGCCTTTTTTTTTGGGACAGTAATTAATCAGAAAGTGGGTTCTTTTTGTTAGTGTGTCTATATAAAAAGGTACCTTTATTTAAATACTAAATTTAAAAATGATAGCCGACTAATTTGCATTTCTTTTGGACAGTAATTAATCAGAAAGTGGGTTCTTTTTGTAAATCTTGTGTATATATATATAAAAAGTACTGTAATTCAAATACTACATTGAAAAATGAAACCTGACTAATTTGCTTTCTTTTTTTGTTGAACAATAATTAATCCAAAACTGGGTTGTTTTTGTTAGTGTGTAGATATAAAAACCAATCTTATTTAAATAGTAAATGTAAAAAAAAATAATACCCGACTAATTTTCTTTTTTTTTTTGGACAAGTAAGTACTAATAATCAGACCCTTGGTTGTTTTTGTTTGTGCGTATATTATACCAGACGTCATTCAGAGGTACAGAGACATGAGACTCTAACTAGGGTTTTTTGAGGGTGAATCCCCGACTGAGATATAAGACTTAAAATAATACATAATTATATAAACCCTTTTTATATTTTAAAAACTAACCAAAATAAAAATTCGAACTCAGGATAGGATTAAAAGACACTTTAGTATTATAAAAACACTTTATTCTAAACTTACATTAGTTCACGCTAGAATAGTTTCATTATGCTTACATCTGTAGTTATTATGGGATGTCACGCTTATACGCTGTATAGTCGCAAGGTTTATTTATATGACAATGTTTAAAAGAAAATGTTACATAATGGGTTTAAAAAGAGAAATGCTATTTTAAAAGATGATTAATTAATGACCCAGACAAAAGAATTCACAAAAGAGACACTTCAGTATTTGAATAAATTAATATGCATTTAACCAACTATGATCGATTGCCCACTTCGATCTCAACAAGAAATATACACATATATAACTGGGATGCCAGGTAAATTGGTCTCTGACGTCCGTTATATTTATTAATTATTAGATAACAAAGTTATAAACAATGATTTTGAATACGCGAATATTTTCGCATTCAATATAACAAACATTTTAATTCTTGAATTAAAATAAAATAAGGAGAATTCATTTTCGCATGTGGGAGTTGCTTGTCTAAGGGAAATAGCTTAATGTAAGCTTTTCATGACATTCTAAATATAAATATATTAATGAATAAAATGGTTTAGTTATATCACAGTGTTTAGGCATGATTCTAAAATACTATAATGAATGGTGGTGCGAGCATAGGCAGCAAAATATAAGATTCGGTCCATTTTGGCCAAGTAGATGCTTCATCATTTAAGTGGGAATAAAAAATGGTGCACCCGTTTTTCTCTCCAGGTATGACCTGTCAGAAAAACGGGTAGGGATATGCAATTGTCCATGTAGGGTAGCAATGCAGAGCTTCCACTACTCTTTCTGAAGGTGTCCTAGGGCACTTCCAATGCCAGCTAAAACATATATAAGTGAAGATGGAGGATTCAGAGTTCCTGATGATCCTCAAGTTATGACAAAGCAATAATGATGATGGCTGACCTATGCTGGCAATGCTATGAAACTATAATATGCCATTTAATGATGTCAACATAACTAGTGGCCTAAATATAAAATTTAAATTGGGCGTAATGGCATGACTTGTATACTAAATCAAATTATATAACTGAAATCTAAAACTAGATGTCTTAAATACATACGATTACATTTACCTTCATTAAACAGGTCACACACGCATTTGGAATTTATAAGCATTATTTAATATAATGTAATAAATTGTTTTTCTTTTCACCAGTAAAAATTGTAATTATAAATATGCGAAGAGCGTCGCATACATTAATGAAGATATAATTATACTATAATGTTAATATGTCTGCTTAGCGCTTTCGAGATTTTATGTTCAAATCTCATACTTATAGCTTTACAAATGAAGACTGTTGTGATTTATTGTACACATGTGCAAATGATTTTGATTTTAATTAGTTAGTCCATTGTTTGGAGAGAGCAAAGGCATCCCTCTCTCTATTAATGGTGCTGAGATCATTTGCTATGTAAAAAAAATCTTCTTTGACTTTTCTTTTGGCATCACTCTTCTCTGTGCAAATTATTTGGGCAGAACTGGGTTCAAATACATGACCTGTAGCTGCTTGGTGGTCCCAGAAGGTTGATGTTCCTTCATTTTTATTTTTAACCCTGTTGTATGCATACCTGTGTTGGTAAACTCTTGTATTGAGGATAGCCCGAGTCTCACCGTAATAGGATGCCTGGCAGCCTAATTGAGGGCATGCCATTTTATAGACCACATGGGGGGGGGGGGGGTTGATCTTTTTCTATTTTATCTTTGGAATTATTTAGTAATCAGTTAGTGCTGGGAGGTGTTCTGAAGCTAAAAGCAATACATATAA
This sequence comes from Epiperipatus broadwayi, assembly GCA_028023455.1. Lineage (NCBI taxonomy): Eukaryota > Metazoa > Onychophora > Udeonychophora > Euonychophora > Peripatidae > Epiperipatus > Epiperipatus broadwayi. The sequence goes on along the minus strand of JAQFVV010000139.1, from coordinate 1,227,455 downwards.
ATTATTATTACATAATAAAAATAAATGGTCATTATTATTTAAAATATCTGAAATTTAAGCAATAGCGTTCTTGGATAACATGCGTTCTTAAATAACATTAAATTTACACTCAATAAATATATACGTATGTCTATTAAAATAATAATCTGCCTATAAACAAATATTATTTAACTATTTCTCAACCCAGTGAGCAATGGCTGTAAAACAAATAATTTAAAGTAATTAACATATCCCTGAAGTGCGTGGGATTTAAAGACTAATCTAAAATAGAGGCTCGCGGAGTTGGGTTGATTTGGCATATAAATGACATTAAAAATAAAAAGCAAATAATTATAATATTAAAATTTTCTGCACTAAATAAAATGTAAAGATTTAACTTAAATAGTTGTAAGCATTTACATATATAT